>BOPP01000096.1:32003-51354 GCA_017312745.1 Gryllus bimaculatus | reverse complement strand
GTGCCTTTAGTCCCTTTCGCCCCGTTCCGCCCCCGTCCCGGCCCCGTCCGCCCCGTCCGCCCCGTCCGGCCCCGTCGCCCCGGTCCGCCCCCGTCCGCCCCGTCCGCCCCCGTCCGCCCCTCCGCCCCGCCGCCCCCGCCGCCACGACCGTCCCGCTAGCCCGGCAGGCGTTCCCCAGCGTGACTCCGCTTTCGGGAACCAGCTGCTCGCCAAGGCTCCTCTCTGAACGCGGCGGATACACGGCAGCACTCTGTCGCCCGCGTCCCCTCTCCGCTGCCGTCGAGGTTCGTAACTCTGCTGAACGTGTCGTGATTGATTATGCACAACGTGAGTGTGGTGATTTCTCATCTTTTGCTTATTTGCAAACAGTCAGTTACGAGTTGTTGATAAAAACTGTACCCGAAAAAGGGAGTAATTTTCTCACCGTGGGCATTGTGTATCCTTTATTTTACCCGCAATAGGATAGATTAGATGAACACGATGGTTATAGGGATACAAGATATCGAATTCGTTTGTCTCACGTGTAGAAAATAATCTCGTTTTACGAGCGCGAGTCTGGTAAAGTTAAAACATAATCATTTATTCCAACCACGTTTTTAGGACAAGTAACGGCAGTAAGGAGTTGCCGAATTGCGCATGAGCACATCACGTTCTAGTATTCAAGTAGTCGATCCATCAATTTGCACATTCTGTCCTCATATATCATTCTTAAAGAATCGAATCGCAACTTTTTACACATGAAAATTCCCATTGAAATTTGCAAATTATCATAATTCAAAAAAGAAAGAAAAGTAGGTTTTCGACAGAAAAGCTCCATTTGTAGTGGCAGATACCGAAAGTGTAGTTTCTTCTCCCATATGAAATTATTTGACTTTCTGTAATACGTGTGTTAACGCATTTCTGGTGTTTGTACAAAAAATGTATTTTTCAAATCATCTATCCCTGTTCGTCCTTGAAAAAAGCCAACGCAGCAACACAGTATTTCCAAAAAAAAAAAATGATATTCTCTGTCATCTACCTGTATAATGTCGCTCCCCTCGAATGTATTTAATTTATTGTAATGATATATTGATAGGTAATGTCGTTGAGGCTTCACGATAAATAGTGTGTTTATTTTAAGTTTCTCTTAATGAAACTAATGCTGATTCGTCTCCTTAGGAGGATTATTTTGTATAGTTGAATAAATGAAACGATATTAAGGGTTTTGATTGCCTTATACAGCAAAGAATACCTTTCCAATTAAAATTCAAATTTTCTTTCAAATTTGAAGGCCGTGACAGCAAGCAGATCGATCAAAGATATCAATTTTAGTGGAAATCCTGTGGCTGGTTATCGCATCGTTCGTTTACTAACACGAGGATAGATTTCTGAAAAAACAACTTTTCGGTATAAAGGGTCCATAGCTTTGAGTACGTATTCGAAACGTATCTACACTATGTATTCGAGAAAGCATTTTACTATATAGAAAGAAATATTATTCAGAGATTCCCCAAAAAACGTGTTTTTCTGCCAAAAAATTCAGCCACATTGCAGAAACTTTCTCTTGTAAAGAAGTTATGCGAAAAATTAAAAACCTGAATAACACTGCACACAATATAGAATAAGCGACGTATGCAAGTTTAGAAGCACCCAAACATGCAACTTTCTTATATGTTGCTAATCAGCTTCACTGATTGTTGCACGATTTTCTCTTGAACTTTGTGCACCTGTTTTTATGGGAGAACGTGTTCATGGATTCTACTACCACGCTGCATGCAGCTTCTCTCCGCTTGTGCGAGGTGTCCTAGGATGGCAGCGATTGTTTCCTTTTTTCTATATATTCGCGTTTTTTTAATATTGGTATTTTTACTCAATATGCTTTTAAATCGAAGATTTTGTTTAAAATATTTCAGGTCATAAAAAATCTATGATTTTAATTACGTGAATAAATGAAATTCTTTCGACCCGCCGTATCATTGCAAAATCTTTCATTTATTAAGTTAAGTTCAAAATCTGTGTGCACGCGTCTCCCTCTTCTCTCTCCTCTTCTCTCTTCTTCTCTCTCCCTCTTCTCTCCCTTTCTCTCTCCCTCTTCTCTCTCCCTCTTCTCTCTCCTTTCTCTCTCTCTTCTCTCTCCCTCTCTCCTCCCTCTTCTCTCTCCTCTTCTTCTCCTCTCTCTCTCCCTCTTCTCTCTCCCTCTTCTCTCTCCCTCTTCTCTCTCCCTCTTCTCTCTCCCCTTCTCTCTCCCTTCTTCTCTCTCCCTCTTCTCTCTCTCCCCCCTCTTCTCTCTCCCCTCTTCCTCTCCCCCCTCTTCTCCTCTCCCCCCTCTTCTCTCTCCCCCCTCTCTCTCTCCCCCCCTCTTTCTCTCCCCCCCATCTTCTCTCTCCCCCCCTCTTTCTTCTCCCCCCTTCTCTCTCCCCCCCTCTTCCTCTCCCCCTCTTCTCTCTTCCCCCCCTTCTTCTCTCTCCCTCTGCTTCTCTCCCCCCTCTTCTCTCCCCCCCTCTCTCTCTCTCCCCCCCCCTTCTCTCTCCCCCCTCTTCTCTTCCCCCCTCTCTCTCTCCCCCCTCTTCTCTCTCCCCCCTCTTTCCTCTCTCCCCCCCTCTTCTCTCTGCCCTCTTCTTCTCCTCTTCTCTCTCCCCCTTCTCTCTCCCCCTCTTCTCTCTCCCCCCCCTCTTCTCTCTCCCCCTCTTCTCTCCCCCCTTTTCTCTCCCCCTCTTCTCTCTCCCCTCTCTCTCTCCCCCCTCTTCTCTCTCCCCCTCTTCTCTCTCCCCCTCTCTCTTCTCTCTCCTTTCTCTCCCTTCTCTCTCCTCCTCTCCCCTCTTCTCTCTCCCCTCTTCTCTCTCCTCCCTCTTCTCTCTCCCCCTCTCCCTCTCCCCCTCTCTCCCTCCCCCCTCTCTCTCCCCCTCTTCTCTCTCCCCCTCTTCTCTCTCTCTCTCTCTCCCCCTCTATCTCTCCCCCTCTTCTCTCATCCCCCCTCTTCTCTCTCCCCCTCTTCTCTCTCCCCCCTCTCTCTCCTCTCCCCCCTCTTCTCTCTCCCCCTCTTCTCTCTCTCCCTCCCTCTTCTCTCTCCCCCCTCTTCTCTCGCCCCTCTCTCTCTTCTCTCTCCCCCTCTTACTCTCTCCCCCCCTCTTCTCTCTCCCCCCTCTTCTCTCTCCCCCCTCTTCCTCTCTCCCCCTCCTCTTCTTCTTCTCCCCCCTCTTCTTCTCTCCCCCCCTGCTTTCTCTCTCCCCCCTCTCTCTCTCTCCTCTTCTTCTCTCCCCCTCTCTTCTTCTCTCCCCCTCTCTTCCTCCTCCCCCCTTCTCTTCTCTCCCCCTCTTCTCCTCCCCCCTCTTCTCTCTCCCCTCTTCTCTCTCCCCCCTCTACTCTCTCCCCCCCCTCACTCTCTCCCCATTACTCTTCTCCCCCCTCTACTCTCTCCCCTTACTCTCTCCCCCTCTACTCTCTCCCCCCTCTCTAAACTCTCTCTTCCCCTCTACCTTCTCCCTCTTCTCTCTCTCCCCTCTTGCTCTCTCTCCTCTTGTCTCTCTCTCCTCCTCTCCCTCTGTACTTCTCTCTCCCTCCTCTGTCTCTCTCCCCCCCCTCTTGTCTCTCTCCTCTCTCTCCCGCCCCCCTCTTCTCTCTCTCCCTCCCTCCCTCCCTCTCTCTCTGTCCTTCTCTCTACCCATTCATGTTCAAGCGTTGAAATGTCGTCTTGCTTTATATGTTTAGATGCTGTGGCAAACTCTGAGAATTGAGATATATAAAAAGCTATCTTCGAATTTTTCACTTAAATAATTAAATGTGCTTAATCGACTTTCTACGAGAATAAACCTAGCTCTGCTCAAACTGTAAACAAACTGTTGAAATTCTAATATATGTGGTAATTTTAATTCTTCGATCGTCTAACCTGCACATCTTCACTATAAATGAATGCTGGTGGTGTGAAATTGTTCTTATGAGGATTTTAATTAAATGGAATGAAAACTTCATAGAATCAGTAGATAGATGATACGCAGTAGTAGTTGCTATTTGAATACATTCATTATTCAAGCTGTTCGAAACTTAAGTGTTTTTGAATTTCCAATCCTGTCCCGAAAAACCAAAATTCAACATCCCCCATCGTGACGGTACAATTAAGTTGGAAAAATCAAGAAAACGTCCAATAAACTTTTAGCCGGCTCATTTTCGAAGGGAAAATAAAAGCAAAAAGCAAATAATGTAGGCTCCCGATATGCCGTACCTCTTAAAACTGCCATCCCTACATGTCGGTGTGGTCGTCTGTATGGCTTGTGACACGAAAATAATTGCGATGGATCTCCAGCGAGTTATGCTTGAGTGCATGCCCTAAGGGCAAGCCCAACTACGAAATAAGAAAAGCTTCTCCGTTGCGACTTTTCCAGAAGTTGACCCTTGTAAAGAATCCTATTCGAAATATAATGAAATAAGTCAATTTACCACATGGGTCTGAATCTTAAAATAACTCAGTTATGATTTTTCCGGATTGTCAAGTTGAGTCAAATGCAAAAACAAAATTTGATCCGATGTCGGTCTCTCAAAAAAGCACAAATTCAGTAAAACTGATCAAATACAGTTAATGTCGATGATCATTGCATTTGAACGGAAATCATATCATAGAAACATTTTTTAAATTATTTGTTTTCGCACTAATGTCGAAGTACCATTGAGAGAGCCTTGTGAATTAGAATCGAAAGTTTGTGTTATTGTATTGCGAACGAAAGTTTTGTATGAAAGGTGCTTCTTCAGAGCTTGCCACCTGATGAATGCTGGAGCTTATGTTATTATTATTATTATTATTATTCATTATTATTATTATTATTAATTATTAATTATTATTATTATTAATATTATTATATTAATACATTTATCTATCAGAGTCATCCATGTTCGGTAAATGCGAAACTGCAAAGGTGCGCATATAATCACAAACATAAACAACCTGGGGTCTTCCAACGTTTATTGTTACGAAGTTACCTCTTTCCTCTGTTTCCTTCCTTTCTTCTGTAGTACAACATTTTGGTGTGTTGTGTGCTTCGTTGCCGTGGCATGCCTTTCGGCGGTGGCCGCAGGCGGGGTGTGCCGAGCGAATGCGCCAGGTGGAGCGAGGGCGGCGGCGGGACTGGCGGGGTCGGCGGGCACGCCGCGCGGTGTGCTGGCAACGCGAACGCGGGCGCTGCTTCGCTGCTGGAGCCGGCGTGCGGGGCGCGGCGGCGCCAGCCCGCTCGTGGTGGCACACGCGCGCGGCCTCTACTTGCGCGCTGCTGCTCGCCGGCTAGACTCTACCTCGTGGCTCGGCCAGTCAGTGCCTCCCGTCGGACCTCTGAGGTCGTTAGTCGTAGTAATGGTTGCGGGTTTTATCGCGTGAAGGGCGAGGTGAACTCGCCTCCCGTAGATTCGGAGATCCGCGCCGAACTGCACCGACGGGCCTGCGGGTGTCCCGACCAGTTCTCCCACCGCGGGGCTGCTTCTCGGCCGGTCACAGCTAAGCTCGTTGGTGTGTGGTGTATAATGCCGTGTAGTGTAATGTGTAAGTAGAGGGATGAGGATACAGGGAGATCGGCTGCATGCAATGCCTGTTGACGGCAAAACCATGGAAAACTTACGACAACCCTCGGCAGAAATCTCATCAGCGTCTTCGACACGTCTCGGCAAACTAGTGATCGAAAATCCTGCCCGCGTCGGACTCAACCTGGAAACGCCTCCGTCGTAGGCAAACAGTGATTAGTTGAACGGCACTGAACACCCTTGTTATCTATTTATTATTCAGTTCGCATTTTTACTCGTCTCTCTCCCTTTATTATATTGAATTTACTGATTTGGTCTTTGGCCTCCTCATAAACTTAAACGTCATTAGAATGTCCGTCTCACTGCTTCATCGGTCACTCTACACACTTAGATTCTGTTCTGGGCTTGTCGTTATGTGCGATTGGACATTACAAGCTGCATGAAAAGATTTGCAATATTGTATTGGGAATGATTTTGATATAGTATCCATTGAACATACCATTTAGAATTGCCATCGCCCAAATGCTTGTGATCTTTGTTTTAAAATTCCAATTTGCCTTACTTCCAGGTGGCTGTTGATAATTACACCTTAAACGTAATGTCGTAATCGATACATAATACTCCTTTAATCATGTTAAAATAAATCCCCAAATCATTTATACCAAATGAAGATGAATGGTAAGTTCCTTGTTTTTACTGAGTATATCTATGAATATAATATTAATATTCTTATGCTCAATACAAATATATACATGGGCTGCTGTTCTTACAATAAAAAATAATAATACATAATAATATAATAATAATAAATACTCAATAATAAAATATAATATAATAAAGATATAATGAGTCATGAGTACTATTCACGTAATACTTCGTAAGTGACCAACTTTCTGCCTCAAATGCGGTGTGAATTTGCCGCTAGAAATTGATGCTCGTAATTACCATGATGTCATGATGTGTCCGGAAATTTGTCTGTAAGAACGTTTAAACTTGTAATAAGCGATATTACCACTTTTTGAACATATTTTTCGTACCCATTAGAAAATTGTGCAAATCCTCGATTTTTTATTTGTCATGTTCCTCATTTTTTTCGAATGAAAATCTTTTTACGTATAGTGAACGTTACACTTTATCTGTTTAGCAAGAACTTGCTTACTTCTTGAAGGAAGATGAGAAAGCGATTTGAGGTGCAGGATGGTCGCCGAACCAGAGCTAACCCAGCTCACAAAACTGTGGTGTAATTTATCCGTGCGTGGCTTCGGGGCCACTTCGAACTCGGCCCACTAGGCAGTTTGCTGAGTAGCCATTTCATGCAGAGAACATAAGTTGCAGACACTGTCTCCACCAAATGGTAAGTGTCTCATCATAAGCTACAATTTAGCACGAAAAATTAGAAATATGCTATACATATTTTCTATAAAATTTTTGAAGCAAACATAATTTACTTACATTCTATGATTTTGCTTCATTCATTGTTCACAAATCCCTCATAGAAATCCATTTTTGTTGTTGGGAGTTCGGACAAAAAAAACAGATTGCAGTAGCTACTTTTTTGCTTTTTCATGAAATGCTAAATGATACTCTAATGCTGCACACAGTATGATTTTTTTCTCACATGTTAAATTTAAAATAATTGAAAGATATTGGTCATTATTATTTAATGCATGCCCATAACAAATGTAACTAGTGTTACAATGAAATAACTTTGTCGCAATTATATCCGGAAAAATATTTTAAAATTGCAATTTTCAAAAAATTCCAGAGTTCACGAAATGAGACTTGTGCCATTGTTTTAAGCATCCCTTTTCATATCGTGGGAAATATAGGCAAATGATTGTAGAAGTTTTGAGAGACTTTTTTTTGTGATTTGCAAATTATTCAATCAGGTAAGTTTACTCAAAACATTCCGTTAAAAAATATACATGCATTTTGTAAAAGATCTGATTTTTTAATTTAAACATAAAATAGGCATTTATTAATGAATGGGCATTTATAGCCACTATAAAAATTCCCTACATGTTCGTATATGTCAATTAGAAAAGTAATTCTAAAATATTGCGTTTTCTTTCGAACGAAAAAATAAATTTTAACAAGTAGGGTAAAAACTCCGTAAGCTACTTATCATTTGCTCCAAATTTGCATCTATTTTACTTCTCCCTACTGCTACTACAAGTAAGAGAGAGGAATATATATGTTGGCTGGAAGAACTGGCGATTTTTCATCAGAAAATTGTGTGGGCTTGGTAACAAAAAAAGTGGATAAATGTGTTTTGCTTTTAAATCGGAATTAGTGTTCACAGTAATTACTTCATCTAACCTGTGTAGATTAATCCACATTTATGGGCCCTGTGAGTAAGAAAATAACGCAAAAACGCTGTCTGCACGACCAACTGCTAGCGGTTAAACGCGATACAGGATTTTCACCAAAATTGATATCTCCCGATCGATCTGCCGATGTCGCGGTCTTGAATTAGAACTGATATTTCAAAGTTTGATTTCGTACGGACATTTATAGCCTAGCCATTTTAAAAATGTTCTCAAAAAAGCTTCAAATAGTTTCTTTACATTTTTAATATAGCACTTTAAAAAAGTGTGGTCGTATATTTAATTACACTCGTCAAGTTATTCGAAATTGCCAAAAGTTTATAAATTTTTCCCCTTTCTTAAACTAAGACACCAATTTAAGGCTAAATGTACGCCACTTTGCTTATTTGGTCGCCACAGTAACAACACAAATATAAAATAACTTACCAATAACGTTAACCATCAGATTTCGATCTGTTAACGCATTGACTCATGTTAAAAAAGAATTTTACGCTACGAAGCCCTTTTGCCAAAAAATTATAATTTTCAAAAGTTGTCAAATTGGCCTCACTAGTTCAGATGATAATTAAAAATGTCGCTGAGGGCGCCGATGAGACGGCCTCGAATTCCACGGTCAGTCAGGCAATCGGATGAATAGGAGGTATGAAGTGAAAATTTGGAAGAAACACCGCACCCCACCCCCCTTCCACTCCGCGTGCGTTACCGCCTGTTGAGAGTCCTCGACGCGAGCGGGAGGGAGGCGAACTTCGGACAGGCAAGCAGGCAGCCTTTGCTTCGATCACTTTGCATCTCAATAATATATTTTTTCCCCCACGTATCAAACTAGGTGATTGCTTGGTAACAGGATGCAGACCTTTCTCTTATGCCTTAATAGTAGTAAATGAAATATCTTGTTACATATTTCCTCTTCCAAACCATATAAAATGTTTGAGCATTGGCTCAAATATCGATCGTTGAAACGTGATTTAAAAAATAAAATTGACTAATTGTGGTAAATGCGACAATTTCTCATCTCCTCACATCGCTTGTCCGCCCCGTCCGCCCCGCCGGCCCCGTCCGCCACGACCGTCCCGCTAGCCCCGCAGGCGTTCCCAGCGGTTGACTCCGCTTCGGAGACCCAGCTGCTCGCCAAGGCTCCTCTCCTGAACGCGGCGGAGTACACGGCAGCACTGTCGGCTCTCCGCTCCGTCGAGGTTCGTAACTCTGCTGAACGTGTCGTGATTGATTATGCACAATGTGAGTGTGTGATTTCTCTCTGTTTGCTTATTTGCAAAACGTCAGTTACGAGATTGTTGATAAGAACTTTACCCGAAAAGGGGAGTAATGTTTCTCACCGTGGGCATTGTGATATCCTTTATTTCCGCGCTAATAGGATATGGATGAACACGATGTTATAGGATACAGCATGATCATTCGTTTGTCTCACGTGTGAGATAAATAATCTCGTTTTACGGACGCAGTCGTGAAAGTTAAAACATAATCATGTTATTCCACCTACGTTTGTTAGGGACAAGTAACGGAGTAAGGAGTTGCCGAATTCGCTGATCACATCACGTTCGTAGTATTCAAGTAGTCGATCCATCAATTTTGGCACGATTCTGTCCTCATAATATCATCTTAAGAATCGAATGCGCAACTTTTTTACACATAAAATTTCCCATTGAAATTTGCAAATTATCATAATTCAAAAAAAGAAAGAAAAGTAGGTTTTCGACAGAAAAGCTCCATTTGTGAGTGGCAGATACCGAAAGTGTAGTTTTCTTCCTCCCATATGAAATTATTTGACTTTCTGTAATACGTTGTGTTAACCGCATTTCGTGGGTTCTTTGTACAAAAAAATTGTATTTTTCAAATCATCTATCCCCCTGTTCGTCCTTGAAAGAAAGCCAACGCCATAGCCAACACAGTATTTCCAAAAAAAAATGATATTCTCTGATCGATCTACCTGTATATGGTCGCGTCCCCTCGAATGGTTATTTTAATTTTATTGTAATGATATATTGATAGGGTAATGTCGTTGAGGCTTCACGTAAAGTAGTGTTTTTATTTAAGTTTCTCTTAATGAAACTAATGCTGATTGTCTCTTAGGATGATTATTTTGTATAGTTGAATAAATGAAACGATATTTAAGGGGTTTTGATTGCCTTATACAGCAGAATACCTTTCCAATAAAATTCAAATTTTCTTTTCAAATTTGAAGGGCCGTGACAGCAAGCAGATCGATCAAAGAATATCAATTTTAGTGGAAATCCTGTGGCTGGTTATGCGATCGTTTCGTTTACTAACGAACGGAAGGATAGAGTTTCTGAAAAACAACTTTTTCGGTATAAAGGGTCCATAGAACTTTGAGTACGTATTCGAAACGTATCTACACTATGTATTCGAGAAAGCATTTTACTAATTATAGAAACGAGAAATATTATCAGAGATTCCAAAAAACGTGTTTTTCTGCCAAAAAAATTCATGCCACATTGCAGAACTTTCTCTTGTTAAGAAGTTATTGCGAGAAATTAAAAACTGGGAATAACACTGCACACATATATAGAATAAGACCGACGTATGCAGTGTTAGAAGCACCCAAAACATTGCAACCTTTCTTATGATGTGCTAATCAGCTTCACTTGATTGTTGCAGCGATTTTCTCTTGAACCTTTGTGCACCTTGTTTTTATGGGAGGAACGTGTTCACTGTGAGTTCTACTACCACGCTGCATGCAGCTTCTCTCCGCTTGTGCGAGGTGTCCCTAGGGATGGCAGCGATTGTTTCCTTTTTTCTGTATATTCGCGTTTTTTTAATATTGGTATTTTTTACTCAATATGCTTTTAAATCGAAGATTTTGTTTAAAATATTTCAGGGCGTCATAAAAATCTATTGATTTTTAATTACGGTGAACTAAATGAAATTCTTTCGAACCCGCCGTATCATTGCAAAATCTCATGTCATTTATTAAGTTAAAGTTCAAATCTGTGTGCAACGCGTCTCCTCTTCTCTCTCCCTCTTCTTCTCCTCTTCTTCTCTTCCCTCTTTCTTCCCTTTCTCTCTCCCTCTTTCCTCTCTCCCTCTTCTTCTCTCCCTTTTTTCCTCTTTCTCTCCCTCCCTCTTCTCTTTCTCCCTTTTCTCTCCTCTTCTTCTCCCTCTCTCTCCTCCTCTACTTTCTCCTCTCCCTCTTCTCTCTCCCTCTTCTCCTCTTCCCCTCTTCTCTCTCCCCTTTCTCTCTCTCCTCTTCCTCCTCTCCCTCTTCTCCCTCCTCCCCTCTTCTCTCTCCCCTCTTCTCCTCTCCCCCCTCTTTCTCTCTTCCTCCCCCTCCTTCTTCTCCTCTTCTCTCCCTCTCTCCTTCTCCCCCCTCTCTTTCTCTCTCCTTCTCCCCACTCTTCTCTCTCCCCCTTTCTTCTCTCCCCCTTCTCTCTCCTCTCTCCCCTCTTCTTCTCCCCTCTCTCTCTTCCCCCCCTCTTCTCTCTCCCTCTGCTCTCTCTCCCCCCCTCTTCTCTCCCCCTTCCTCTCTCTCTTCCCCTCTTCTCCCTTCTCTCTCCCTCTCCTCCTTCTCTCTCCCCCCTCTTCTCTCTCCATCCCCTCTTCTCTTCCCCCCTCTTCTTCCTCTTTCTCCTCCTCCCTCTTCCTCTGCCCTCTCTTCTCCTCTCTCTCCCTCCTCTTCTCTCCCCCCTTTCTCTCTTCCCTCTCTCTTTCTCTCTCCCCCCCCTCCCTTTCTCTCCCCCTCGTCTCTCCCTTTCTCTCCCCCCTCTTCTCTCTCCCCCCCTTCTCTCTCCCCTCTTCTCTCCCTTCCCTCTTCTTCTCCCCCTCTTTCTCTCCTCCCCTTTCTCTCTCCCCCCTCTTCTTCTCCCCTCTTTCTCTCCCCCTCTCTTCTCTCCCTCTTCTCTTCCCCTCTTACTTCTCCCTCTTCTCTCTCCCTCTATTCTCTCCCTCTTCCTCTCCTCTCTTCTCTCTCCCCTCTTCTCTCCCCCTCTTTCTCTCCTCCTTCCCCTCTTCTCTCTCCCCCACTCTTCTCTCTCCCCCTCTATCCTCTCTCCCCTTCTTCTCTATCCCCCTCTTACTCTCTCCTCCCTCTTCTCCTCTCCCCCTCTCCTCTCCCCCCTCTCTCTCTCCCCCTCTTCCTCACTCTCTCCACCCCCTTCTCTCTCCCCTACTTCTCTCGCCCTTCTCCTCTTTTCTCATCCCCCTTTTCTCTCTCTCCTTCCTCGTTTCTCTCTCCCTCCCTCTTTCTCTCCCCCCTCTTCTCTCTCCCCCCCTCTTCTTCTTCTCCCCCCTCTTCTCTCTCCCCCCCTGCTTCTCTCTCCCCCCTCTCTCTCTCCCTCTTCTCTCTCCCCCTCTTTCTCTCTCCCCCCTCTTCCTCCTCCCCCCTTCTCTCTCCCCCCTCTTCTCCTCCCCCCTCTTCTCTCTCCCCTCTTCTCTCTCCCCCCTCTACTCTCTCCCCCCCCTCACTCTCTCCCCATTACTCTTCTCCCCCCCTCTACTCTCTCCCCTCTACTCTCTCCCCCTCTACTCTCTCCCCCCCTCTAAACTCTCTCTTCCCCTCTACCTTCTCCCCTCTTCTCTCTTCTCCCCCTTCTTGCTCTCTCTCCTCTTGTCTCTCTCTCCTCCTCTCCCTCTGTCTTCTCTCTCTCCTCCCCTCTTGTCTCTCTCCCCCTCCCTCTTGTCTCTCTCCCTCCCTCCCTCTTCTCTCTCTCCCTCCCTCCCTCCCTCTTCTCTCTGTCTCTTTCTCTCTACCCATTCATGTTTTCAAGCGTGAAATTTCGGTCTTGCTTTATATGTTTAGAGGCGTGGGGGCGAACTCTGATATTGAATTTATAAAAGCTATCTTGCGAATTTTTCACTTAAAAATAAATGTGCTTAAGTCGACTTTCTACGAGAATAAACCTAGCTCTGCTCAAATGTGAAAGAAACTGTGAAATTTCATAATATATTGTATTTTAATTCTCTGCGATCGTCTAACCTGCACATTCTTCGACGTATAAATGAATGCTGGTGGGGTTGTGAAAATGTTCTTATGAGGATTTTTAATTAATGGGAATGAAAACTTCATTAGAAGCAAGTAGATAGATGATACGCGAGTAAGATAGTTGTGATGTTGAAGTACAGTTCATTATTCAGATTGTTCGAAACTTAAGTGTTTTTGAATTTCCAATCTGTCCCAGAAACCCAATTTCGAACATCCCAATCGTACGTACAATTAAGTTTGGAAATCCAAGAATAACCGTCCAAATAACATTTTAGCGCGGCTCATTTTTCGAAGAAAATAAAAGCAAAAAGCAAAATAATGTTAGGCCTGCCGATATGCCGTACCTCTTTAAAAACTGCCATCCCTACATGTCGGTGGTGGGTCGTCTGTATGTGCTTGTGACAGAAAATAATGCGATGGGAGTCTCCAGCCGAGTTTATTGCTTGAGTGCAGTGCCCTAAGGAGCAAGGTCCCAAGCTAGCGAAAATAAGAAAGCCTTTCTCCGTTTGCGAAACTTTGTGTTCCAGGAAGTTTGAGGCCCCTTGTAAAGAATCTAATGTCGAAATATAATGAAATAAGTCAGATTTACCACAGTGGGTCTGAATCTTAAAAATTAACTCAGTTATGGATTTTTCCGGATTGTGAAGTTTGACGTCAGAGATGCAAAACAAAATTGTGGATCCGATGTCCGGTCTCATCAAAAGCACCAAATTCAGTTAAAAACTGATCAAATAGCAGTTAATGTCGATGATCATGCATTTGAACGTAAATTCATATCATAGAACATTTTTTAAATTATTTGTTGTTCGCACTAATGTCGAAGTACCATTTGAGAGAGCCTTTGTGAATTAGAATCGAAAGTTTGTTTGTATTGTATTGCGAACGAAAGTTTTTGTGATGAAAGGTTGCTTCTCTTCAGAGCTTGCACCTGATGAATGCTGGGAGCTTATGTTTATTATTATTATTATTATTATTATTATTATTATTATTATTATTATTATTATTATTATTATACATTTTCATCAGAGTCTCCACTGTCCAGAAATTGGAAACTGCAAAGGTGCGCATATATCACACACATAAACACACTGTCTCCCACACGTCTTATTGTTACGAGTACCCTCTTTCCTCTCGTCTTCCTCTTCCATTTTCTGTAGTACACATTTTGTGTGTTGTGTTGCCTCGTTGCCCGTGGCATGCCTTATCGGGGCGGTGGCGCGCGCCGGGGGGGTGTGCCGCAGGCGAAGGCGCCAGGTGGAGCGAGGGCGGCGGCGGCGACGTGGGCGGGGTCGGCGGCGCGCGCGCGCGTGGTGCTGGCCAACGCGACGGCGGCGCTGCTTCGCGTGCTGGAGCCGCCGGCGGTGGCGGGGGCGGCGGCGGCCGCGCCGCTCGTGGTGGCACACGCGCGCGGCCTCTACCTGTGCGGCGTGCTGCTCGCCGGCCTAGACCTCACGCTCGTGCTCGCGCCAGGTCAGTGCTCCCGTCGACCTCTTGAGGTCGTTAGTCCCGTAAGTATGGTGCGTGTTTTATCGCGTGAGGTGGAGGTGATCGTCCTCCGCTAGATTGGGAGATCCGGCGCCGAACTGCACGACGGCCTGCGGGTGTTCCCCGACCAGGTATCTCCCACCAGCGGGGCATGGCTCCGGCCGGGTCAAGCTTAAGCTCCCGTGGTGTGTGGTAGTATAATGCCTGTGAGTGTAAGTGTGTGTAAGTAGAGGGGATGAGGATACAAGGGAGATCGGCTGCAGCAATCGCCTGTTGATCGGCAAAACCATGGAAAACTTACGACACCCTCCGGCCAGAAATCTCCATCCAGCGTCTTCGACACGTCTGGCAAACCAGTGTCGAAAATCCTGCCGCTGTCGGGACTCGAACTCTGGAACCTCCCGGTCAGAGGCAAAGCAGTGATTAGTTGACGCACTGAACCACCCTGTTATCTATTTATTATTCGTCGCATTTTTACTCGTCTTCTCCCTTTATTATATTGAATTTACTGTCTTTGTCTTTGCCCCTCTCATAAACTTAAACGTCATTAGATGTCCGGTCGTCAACCTCGTTCATCGGTCAACTCTACACTTAGATTCTGTCTCTGGGTTGCTCCGTTCATGTGCATTGGACAATTACCGCTCATAAGAGATTTTGGCAATATTGTATTGGGAAATGATTTTGGAATATAGTATTACCATTGAAAACATACCATTTAGAATTTGCATCGCTCAACAATGCTGTGATCTTTGTTTAAACATCAAATTTGCCTTACTTCAGGTGCTGTTGATATTACACCTTAAACGTAATTCGTAATCGTACATAATACTCCTTTAAATCATGTTAAAATAAAATACAAATCCATTTATACCAAACTGAAGATGATGGTAATGTTCACTTGTATTTTACTGGCAGAGATATCTATGAATATAATATATACTATTCTTATGCTAATACAATATATACATGGGCTTGTGGTTCTTACAAATAATAATAATAATAATAATAATAATAATAATAATAATAATAATAATAATAATAATAATAATGAGTCATGAGTACTATTCACGTAATACTTCGTAAGACAACTTTTCGCCTCAAAAATGCGGTGTGAATTTGCCGTAAGAATATTGTGCTCGTACATTTACATGAATGTCAGTACATGTGTCGGAAATTTGTCCTGTAAGAACGTTTAAACTGTAGATAAGCGAGATTACACTTTTTGAAACATATTTTTCGTACCATTAGAAAATTGTGACAAATGCGATTTTATTTGTCAATGTTCTCTATTTTTTTCGGAATGAAAATTGTTCTACGTATAGTGAACCGTTACCATTTTCTGTTTAGGCCAAGAACTGACTGTTCACTTTCTGAAGGAAGATGAGAAGCGATTGAGTGCGGATGCGTCGGCGAACCAGAGTAACCCAGCTCTACAAAACTGTGTGTATTTATCCGTGCTGTGGCTTGGCGGGGCCCACTTCGACTCGCCCACTAGGCAGTTTGCTGAGCTAGCCACTTTCTGCAGAGAACATAAAGTGTCAGACACTGTCTACCACCAACTGGTAAGTGTCTCATCATTAAGCTACGAATTTATAGACACGAAAAACTGTAGAAATAGGCATATACATATTTTCTATCCAAAATTTTTGAAGCAAACATAATTTACTTACATTCTATGAATGTTTGCTTTCATCATTGCTCACAAATCCTCATAGAAATCATTTCTTTCGTTGTTGGGCAGTTCGGACAAAAAAAACAGATTTGCAGTAGCTACTTTTTTGCTTTTCATTAAATGAAAAATGATACTCTAATGCTGCACAGTATGATTTTTTTCTCACATTTAATTTAAACATAATTGAAAATATTGTATTATTAGTTTTAATGGCCATGCATAACAAATGTAACTAGTGTTACAATAGCACATACTTTGTCGCATTATATCCGGGAAAAAATATTTTAAAATTTGCAATTTTCAAAAATTCCCAGAGTTCAACGAAAATGAGACTTGTGCCATTGTTTTAAGCATCCCTTTTTCTATCCGTGGGAAATAATTAAGGCAAATGATTGTAGAGAGTTTCGAGAATTTTTTTGTGATTTGCATTAATTTCAATCAGTAAGTTTACTCAAACATTCGTTAAAAATATACATGCATTTTTTAAAGATCTGATTTTTTAAGTTTAAACATAAAATAGGCATTTATTAATGAATGGGCATTTATAGGCACTATAAAATTCCCGTACAATGCTCGTAATGCCTCAATATGAATAAGTAATCTAAAATATTGCGTTTTCTTTCGAACGAAAAAAAAAATTTACAAGTAGGTAAAAATCCGTAGCTTACTTATCATTTGCTCCAAATGTTGCATTCTATTTTACTTTCTCACCTACTGCTTACAAAGTACAGAGAGAGTATAGTTATGTTGCTGGGAAGGGAATGGCGATTTTTCAACAGAAAAACTTGTTTTGGGGCTCTGGTAACAAAAAAAGTGGATAAATCGTGTTTCTGCTTTTAAATCAGGAATTAGTGTACACAGTAAATTACTTCATCTAACACCTTGTGTAGATTTAATCCACATTTTATGGGCCCTTGATAGAGAAAAATACGGCAAAACGTCTGTCTGCAACGTACAACGCTAGCGGCTAAACCGCATACAGGATTTTCACCAAAATTGATATCTCCCGATCGATCTGCCCGATGTCGCGGTCTCTGGAATTTGAAACTGATATTTCAAAGTTTGATTTTCTACGGACACTTTATAGCCTCGCCATTTTAAAAATGTTCTCAAAAAAGCTTCAAATAGTTTCTTTACATTTTTATATAGCACTTTAAAAAAGTGTGGGTCGTATATTTATTGAACTCGGTCAGTTTTCGAAATTTGCAAAAGTTTAAAATTTTTCCGCGCTTTCTTACAACTAGACACCAATTTAAGGCTAAATGTATCGCCACTTGTTCAATTTGTCGCCACCACGTAACAACACCAAAATAATAAAATTAACTTTACCAATAACGTCTGAACCATCAGATTTTCGATCTGTAAACGGCATTTGACTCACTTTAAAAAAGAATTTACGCTACGAAGCCCTTTTGCCAAAAAATTATTTTTCAAAAAGTTGTCAAATTGCACTCATAGTTCCAAGATGAAATTAAAAAATGTGCGCTGAGGGCGCGATGACGACGGGCTCTCTGAATCCAACGCAGTGCCAGTCATGGCAATCGGATGAATAGGAGCGTCATGAAGTGAAATTTGGAAGAACACCGCACCCCACTCCCCCTTCCACTCCGGTGCGTTACCCGCCTGTTGAGAGTCCTCGACGCGAAGCGGGAGGAGGCCGAACTTCCGGACAGGCAAGCCAGGCAGCCGCTTTATGCTTTCGTCACTTTGCATCTCAATATATATATTTTTCCCCCACGTATCAAACTAGTGATGCTGTAACAGATGCAGACGCTTTCTTATCGTCTGTAATAGTAGTATGAAACTATCTTGTTCACATATTTCCGTCTTCCAATACCATCATAAAATTGTTTGAAGCATTGCTCAAAATATCGATTCCGATTTGGAAACTGATTTCAAAAATAAAATTGAACTAATTGTGTAAATGGCACCAATTTTCCATCTCCTCACATCTCATTTTAGATATAGACCTATTTTACTTCAAAGATCTTCCGTTATTATTCACAAATGGAAAGAATAAGTAGAGATTAGCACGAGCTCTTTTATCCTACGACTTTATATTTGATCTCAATACATTTGTCTCCTTGATAGAATCCACATGGTGAATCTGTTTCCCAAGTAACATAGCTGAAGCTAATTTTAACTAGTGGTGCTACAGAATTGCACAGACTTTCCCATATTAGTTCTCTATTTCCTGTAGTTTCGTCTAGCTATTCGAACTTACCACATACTCTTGCTAAATGCCATTTATCGCCGTCCAAAGTGCATTTTTTTCAAATTTTCTCAATTTTTCTGTTTCCTAATAGTAGAACCGAAATATTATTTTAATAATATTAAAGAACCTTCATTTGAAGTAATTTAAAGCACTTTTAACTCACAAAGGCAATAGTGTTTACAAATTGCTGGAAATGGGCGTATTAAAGGTGTGAAAGATCTTTCAAATATATTACATTTATGTAATTTTTGAAGAAAAAAAAAAATACCCCAGAATGAACTTGATGTATTAATGAGTGCAGTTACGACTATTTGTTCGAAAAGTTTGAAGAATAAATTTGGAGCTGTTGTATAGAAAATGGCGTTTAAGCATTTATGAATATGCGTAATTTTTAGCTAGTTTCACAGAATTCTTTCGAGTTTTCTGAAAACTTTATCTGACATTTTTTAAAGCACATGGACTCATAAAAACAATAATGTGAACAAATTGCCGCTAATGTAAATATTAACGACGTAAGAGATAAGTCAAAAAATTCTGTTTTTGTAATTTTTGAAAAAAATGAAAGGATAGAGCAATATTGCATTTATGTCATCTCTTGGAATACATTTAGCAATATTCCTATCAAAAGTTTAAAGAAAAAAATTGGAGCTGTTTTTAAGAAAATCTTGTTTTTGTAATTTTTTAAAATTGCACATATTGCGCAAAAACTACTAAAATTAACAAAAAATGGACATGACCTTAAAGAAAGAAGTATGGAGAACAACTTTCGTTTGAAGGACAAATCTTATCTTCTCTATTGTAGTTGTAGGAAAACGCCGGACAATTTTCAAAAACTCTGAGCCATCTCTCCAGTGGAGCAAAGAACTGCAAAGAAAGTCGTGGTTGACCTATTTGCGACAAACACTCAATACTTTCAATAATTGCAAACAAAACATCAATATTGCAAAAGTACAATATTAGTGATAAGGTTTTTTTGTTAACTGGAACCTGTTCCAAAAATTCAGTTCTTTAAAAAAGGTGATGTACAATGGTTAAAAATATATGAGTAGTTTGGCATAAATTTCACATCTTCCAAACTGTAAATTCATATCTCCCAAGCTCTATTTGCAAAACTAAAGTGATACTCGTGGATTGGAACGCAATGGCACCATGACTTGGCAGTTTGAAATCTCAGAGTCTTCTGATTGAAATGATGCCTCCCTTGTCCCCCCCCCCCC
>BOPP01000096.1:0-31988 GCA_017312745.1 Gryllus bimaculatus | reverse complement strand
CTTCTCCCCGCTATCTTTCTATAATCTCTGTTTTATGAATCCTAAATATTTAAATATTTGTTCTTGATCCTCATGGCTTTTCCTTGTTAATTTGATGTAAAGTTTGTATAACCCTGGTATGCTGCCAGGGTTATTCTATGAAGTACATTGAATTGCTGGTTTTATTTGGAACCATTTCCTACAGTAGGCTTTTCTAATTTTGCTCCCGATTTTAACCCTTTCTACATTATTTGTTTCTCATATTTCATAAATTTGTTTTGTAATAAATTAATGAAATATTTTTAAAACGAAAAAAATTAGGAATAAAAAAAATTGTGAATCTTGACTAAACATTGTTGTGGGAATACTGCTTTACAATGTTTTTTTGTTTTTTTTTTCAAATTAAATTTCTATTTAATTTTATTAACTTAGAATAATTAGAAAATAGTGTAATACTAGTGGTCTGCAGCAGCAAAAATGCTGCTAAACTAAACTAAACTATGAAAACGTTTTCCAAAAAGCATCAGGCACACTGTTGAAAAATAGCGAATAAAGTTGCAGAGTAATATATTAAAGTTTTAATGTAACACAGCATTAATTAAATATTATTAAAAAGTCTTCTTGAAAACTGCAATGGCATAGTATTGTATGTATACTGTACAACAGTTCTTTACTAGTGAAGAATTTCAAAAACGGTGCTGTGCCATAATGCAACAAGTGAGTTGCGAATATTTAATGGTACTCATCATCTTCATAGGAGCCTTGCTGTCACATGACAACATTTGTATCATAAGCAGTGTCATGCTGAGTATGAGAATTCAGTTGGTGTGCACAGATTAGAAATAGGAGGAATAACACAATCTTTTTTTTTTTTTTTTTTTAACTTTTTCAGTCAAAATCAAAACTGTCTCTTAAGTTTTAGATTTTTATGGGTATCTAATGAAACCAATGGCCAGAGTCTGCATAGTTTTCTTTCAATTTCAGCATGCATTGGAAATGTGTAATATAACATATGTTTCTATGTTAATTCAATAGACAAAAAATATATTTTGTCTTGCAACTGGTCTTCTTGAAATGTTCTAGACTCAGCGTCTTGGTCAGATGCTTAAACATGAACGAGGAAAACTGAAGTCAGACTCATCAGATGATGATGATGATGATGATAAAAGGATTGCAGATACAAATAAAAGGGTCGATGAAAAATCCATTTCAGAGAATACTCTAAGTCAGCGGATGTCTGATGGAAACATGATTGAAGTATGTCAGAAAAGTACTTTGCAAGATATTCATCAGAGGGATGAAAGTATGGCAACTGAGCAGGATTCTAGTGATGCTAGTCAAGTTGAAATGCTTCAACAGTTGAAGGAGGTGGGACCAGAAGATTTTCTTCAAATCCAGTTAAGAAACCTGACTTTTTCGGTGAGTAGTTACATTTATTAATTTTATTTTATTGAAAATATATTAATTGACTTGGTTTGGTTCCTGGCAATCATTAGAAGTTAATTTTTTTAAATCATTTAATTTCAAAAGTCAGTACTGGAGAGTACTAAAAATAGTGATAAATAGTGTTTTTAAATGTAGAGTTGCAGATTGTCAGTTTCTGGAAAACAAGGAAAAATCACAATTTGTACAGGAACTGTTAGAAGTCAGGAGCAATTTTGAGAGGGTTGTGAAACTAGATATTTTTCCTTAAAAACATTAGTATATCATTAAAACAGCAAACATTATTTTTTTGCTTAGTTTTATTGGGTGAGAAAATATTGTTAATTAGTAATTTGTCACAGCAAAATCAGAGAGTTGCCCAATTGAGGCATCTAGTGAGAGAGGGAGCAAATGCACAAAACATCAATTTATTGATATATTCAATGTGTTCATAACTGAATACGTTCATAAATCGATATTTTGAATTTTGTGGGTTAGCCCTCTCTTGCTGGACTGCCTCAATTACTATCGGGGTAGCTTTAATATTTTCTTTTATTATGAAATTAGAAATCTAATGAGCGAAAAATGTTTATAAATGCACTGGAAGATCAGGAAAACTCAAGGAAATTTGTTTCAGGAAATGTGTGGCTACCCTGTATTTATCTTAGTATTCCACAACAAGATAATTACATACAGTGTTCCTCATTTACTGTTACCTAGCTAAACTTTTTGTCACCTGGGACCAGGCTCAAGAAACGTGCCCTCTCCATTCATTCCAAATGCATATCATTTTTATATGACCTGATATAACCAAAACAAGCTCAAAGCTATAGTGCTAGAAATAGTTAAAATTATTCTTCAAGCAGGGTGTAATAAATAAAGCTTGTCATAAATGAAATTTATAGATTAATTATTCATAACTGCATAAAAAATTCACAGAATAGACTGAACACAGTTCAAAATATCATTTGTTTCTACAGTAGCTACCAATAATTAAACCAACCTAGAGCTCCATTATCATAAAGCTGTCCTGTAGAATTTCTGATTACCAAATCATCTTTTGGAATTCTTGAAACACTAATTTCTCAAAGTGAGATCTGTATTTTCATTAACGTTATGAGTCTTCAAAACTGTAATTCCGTACCTATTTTCCCCCACTTTCACATATCTGATTATCTGTGACATCTGTTCAAAGTGATTATTGTCTGCAGTTCAACGAAACTGTCAAAAGAATATTTAACCTCTCTGATTAAACAAAGAATTTCCTCTCCTATTATGGCTTCTGTAATATCTAAACACTCTCTGAAGAAATCGGCTTCCTTGTCCTTTCTTAAACACAGTGTGTTCACATAGAGGGAGGTGGTAGCAAGAAACAAGTTCTATGATGGTTATTAAGAATGTTCCCAGTTTCTGGATTACCAAAATAGTTTTGTGAGAACCATGAAAGAGATTGCCATATTCAGCTGAATAATTTAATTAAATATGATTCTTGAAGACATTTGAAAACAACAACAAACTCCATCAAATCAAGTAACATTATTTAATAAAATAATTGAGGTACATATCAAATGTATTCCTGGTTTAGATTTACATTTATTTAGTAAAAAAACAACAACAACAACAACAAAAAAAACAATATAAACTGTGTGTGACATATGGGGGAGAAGATACCTGCTCACGTTTTCATGAGTTCCAGAATTCCTTCCCATCATTTTAATTATAAATAGTTGAAAGATGAGTAAAAGTTAGTATCTTAGGTGCCGTTTGGTGCTCCTAGATGCTTCCTGCACACCCCATGTGAGTTTGTGTTGCTCTGGATGTGACTGCTGTGGTATCTTCTGTTTTCCTTATCCATCACATTGATGTGTCTTACAAGTCCATATGTTTTATTGATGAATGTTTTTTTGTAAAGTAATGGACAGTGATACTATATTGTAATTTCAATTAATGTAAATTATATTGTCGATAACATTTGTGTTGATATGTGTTGTGAATTTGCATTTATGTTGCAGGTGCTAGAAGAGAGTTTACATTCTGTTCAAGAATACTTTCTTAACTCGCTACAAGAAAATTGTAGTGATACAGCTCTCTGTAACTTACTTGCATCACAGACTCCTGCAATTGTACAGGATGCTGCCCTTAATTTCATTTTGGAAATGGAGAAAAAGGTTTGTATTAGCATTTGTATCCATATTTACTGTATTTCTTAGGTAGAGTTGTATCCATTGGTTTTTATTATTGATGGATGGTGTGACATTGTTTTACTCATCAGGTCCCCCTTCAAAATTCTGTTAAAGTTTGTAATTACAGTCTGAATCGTAATCTAATCATGATCATGATATGAATCATGATCTAATGATGTGAAAATCACATCATGATCATTATGTGAATCATAATCTAATCATGGAACTAATGGTGCAATAACAGCATATACTTTCTCATATTGTATTGGTATTGTAAAATTATATTGCCTTTTCTATCCTACTAACACTTCAGTTATAACTCAAAACATTCAATTAATATAACTTAGTTACATGAAAATTGCCAATATTTTGAGAAAACAATACATTAAACAATTGAAAGATTGAAAATTGGAAGGGGGGGGGGGGGAAAGTGTTAAGAAATCTCATTATTGATATAATGTAATGATATTGAAGGTGTCAGAATCAGTTAACAGAAAATTGAATTCTCACCAAATAACTAAAAAGATTTTAAAACTACTAATATTTTCAAAAGAGTGTAATTACGTAAAATTATTTAATGATACATAGTTAACCATAGGAAAACTATCTCTAGCTTCAGTACTGAAGGAGTGGGACATATTCAGAAAAAATTTCAACTTCTGCAATTTTCAAAGCACCAGAGATCTTAATGGAAACTACTTATGCCAAATTTCTGGGCAAATATTGGTGAATTTGAGCACAAAAAAAGGAGCCGTTTTTGAGAAAATCTTTATATTTTTTTATTTTAAATTGACAGCAGCCTTAAGAGAAAATTAGTTTTGTTCAGTCTCAAATGTTATTGGAGTTAACATTCCATATTGTAAATATTGTTGTTGTTGTTGTTGTTGTTGTTTTTTCCTCCGTTCTTTCTTTTTCTTTTTTCCAATTCGAATGCTTAGATCGCACATGGTCAACAATGTTTTATTGTAGAAAAATTTGCCTCCCCTCCCAAGTATGTAAAAATAAAGAAGTGCCGTAATTTTGGAGGGGGAAACGTACGGAACAGTCCCTAGGCGACGCGAACTTGATCGTGTCACATGCCGCAGTTCCTTGGCAACGGCCCCAGAGGAGGTTCGCGTGGGGCACGCGCGGCGGCGGAGCTCGAGCCGTGCCGCGCGTGCGCAGAGCGCTCTGCCGCGGAGGTGGCGACGGCAGCGGCCTCGCAGCCTGCGGCGGCAGGCGCCGGAAGCGCGGAGGCATCCACGAAGGTGGCTGCCGCGCAAGCGCTGCTGGCGACGGCGACACCCCCTGCGCCTGCGGCCCCGCTGCAGCAGCCGCCGCCGCCGCCGCCACCGCCACCTGCCGAACCAGCTGTTGCACCCTGCGGCAGCCCCCCACGCAGCGGCACGTGCGCACGAAAGGGCGACGAGCGCGAACCACTGCTGGCGGACGCGCGGGGCGAGAGCGGAGACCGCGATACGCAGGTTAGAGTTGCATTATGACACGACTTCTGACCGTGGCAGGTCAGCGATCGTGAGATGTCATGACGAGAAGGTGTAATAAACGACAGCCTTTCGTCGTGACAGCTCGATGATTTGAGAACCACAAGACTAGCTTATAATACGTAGGGTGTATAATTTCATAATTTTCTATTTCGACTAAAACTGTTACTGAAGATTTTCGAAATATTAGTTGAATTTTAGTATGTTGCTTCAGTAATATGCAAAGTTTATAGTATTTGTATTGACTTACATTCCTTAATGGACATACGAGAATCACCTGAAACATTTGAGATGAGTTTTACATGTGAATAATAACAGAAGGCTCTGTATAGTACCTTTTAGTTGCTAAGTAAAGCCTTTGATCTTAAAAATGTTGTGGTGTTTTTGTGTTATGTTGCATTTGTGCTGTAGAAGAAGCATTTGCAATGTGTTTTTTCCAAGAAATAATGGTTTACATGTGTAGTTGAAACGCAGAAAGTTTTTCATGAAGTGTTAAATTGCTAATAAGTAAGGTAGTGCAAATACTGTTCTTTTCAACAACAGTAATTATACTTCAAAGTTAAGATCATAATGCAAGTTCTATCTAAGATTTGTATATCAATTGCCTTGATCAGCTTTCAACATTTAAACTGGCTCTTGCTTTACTAAATTTAAAAATTGTTATTATATTTATTTAGGAAGAAATATGTGATGGATTGTATTGAAAGTGCACAAGAATAAAGTAGATTGTCTTGAATCTTAGAAAAAGTCTTATTTTTAACATCTGTTGTTTGATACATGATATTTATATACAAACCATTTGTATTTATAGGAAGATCTACAAAAAGCTCCAGTTACATCTCTACTTGTGGATGCCATGCAGGAGGCTGTGCTGGAAAATGCTCAAGTGAGTATTGTAAATAACAACATTTCTATGTTGTGGTATGTAGAAGATCATTTAATTTGTGTTGCAACATTGTGTTAATAGTAAAGTATATAATAAATATTTGCTTAATTAGTGGTAAATAATAATTTATTTAAAGATATATTACAATTTTTTTCAAGACATTGAGAACAAAATGCCAACTTCACTATTGTGTCACCCTACACTTTTGATACATGCAAAGTTTAACATGTAAAAACATTTTACAGGGTAATTTACTTTGATACTGTTTAAAAGATGACAGTATTATTACCATGTTATTTTTAATAAAGTATATTGCTTTGATTTTTTTAAATGTTTCATAATCTTCATTTATTTTAGATTAAAGATTCTTCCGAACTGACTGTAGAAGAGAAGGAACAGAAAGTAAAGTTGTCAGAAAACAAAGAGAGCCAGAAACTTGATGCTGCTGGAGGAGATAAACTGGACTGCCAAGACTTGCAAAAATCTCTGAACGCTGAGGTAATCGTTTAGGTCTCTTTATTTATGAGGTTTATTTATGGTAAATTTTATTCCTGAAATATTTTTAGGAATTTTGTTTTATTTTATAAAATTACTAGGCTGCTGTTTAGACTTAAATAAACATTCGTAGATACAGTAAAGTATGCCTAGAGTGTTTCTGCAGAATAAAGACAAAATGGCATCCATCAATATTCTGATGTGCTCTCAATATCTTCTACTCAGTTTATTTTTTTGACTTTTAACAAATGTAGGAATGTGTGTGTGTGTGCGTGTGTGTGTCTTATTTATATATATTAATATGAAATCAATCGATTTTTGGGTCATTGTTGATCATAAGTATTTTATATCAATTTTAATTTTGAAAATGAACAAACTCCTGCATTACACCCAAGTATTGACAGATATATTTTGTAATGTAATATATAATGTAATATAAACCTTTGGAAAAATATTTACAAGCTTATCTCCTATTTGGGTCTTTAACATTTCTTGCACAGATTTTTTTATTTTTCAGTATATTGAAGAACATTATAAATTCATTGACAGAATTCTCCTCAAAATCTTGCAGATAGATTCTAACTAAATTCTGAACTTTCAGCTCTAATTCAGTTTCCGACAAAGTAGTTGTTTTGATGAGAGAACCAAAATTATCATACAAAATACTGTATGCTTCATGTCTCTTACTCGTTTCTGATATTAGTACCTCAAGAATTGCGTAGTATGATTTTTGAAGAAAACTCTGTTTTGAAGAAACTTTTTGTGAGAAGTAATCTCCCGTTGTGAGACTTGCGTCTGCAATTTTTTTTTCAAGTCCATATTTTCCAAAATTTGAAACTATATTAATAAGGAGAATTCAGCTTCATGCATTAGGAATATAAGTTAACAATTATTCATGTACACTTCCATCTTTAGATACATTACAAATGACAAGTGTCAACTTATCCACATGACTTGTATAGGGAGTTGAATCAATTAGTGAAACTGCAATATGTGGCTTCTTTAAATTCAAATAAAATTTTGTCAAACATTTTTCCCTTAAACTGATAAATTCTTCCCAAATAGAAGAAGATAAGTAAGAAACATTACCTTTTCCCCAGTTTTCTATACTTGTTTATGTGCCTTTGAAGAAAAGGATTAAATTGTGCCTACAAATCAGTGCATTCAAGAAAATTTCCATTATTAGGGTTATTATGAATTTCATTTTCACCACGGAAAGCTAAACCTCGTTCAGATAAAAATTTAATTAATGCAATAATTCTCTTTTAAACTTTTGTCCAATATTTAACAATATCATCTTGAATTTCCACTAAAGTGTCCACATTGTCTATCCGAGTCAATTTTTGATGTTCTAATGAATTAATAATTCTAATGTATTAATGTATTTTGATCACTTATCCAAAGCAATTACATGATAAGCATTTTCCAATCATTAAAACCAATTTATTAAACCTGAAAAGAGTTTTCTAAAAACTGAGAACTAAATAATTTACACACATAATACAATTTGTTCTGCAGATTTTGATAAAACTAGCCAATCTTAAAATAACCTCTTCATTACTCATCTGTCTGAAATTCAGATTTTTAGTTGCATGCCTGTTTTTGTTATCCATTTTCTCAGAAGTAAATTTTTAATTGCAATTCAAATCCTGGCAGAGAAGGTTCTTCTCAATTTGGTGTTCTAAATCTCAAATCTGCAGTCACAAACCACTTTGCAGGATCATCACTAATGTTTATTTAGAAGTCAAGAGATACAATATTTTTAAACTGCTTTCTGTCAAGGCAACTAGCTGATAAATTTTGTGAAGATTGTTTTTCAAACAAATTGTTTTTTAAGTAATGTGTTGATGAAACAGATTCTGACTTGTGCAAAACATTTTCTTGATTTGATATTTCATGATGCAATATTGCATTAGGAATTGAATGCTCTGAACATTTTTTCTTCAATCGGGTAGGATATAACCATTAGCTTATTAAAATAATTGAAAGATTAACTAAAGTTACAGAAATTTTTGTAAATCATAAATCAAATTCATTTTTATATATTTTCAAAGATTTTTATGTTCTATCTTATAATTCGAATATCACTTGATGAGATATCAAGCGAGTCACATAATTTAGGAGCTTGCTCATTAATACTTGCGAATTTCAAAGTGATCCTTTTAACTGACTTAAATTCTTCTCTGTTTAATTAATAAATGTGTGAATTTAACTGTCAATTACTATTTACTTAGTTTTTGTTTTATGATTGTGAATTTGAATGTGAACATTGTTAAAATCAAAACTTTTTTCGCCATTGATGTGATTTATTGTAGCTTTCGCGATATGAGCTGTTTAGACAAAGCAGAACCTCTGATCCAATAATTAATTGATACAGCTCTGCTGGTATTGCAGATTGTAGCAATAGACTGTTTTTAAATTACAATTTAAACGTTGGTTTATAAAAGAGTGCAAAAATATGAATCAAAAATAGAGGAATTTTTCAGTCGCATTAGACATTGTAAATTTCAAAGAAATTGTGTTTTTTTGTATTTCTTTAAATTCCCTTTTTTCTTTTTCTTTTATTTCATTTTTTGTTTTACAAGAAAATTTTCAAAAAAGTTTCATAATTTCAGTTCAATATGGTCCTATAATTTTTTTGTGGCCTACAAAAAATTGTGCCTAGGGTCTATGTCAAGCTTAATCCAGCCCTGTCGTGTGGCCAAACCTCAAACCGCCCCACACCACTGTTAAGCACTAAAAAGAGAAAAGATGAGTAACAGTGTTTTATCACTCAGCCATTTCAAGGTGTTGGATTGGATGCTCTTTGTCTCACTAAGGACCATCCTTGTAATCAAAAGCGAGTCTTCTATAAAGTCCTCTTTTTTAGAACTTTCTTCCTTGGTAACCTTTTTCATAGGAAATCACTGTTTTCAATTAATGAATAATTTTGTTCCAGTTATTGAAGTTTATTGTTACATTGTTTGCAATGTTTCAGTTTCCCTTGGTTGGGTCCATTTTTGATGTCATGTCTGATGAAGGGTCCAAACAAGGGAACCCAAAATGTAATAATGTGTAATAATGTTGTAATAACGCCATGATAACAATTAATTACAATGATTTAAATTAATTATTCATTAACTGAGAACTTTTAATTCTCTGTTGTAGTCAGTGTTGCCTGATCAGCAGCATTCCCGCCAAATTTGGCAATTTTTCAATGTAATCCGCAGGGTGTGAAAATAATGGTTAGCGGCAAATTTAATAAGTTATCTATCAGTACTTATTCATAATTTAAATTATTCAATTAAAATTTTAGGTATTATACATATTTAATAACGTAATTTTGAAAATCTGTTTGAACATATCTTATTTCGTTCATATTACCAGTATTAATTATGTAATTTTAAGAATTAAAGGTAGAACAACGGTAGAATAATAAATTTGCACAACAAAAAATTAGCTACATCTTTGACTTAAAATCAACTGATGATACAATAAAAACTTTGTTTTAGTGTGTTGTATACTCATGAAACATTCACTAACAAAAAACCTGAAAAGGAAACAAAATTCATAAAAATGACAGCAATAGGCCCAAAAAATGACCCAATAAAACTATACATTTCTAACACCTGTATGTCATGAGAGAAATATTCATTTAAAAATTAGCTACATCTTATGATTATAAATAGATGATGGCATTAATAATCTCTTTCCTGAAATTTTAAATCCTGAAAATTTCATGTGAAAGATATAGACATCAACTCTTCAGACTCAAAAATGTCCCGTTTAAGGTGCTGAAAATATTTGAAGTTAAAAAGACGATGCTTCCTCAGGATTAAAATCAATTTACCCAGAATACTTCGCGTAAATGAACACAATGTGTTATTTATCTTCTTATATGAGTTTGGCAAATTGATTTAAACCCAGCAAAAAACTTGCACATTCTTGGCTGACTTGAATCACATTCATTTTCAATTCATTAACAATTTATTTTCAGAAATTAGTATCTTGTACAATAGTACTGTTACACCAAATTAAATACAATTTTCAAGATAAACCATATCTGATTTAATAATTAGCATGCAATGTGAAAGACACTCCATTGCATTCATCTTTACCCTTCACCTCCTTTCCTTCCCTAGATTGTATCTTATATATGAATTCTGATTTTCACAATATCATTAAAGTGTGACAAATACAATGGAAGATCTCAGGCCCAAATCCCAGTGAAATAAAATATTTACCATTTCAATCTATTATGTCGTGTCTATTTTGAGTAGTATTAATGAAGTTTCTGTAATGGTGTAGTCATAGAAAGTGTTTATAATTAATTTTTGTTGTCTATGTCAAAACTGTAAAACAGGTATTTGGTGTAAAATCTGAAGACTAGTTCATTGATCATTTGAATTTTTTTTATTTGCCTATAGTAATAGTTGTGACCACAGTCCATAATGTAGGGGTTAGCATGGCTGGTTATGATTTGGAGGTCCAGGGTTCGATTCCCCGGTGATCTTGGGAAATTTTTGACTTTAGGATTAGATCTGGAAAGGGGTGCACTCAACCTCGTGATTACAAATTGAGGAGCTTCCTAAATGTGGCTTCATCATTGGTCTAGTAAATTGAGATAGGACTTGTGCAAGCCCCGCCAGTAAACAGAAGGGACAACCCACTTAATCAGTCCTGACTCTTGAGTTCTCATGTCAAATATGATGATGAGTAATAATTGTCAAGAACATTACAACAATGATATCTGAATTATTAAATTGTGAATTGTTAAAATCACCCAATAGATTCATCATTCTCAATTCCATATCTGTCTTGGTTAAAGTAAACTTGGAGATAATGCAGAAGTTTGCATGATTTAAATACAAAAAATAATTTTAAAAAAGCAAAAAAACTTTTCCTCTTTTTTCCAATTTCTTTTCTTAATTTTGTTTCAGATACAGAAACACGCACAAGAACTGGCTGTTTTTCGAGATGAAGCATATCAACTGATTGAAAACTGGAAAACTTCAGATTCTCCTCCTGCAACACCTGAGGAGCTAGAATTTCTTCAGGAGCTGTCTTTGCTGCTGGATCAAAGGCCAGAGAAGCCTGACGATAATACAAATAAAGATGCATATGCCTTAGGTAGACTTTATCATCCTGTTATGGTAGTGAAATAGTTGTTTTATGAGGTTTGTTTTATGTTAATTCATTGAACTTTTATTTAGTTTGCGAGAAACGTTATGTTTGGCCATGGAATGGTAATAATCTGAGAATGAATAAATGTAATAATCTGAGAATGGTGCAACATTCTCAGATTATTATGTTAATTTATCTGCTGCTGCTGCTGCTGCTACTACTACAAAATTGAGAAGTGTTTCTCATACATGTGATGGTTGCATGAAGTTCCATTAATTATGTTGCTACTTGAATTCTGTTAATATTTCAACCAATTCTTGCAAAACTTTCATTTAACACACATCTACAATGACAACACACTGTTTTTTCGAACATCTAAGACATCCTTTAAAAAACAAACAAGCCTTAAAGTTAAATCTGTAGAAATCAATTTTTATAAAAGCTACATTCATCAGTGACAGTAAATACATAATTTGTCATGACAATCCATCAAATTCACCCCCCAACCAATGGACCACTTGTAGAATAGGGATATATTGAAATTCAAAATTATGTTCAAACTAGAGCTTTATTTAAGTACAATATTTTTATTGCACATCTTAACTACTAATTACTATTCTGTGGTCTCTTGGAAAGTATGGTAAGGGACTGACTGGGCAGGGCTTAAGGGCTGTATTGGAAATAGATAGGAGGGTATGGGTCCACTGAGTGTCCCAGTTGCATTTCCTTCTTTGCCAAAAGTGGGACCCATTTAGTTAATCTTCTTGATTAGACCACCAAAAATGTCTAAGTTTTGATTGGTTCTTTGCAAAATACATGCACATAATTTGAAAAATATGTTTCTAATTTTGATGCTTTGTAATATTTTACATAACATTGGCATTACATTGTTGAAAGTTAAATTTTTGGATAAATTTGATTTTTGCTGGTGGGTGTAGTCTCACAAATAGGTATTATTTTCAAAAGTTCAAATGTAGTCCCTGTTTAGAAGTAATTGTTGTATGTTGTTAATCTTAGTGTCTGTTCTTGATCATTCATCTTTGTTCTATTTGGACCTTTAGTTTTTTAACATACCTTTATTTACTATTGTAGTGTTAACATTATGACACTATGTAACATTTTGTAATAGGTTTAATTGCGACAGTTTCAAGGAACTAGACAATGGATATTCTCAGGTTAAGTACTTAATTGTAATACAAAATAGACAACTTAATGCATTACATATTAAACTACTTTTCTTGATTTCATTAATTTTTTAAAATTTAGATGTGGCAGTAAATGTACCTTCAATTAATGCTATTAAAGAAAGAAATAGATAAATTCATACTTAACAATTAACCATTTGACACATTCAATAATAGATGTGCATGTGAATTATTTACTAAAGTCAAATAAAATGATGTAAGGAATACTTACTGCAGGAATCATGGGATGTGGCTTTCATTTTTGTTGACAAATGACACAAATAAGATAATGCATTTTCATTTTGTGGTATTTCATTTTAAATGTAGCACATCAGCTGTTGAAGTTTTGGAAAGTAGCGAATTTTCCATTGAGTCCTGTGGCTCAAAGAGGACTGCAACGACTTCAAGAAGCTCTTGAAGTTCCTGGTCAAAAGGCAGAAGGGAAAGTGACAATGGAAAATAATGTTCCTGATGATGCTGAAGGCATCCGAGAAGTGAGTAAACCTTATATCTTTAGCTCTTCTACACATTTAAATTATATGTAATTATCACCGCCACTCTGTCAGCATTTTGGGGTGCAACTATGCTTGGAAATGTTACATAACAGTAAAGAAATCCAAGTTGCAATCATGTTACTGAGTAACAAGTGTATTTTAATAATTAAATTTGTTGTAAGAATTGTTTCCCTGATTGGGATACAAACCAGGATCTCCTGGTTTATGCCTGTTTGCTCCATCCACTAAGCTACCAAGATGACCAATTCTTTGAACAGTTTCATAGGCCTGATATATTGCCTGTTTATGATATGTACTTAATTATCACCACCCTATTGTATTTAAATTGTTAACAACTACTGTAGAGTAATCATGATGTATTATTTTGTGCTAATTTGTGGTTAACTATGTAATAATCTCTGTGGTAATTTTAAACAATGTGCTGTAATTGTGTGAAATAGGTTTGCAATTTTGAATGAGGACTATAACTTCATTCATTTTAAGTTGCATTTTATTAAAAAAGGCAGATTTTTGCTACATTTTTATCTTGTGAGAATTCATTAAAACCATCTTGATGCTTCATTTCATGTGTTTATGATTTATTCATTGTCATGTGGTGATTAATCAGTCTTTTGAGAAAAAATTTAAGTCACAAGTGTGATATAATGAAAATGGAGTTATTGTACCAACTTTGTTGTTCCATCATAATTCTTAAACAGTTGTTAAGAAAGGATTTTTTGCAGAGTTTGATTATGTTGCAGGTGGAGGCAGCACTGAGAGAAGTGCGTGATGCTTTCCGTGATGTAAAGCATGTGTTTGAAGTGCAACGGTGCTTCCGCGATTTGCGCGAGTGCTTTAGAGAGGTGCGCCGTGCATATCGTACTCGAGAACCTCGTCCCCGCGCATTGCCTCCCTGTGCTGATGCTCCTGCTGCTGCAGCTGCAGCGGCTGCATTGGCAGCAGAAGCTTTGGCCCAGGCCAAGAAGCGTGGTCATGCCTCCAGTGAAGTTTCTGGCTCAAGAACTCCTTCTCCGCCTGGAACCCCTTTGCATTCTCAACCCAAAAAGAAACAGCAGCAGAAACCATGTCCAACATGTAATGTCATGGCTGGAGGAATGGGGGAGGGAGTGTTGAATCAAGTGGATTCTGCCTCTGGTGTTGTTGGAGATGATGCTGCTGCTACTGTTGCTGTTGCTGAGAAGACCACAGAAGCTCCTCAGGCGGAGGTGAGATAAATTGAATCAGTCATCCTCTAGTCTTCAGGATATTTTTAACTGTTGCCAATTTTTATTTCATTTGTTCCCAAAATATTCTTGAATCATTTTAAGACAGTTTTTCATGATTTTTAATGTTTGTACATATGGTTAAATACATTTTCAATAAACTTTTTAGAAAGGAATGCAAACGTTCTATTTGTAATTCTAATAATTTTATAGTCTATGATGTAAAGAGTGATAGCAGTGGTGCCATTTATTGACACCTTTGCACTTGTGTATTTGAGAGATGAATATGATATTTGCTGTTAAAATACATGGCAGGTGGGAAAGTGTTTGAAGGTGGAACGCTTTTGAAGAAAAAGATTTTTATCCATAAAAGCTGGCAGAAACTTGTCATTGCAAACCATATTACATGCTGAGAAAGGTGTGGAGCTTTTGAGGTGTCTTTTTCTTTCATATTATTAGAGTTGCGAAAAATATTTTATTAGACACTATCTGGAAAGTGATTCATACTTACACATGAAAGTTCAACTTCTTTCAACATCAGCCTGAAAACTTACCAAAAGAGCTTTCTGTCCTAGTACTGGAGATAGTGAATACTCTTGCCAGCAGTGACCTACTTAAATATGCTAGGAGCATGTTTGACGTAACAGAGCTTACACCTCTCCCATTTCTCCAATTGCAAAAAATATTATATTATTTTTCGTATGGATCTCTAGATTTCCTGGCAATAAATCTAAGTATCTTGTTCCAAAATATATAGTAGAATTCCAAATAAATTGTAGAGTATGTCCCATTGCAAAGCCCATGCAATACCCTCAATTCACATTGAGGTGTTAGTCAACAATGAGAAAACGAAATACAAACGTAAACCAGAACCTGTGCAAGCTAGAAACCTGCCTTAACTGGAAAATGACTCCAGTCTGTGAAGTTAAATGGTATTTTACACAGCATACAACAGAACCTCTTCAACACAGAAACGGATTAGTTTTTCATGTCCTGCAGAAGGAAAATGATCTTTATGAAACGGAATTCCTGTGAATTTAATGCAATTGGCAGAGAGATGAGAGATGTTCTTAATGAAACGAATGCATCTGCAAGTCTGTTTTAAATTCGCTATCCTCATGACATGCGATTTAGTCATGGTAGTCAGATATTGAAGGAGAGAGAGCTTTTTGCATAGAATTCGTTCCTGGGGTCACTTGTCTCTTAAGGCATAGGCCATAGGGGAATTCCCTTTCTCCTGACTCTGTGTGGGAAGGTGTACATACACGGCTTCTATTTAAGCGTCTCCCTGCTCCCACGTTGAAAATCTTAGCCCCTGAACCAGGTACACATTGCTCAAGTCCATGTGAGGGCATCAGAAAGTTATAATAGTTCTGAGTTGTGATGCATTGTGCATTGAAAGTCAGCAAGCAGTCCGAATACAGCCACTAGGCAATAAGTTGTGTATTTTTCAACTCGGAAGCTGACAATGAAGTGTGTTTAATATTTATTTATTGGTGATTTCTTCCATAAAAATGTTAGTGTTATTGTATTTTGATAATTATAATAAAGTCATGTAATTTCGGCCTACTACTTTCAGGGCAGAAATATCAACATCACAAGTGTCATAAAATGAACAATCTTGCATTAAAAACAGAAACCTCCCTAAATTGGAATTTTTTTTTACGTCCAATCGATTCCGGCTTAGACAAATTTTACTGTAATTGCCAACATCTGAATGGAAAAATGTGTAATATGCTCTTGACATTGTCGATTAAATTAGTATATCATCCTGACAAATTGTCATAAAATTGTGGTGAATAAAATATTATACACCACAAGGCAATAGTGACTTTCCGTGATATGACAGAATTCATAGACTGAACCTAGTCACCTCATCCAGGAACTCTCCTAAATAGTCATGGAAACATCCATCTTCTTGCTTTATAATGTAAATGATTATGAGATTTCTAAAAGAAACGTATATCATCGGATATCCAGAGAAGCATGTTCAAGTTGAAAGAAAGGAAATTTTCCAACAGCAGACCTCTGGATAAATTTCTAGTGTATTGTTGAATTTTTAATTGTAAGAGGTCTGATGAATGTGATTGTTTTGAAAATGATTCTGAATGTTTTAAAAATTCCTTCAAGTAATGTTGTGGCAAAGAAAGAAAGAAAGGGAGATTCGTGACATAAAGTTGAAAAAAGTATGTTCTTCACTACATAAGAAAAATTATTTGTAATTAATGTAGAAGCTTAAATATTACTTAATAGAAGAAATCCTTATCTTTAGGCATTGAAAATTAAATTATGAAAATGCCACAATTGTAAGGAACAGCTTATCAATAGACGATCACTCATCAGCGAAAGCCAAGAAAAATAATAAAATGTTTACATTAGAAATATTTTAGACAATTGGATAATTATGCATTATACAGAGGGGACCAAATTATGAGACTAGTTATTGAATGCGTCACAAATGTATTTGCCAACATATATCTTTACAATGTGACATTAGAAATCTATCTGTAACAGTTTCTGATGTTTTATAAACATGCCCTTATTTAAACTCCACGTTTTTATTGTGAGACGTATTGAAAATCAATTTTTAATTCATTCTTTCAATTTCAGAATCATTTTGCGAAGAATGTGAACATGTTTTATGATCTTGTTTCCAGTCTTCTTTTCCTCAGTTACTTTTTAACTGCATATCAAAAATGTTCTATGGGATTCATATCAGAGGTATTTGTAGCCTATTGAAGTACAAAGTGAACATTGGCTTTGTGGAAATACACATCAAAGCTCTCTTGAAAATAAAAAAGGCAAGGCCAATTGTAATAACAAAAGGCACATTAAAATCTTTCAATTTTTGCTGGATTTTTTAATGATGTGCTCTGGATACAGTTTCATAGGCCTGATAGATATAGTCTGTTTCATCCCAAATTTAAACTCTCATGTTACATTCATGATTGAAGGAATAATAAATTGAAGAATTCTTTACCAATTTCAATATGAAGTGAAACTGTTCAGGAAATTTATTGAAATATGAAGAAATAATTCTAGAAAAATGGGTATTAAAAGATGGAACATTGCACAAAAATATTTTAATACTCTCATCTCCCTGTAGATTCAGAAAGATAATTTTGTTCAACACATCTTGTAATGACTACAGTAAAATGCCACACCTCACCACTGAATGTCATACACTTAAGAAGAAATGAAGGGAATATTTACAAGATAAATTGGAAAATTGGTGTATAAAGTATAAGTATGTGGTGATAATTGAAGAAGTGGTGATAAAACTCTGTGGAACACAATTACCAGTAAAAAAAATAAGTTTAAAAAAATGTTTGAATTGTTTTCATGTGGTATGAATTATGTGATTGTTAATTGTCAGCCTGATTTGAAGGTGGACACATAACAATCTGTCCATGATCCTGTCTGCATCCAAGTACCTGAGTAGGAAAGAAGAGATTTGATTGAAGAAGTGATATGTGCTTTGGAAATGTTTTCAGGTGGGTCTTCAATTACGCAAGGCAGAAGAATGTAAAGTTATGATACTACTTTCGTAATTCTGGGTATCAAGTCTGTGTTTGATATTTACTGCAGTTGACATTTTCAGTGCTGCCAACTGTGTTGGTTACTCAAAAATCATTTTGCAAGAAGTCTTTGGGTTATTTATTAAAATATAATTGTGACAAAAATTACATGTTTAAATATTATAGTTATTAATTACAGATGTTGAACAAATTTTTTTTTGTGAAAGCACTTTTAAATGTTTTCTTTGCTTTCATTATTTAATTTGCATTATATCATAATTATGCTGAATGAAACTCCAAAGGCAATTCTCCACTCCATCGGTCTTGCTATATTAAATTTTACATTATAATTTTTCAACAAATGGAATGTTTCTAAGTATGAATGGAAAACTTGTCTCATTCATTCATTTATTCATTAGGATGTTTGGTGGTGTGTGTGCGATCTTCTATTATTCTGTTTTATTACAAATGTTTTGTGTGGTGCACAACAATTGTTTCAATTTCATTGACAGCACATTATCAAAACCAGATGTCTGATCAGTGTCCTTCAAATTGTGTTTGTTCTGTTGTTCATATAGTGTCCTTTCTTAGACTTTTGAGAATTACTTAACTTGCTGGTATGCTGGAAGCTGGTATGTAATTAATTGCACTTCTGTTGTTTTTTTAACAGGTCTCAAAATCCTTCCAGTCAGCAGCCACCATGACAAGTGATTTGGAAAGCACTACTGTGACTTCCACATTAGATCAGGCAGCCCAAACAATTTCCACAGGCGCTGTGTTGGCCCTGCATTTGCTGCCAGATGAGTAGATCATTGGAGCCAATATTCTGCAGCCTCTAGTCACACTCAGGGACAGTGATTGTGGGTACCGAAGTTGTCTTGGAGCGTTTTATCCTGCTTGCAGTCATCAAGCTTTATTTGTGTGGCCTGTAGCCCCAGGTCTCCTTGGTAAGAGGGGAATCAATGATGTTAAGTGCAATGTTTAACTAGCATTATTATTGCTAGTTTTGTGATTTAATTGCTTCTATGACAGTGTTGTAAAGATCAGAGCAAAGTATAAGAAACTTGGCAAGAGGATGTGAGTGAGGAGATAAGAACATGAACAGCAATCTAACTAGAGATATTCCCTCTTTGTAGCCTGCAAAGGATCTTTTTGATGGCTGCTCAGTGTTCCTTTTGGAAATGCATGGTTGTGTTCAAGGTGCACTGTCACCCTTGATGTTGCTCATAAGAGAATTAGCCTTTAATAATTTATACCCATTCCTTTAGTAATATATATATGTATTCTACTTCTTTATTACAATTTTTTGTTGCTCACAGACCAGAACTCGGTTGTTTGCATGTATTTATTTGTGTTCAATATTGCTGTAAACCAAATTAACAAATTTGTACCTGAAATATTTAGTCACAGGTTCGTTTATGGTCTCCACAGTTTTTGTTTATTTACTTCCAACGCATTTGTAACATAAATAAAGTATATATTTTAGCAACAACATTGTTTTCTTGCAGAACAGTCCCTTTCAGCCAACAAGACTGATTTATTCTTAAAGACAAATCACTTTGAAGTTCAGTTTAAAAGTTACGTACATTTAAATGTTGATTACTGATACAAATTTTATGATTTTTAGTTGCTTAAGTTTTTAGGTCTAACATAGATTCTTCTTTGTCAATTTATATTTTCAACATAAAGAAAATTAACCTTAACTACAGTGTATTGAAAGGGGCCATACTCTTGCCATGCCAAAGACAAAATAAAACACACACACATGCACACAATGCTATTAAAACCATAAAATGAGATTAAATTGAGATTTGAATTCACTTATAGAAGTTAAATATAGAAATAAGAAGGAAAATTGAAAGAATCAAGGGCAGTATTATATTTAACATTCTGGAACATACAACCTTTGTTCCAAAGCCTTTTCTTGCTGCTCTCTTTATCAATAAAATTTTCAGAAGTGTAACTTCAAATAACTATTATGGGGGAAAAAATGTTTGAAATACTACCTTACTTTGAAAAATTTATAAATAATATTACATTTTTATAATTTTTCTTAGCTATTAAAATTTTATGCTGACTTGCATTTTTTGACAGCATTACATTCACGTAAAGATGAGTAGTTCATTATTTCGTTACAGCCATTCTAAAATGATTTGATTGTCTCTAAGTCATTGACCAAAATTGCACAGAACTCAGGGCCTCACTTTTGTTTTATTTATTTATGTTACATTTATATTTTCACATAATCTTTTTGGACTGTCCTAAAAGTTCTGGAGCTATTTTGCATCAGGAAGGTAAATGTGTACAATATTTTTGTTTTTAAAAGAACTGAAGAAAATGTGTGACTTTTTTCTTCTTCTTCTAATAAATAAAATTTTTCAGCAAGCTAATGAACTATTGTGTTATTGTTTGATGCAGATAAGTGCACTCTTTACTAAATTAGTATGTTTATAGCTAAATGAAAAGATGTACAATAATTATGATAAATATTACACGTTATGTAAATCTTTGTTATTATGTATGTGATTATTGTAATCTATCATGTACTGGGTGATATCAAGATGAGTTATTATATTTTTTGTCACTACTTACCTGCAAGTTAAGTCTGAAAGTTAAGAAAGAAAGATATCTCTCTTAGTTGCATCTGAGAGAATGTTGAAGGCTGCTTTCGATTCTAATGATTATATAATTAATGCCAATTGGTGCGTGTTAAATTCTTTGAGAATAATCAGAAAGGAAATTAATAATTTTGAATATCAGTGGGTATTTTCATCGTAACCTTCGTTGCAGGGTTCTTACCCAATAAATACATACCCATGTAGTACAAAGATTATTAGGATTTGTTTTTCCCATGTGCTCCTCTGCAGAACGTATTATATTTCTATTGAAATGTGTATTTACATACATATTTCAATAGAATTTACACATGTTATTTTTAGTGTGTTCTGAATTTTGGATGAAATTACTTATTTGGAAGGAGGAAAAAACTATTCAAGCAGGCTGTTTATTGAATCAACTTTAGACATGCAGAGTGCAGGAAAGTAATTTTGATGTGAAGAGATAAAAAATTCACTTATATTACAAAATACATTCAGATATGTGCAGTTGATATCTGATCTAAGATGGTGGATTTTGGAAATTACATACTGTAAGTATTGATATAATCATTGTACATTTCTAGAGATCACATATGTTAATGAAATCATATACATTATATATGCACCCTGTACAAATCTCAAGTGAAGGTGTTTTGTTATACCATTTGGTTATTTCCCCTCGATAAAGACTAGCAACAGAGTGTAAGAAGAAAAACAGAAACAGGTATTAACTTGGAGGGCAGTGACTTCTGAGCCATTTCCATGAATATTTCAGGGAATGCTACTAGTATTTATTTTAAATAATGTGTTTATTTAAACTTTTCCACCAATTGCATCCTAATGGTGTCCCATTAAATTATATTGTTCTTAAAAGCAACATGTTTCATAAACTTTATAATAATTAACCAAAAGCCACTATGTGATGTCGCATGTTTTTTTGATTTTGTTGTTGAAAAGATCAAAAACATTATAAGAAGAATTCCTCAGAGGAAGCCTTCATTTATTTTGAAATTACTGTTATTCTTTGAAACAATGAAGTTCAAATGCACAATTTTTGGGAGACCTTTGGACTTTTATTTCTGTGTGAAGAGCTTTACTTTTTAACACCTTTGGACATGTAATGCAGCTTTACTAATACACTGCCATGATATTTTATAAAAAATAATGAAATAAGGCCTGGTTCCTTTTTATTGTAATTGACATTAAGTTTCATGGAGAAAAGACGTTTATTTCTAAGGAAGAAATGAATTGAAAAATTTGTATCAATAGGTATATTGTTAAAAATGTTACTTTTAGGACTGGCTGAATTACTTGGATCTTAATATTAAAATGAAGACATTCTTACATTATCTATTTTCATGTGAATTCTACCTTTGGATAAAAGAGCCTGTGAATATGCATTTGGGGTATCACGGATTTGGAGAGTTACTTTATTTTAAGATCTTTTTCCATGCTAGACTGAAGACACTAATTTTGTAACCATATCAGGAATATCAGAATAAAATTGTGGAATATTATTTGTTGAAGTTAATAGAAGACAACATAATAGTGTTATCATAGTATTAAGTATTCAAATAATGAATTGGAATTTCATGTTAAAGTTCATGATAATGTACTTGCTTATCTGACTTTTCGTGCATGTATAGCTTTCAACTCTATTTTGGCTCAAGCCACTAAATTTTGTTATTAAATGTAGTGTACATATTTACAATATACCTTTGTTATCCATTACAATTGTTTGTAAGATAAAAAATCACAAATTTCATCAATATGAAATGTGCAAGATCTGCGTATTTAACAAGTGATATTCAAGGAGGAAAGAGACTAGTTATTATTGGAAGATTAGTATAAGTGAACAGTGGATATGGGTGCTAAATGATATAGAAACTGCCAGAATTGTAATACATGTTTTTATGAAGAGGTGATGAAGGTGTTGAAGTTGCCTTACTATACCTCTCACTTTGAAAACAATTTTCTATGATTATTAGTGGGATAACCAAACTTTTTACAGGTGCCCACTTTGAAAATTTTGCAAGTAGCAGCACACTGGATAATATAGTATTAGCCTGGAAAATTTGTAGTAGCATTAGTATTTAATGGCCAAATTTCGTTATTGGGAACATTCAATGTGTGATATTTTTACATGAATATTCTTTGAATTTATCTTTTGTTTCGTCGTTCTAAATTCAAATGTTTGTCATATTTTTGCATTCAGTTTAAATAATTGCTTTTCAGATATTCCTTGTGTGCTAGGTAATGAGGTCTCACTGGTGAACACCTTCTCTTCCGTTTATCTATGGGCTAATCTGTGAATATCTAGACAAAGTATGTATCATTTGAGAAAACCTAATCATTTTTCCAATTTATTGCATTCTCCACAATAATGTCTTAATATCTGAGAAAGCCAAAGAAGCCTTAAAGTGTCTCTGAAAATGTATGGAATTTGTGTACAAAACAATTTTGTGCAGTTGTGAATGGAGGAGTAATACGTTGATATTCCAGTTCCATACATATTTTTCAAATGTCTTCAGACAATGTTTGTTCTGAACAAATGTACAATAACCATTATGAATAAGTATAATTTATCGCTCCCCTTCCCCACTTCTTCTCTACCTCTTTACCTCTCCTATCTCTTTTTCATTGATGTAGGAGAGATTATTCAGGTGCAATGCATATTTTAGTGCAATAAGAAATTGTGTGGTTGTATCTTGACACTGAAATGTATATTTTAATCTGATTATTACATGGCATATTCAAACAGTGGTATTTATTGCAAATGCAACCTATCCAAATATATCTTTGGAGAAAAGAAAACCATTCTGATCCAAGTGACATTATCATCACTTGGAGAAAACTATGGAAAAACATTTGTGTTTGGTGTAAGGGAATGGGAGATGAGAAGTTCCTACAGATGATGATGGTTTTTGCACTTGGATCATTGTGGCCTTAAATTTATAGTTTCTCCCATGTAGTCATGCAAAAAGCTCGAAAAAGGACAAACGTCACTTGGATCAGTATGGTTTTAATGTCCCCTATTATTATTATTATTATTATTATTATTATTATTATTATTATTATCATACATTTCTTCACCTAGTCACAGTTGGAAATTCAACAATTACATGGGAATATGATTCCTGTTTCACAATTGTCAACCACCATTACTACTATTACACCATATGTCTATCACACTTGTTTTATTATAAAAAAGTATTATTAATTATTAAAATGTACCTGTCCCATGCCTTGCTTTATTTCTCTCGTTAATTTCAAACAGATATTTTGTTTTGGAAATTTGTGTTATTTGGCTTGAGAAAATTTATAATACGGGTCAATAGAGCCTGCCCTACAGGAATTCAGGATGTGAATTTTTTGGTGAAATGTTTCTAGGATATCCTGAATTTTAATTATTAGGTAAAATAACAACATTGACCTCTTTCATGAAAATTCATAATTATTCAACATTAATCATAACAAATTATACATGAGAGCCTCTCAAAGTGATTATAGGTATCAAATTTTACCATACGTCAGACTTTGTGTACTAGGCTAATAATATCAAAAACAAATGTATTAAAATGTCAAAGAAAACACTATTTTTAAAATACATTTAATTTTCATTCATACATGTTACACATTCATCCATCTACTTTTATATTATGCATGGCCATATTTTATACTTGTTTCTTTTCCTTTAACTTATACTCTATGTTACTTCACATCATACCTATAGATTTGGCAGGGGCGGCACCAATCATTTTGGAGCAGGCCATCATAAATTTTTGTTAAATAATAAACATTTGTTATATTGTATCTAATTTTTGTAATGTATATATGATACTATATAATTTTTTTAAAATCATTACATAATTCAAACATAAATATTTTAATCAATTTTGCCAAACACGAGAAGGTAATAAATGAAAACTGGGCCTTTTGGGAGCGGCATGGCCCCCATGACCCCACCCTGGATCCGCCTCTGGGATTCGGAAACAAGGTACCTGCAAAAGATGCGCAGTGCGGTCTAGCATCAAGGTCTATGATGCTCACGTGGTTTTGGTAGGTCTTTGTATGGCTCTACTGTGCCAAATGAAGATAGGTCCTTACTGAGATCAAATTGACCTTTGTTCATTACTTATGAAATGTGATGATACAGGGAAAAGGGCAAGAAACTTAATATGCGGATACGTTCGGATAGTTTACAAAGTATCACAGCAGTCAGGTTTCACAATAACACAAATACACGTACCCTTTCGTAGGGAGGTTGCTACAATCCAGTAGTACCAAATGCATAGCAGGGGTCGTATAAGTATACCAGGAGAATAACACTGGAGGGGTCAAATCATCTCAATAGTTCCCTAGTATACACGTCACAAGCGCACCGTCCAGAAGTCGAGACGGCGGCGGTCGGCTCGTCCAACGCCCAGCAGCCCTCGTCTCGGGAGGGCCAACGGCAGACCGAACGCTGCCCCTCCTACACGACCCCGACCCCGCCCCCGTGTCCGGTGCTGACCTGTCACCTTTGGGGGGTATGAGTGGCAAGAGGGGGGGGGTGCGCAACGAGTTTTTCAGCAAAATGTTCAGTGTTTTAATCTATGTTACTTAGGTAAGTATACATTTTCTCTGAGATTTGTTGTTTTTAATAACTTAACCCTTTCATTCCTTTCTGATTCTTCTTGTGTAAACTTAAAATAAAAATTATTAAAATGGTTGTATTTTTAGTAATGTATTAAAAACTTGCATATTTTAGGCATTTCATCTTTAGATAAAACTAAGAAGAAATAGTGATGCAACAATAGAATATACTTTCTCGCATTATTTGAAATGGTTTTCCGACATTAAAATACTACATGAACCTGCAAAAGTGTTTCCAACCAGCAATTCTCCTTCCACTTCATATTGGGTTTCAGACTCAGTTCCGGAGTTTGAAGTGCGTTCACTTAAATAGGACTTGCACAATCTTTAAGCGTTATTTGGTCGACCCGAAGAAAGTAAACTGTTGGAGACAATGTGGATAAAAAATTGTTTAAAAATTTCGCGAGATCTATTCATATTTTCGAAAAATTGTACGCGACCTGTTTTAATGATCTGTTTTTGGAGAACAGATTATATTACGGGAAATACACCCAATCGATTTTACGTTATCGAGGAGCCACAAATCACCGATTCTGATTACACGTGTGGAGTAATTATGAATATGTACGAAAAATTGCAACAACAATAGGCTGGGAAAAATAAATTCAATCTAAAATAATTAACCACTTTTTCGATGCGAGGGACACACGAGTTTTCTGGCGAAAAATTGCCAATTTTGCCGCAGCATTACAATACTTGCTCATTACTACGTATGCACGTGGTAAGGCTAGGATATAAACTAGGTGCTACAAGAGCCTATTTTTTGTATCCGTAAAGGTTACGTAAAATTACAATACCGCAATGTATGTCCATATTAACACATAGATCTCAGCCATTACTTGTAAACTCATACATTCCGAATTGTAGCCCATTAGGTGAGAAAATTTACTTCATTCACCAACACACGCCGCTCGAAAATTCCGTTCCATACACCCAGAAAAATCCGCCCAATAATGAGTTATTTTGAGAATTTCCAATTCCCGTTTCGCGTATTGCAAGGGGATAACTCCTGAAAGATTCCAGTTTGAATAAAGCAAACCATGAACTTAATTTCTTCGATTTATAAATAAAAACAACTGTTTTCTTCGTGTTGCTTTCATTCTCATAATTACTGTCAAAATGCGCTTACATTTCCGATTTTGAAAAGAAACTTGCATTTTATGTTTTGGTTACTTTTCGGCCAAATTTGATCAGTAATTTTATTTCTTGAAATTTTCGACATCGTAATAGTAATCAGCGACCTCCAAAACCCCCCAAGTACCAAAGAACTTTATAATTACACAACTATTTCACATTTGAACCAGCGTTTTGAGGTCTGGAATCATTGTACGTTGGTCCAACACTTCTACACACTACACAATTTGTCTGGCAGTATGGTGGGGGAATCGACGGTCCTGTGGTCAGGACTATCCAACTGCCCGACAAACTTTCTGTTGGACAACTTGCCTCCATACGATGCAACTTGTCAGTTTGACTGACCGGACGGCCCGACAAATTGGTATGTGTGTAGGGGCCTTTACGGAGGGAATTATGAGAGGGAAATAAGAAATGACAAACTGAGTCAAGTTAACAACTAGTTAATTAGTAAATAAGTAAATATGAATAATTACAATTAGATAAAAAATAAAAGTATGTATGTACCATGAGCGTTATCGGGTTTGAGCGATCTCGGGAGACAAAATGCCTTTGGACCAAAGGCCCTCGAGCTTTTTGTCTCCGCTTGATTATTACTAGAACCCTTATAATGTCCTTGGTGCATAAATATTTCCTTAATCCTTTTTGCAATCATGTTCTTTAAGAAAAGGTTATTCAATATACTATCATTGAAATAAATTCTGAGGCTTATTGCATTCCAATTCTAACATATTCTATTATATATATATATATATATATATATATATATATATATATATATATATATATATATATATATATATATATAGAGAGAGAGAGAGAGAGAGAGAGAGAGAGAGAGAGAGAGAGAGAGGCATGGAGTAATGCTTAGTCTTAGTCTTAGTTATAGTCTTAGTCTATGGTTGAGGGCAGGAGGAGCGGCCGGCGCAAGATGGAGAGAGGATAAGGAAAAAGATAGAGGGAAAAAAGTGAAGGCAGAGGATAATGTCTGCTGGGTTCTGCGAGACATATTAAAAAGCACAGATTGACAATGTTATTTTAATGAATAAAAATAGAAATGTGAAGGCTAAATCTAAAAATAGTCAACTTCGGTTATAGGGAGCTTCTGGGGACAAACATATTTGGTTCACTATATCCGAAGAAAATTAAATACAATTTCCCCATAATTATTGATTTTATTAATAAACAAAAAATACATTAACCCATACATACATTAATACATACAAACTAAAAATTTCAATGTCTTTATTCGTTCTTTAAAAAATCAATAATTTTCAATTGTTTGCTTCGTACATTTTTCATTACTAATTTCTCTAGATCCTTCTCCAGTGTTCGTGCTCCCAGCATACTTGATACTGCATTGTCTCGAAGTATCTTAATGCAGTCTTGGCACCTTTCAATGCCTCGTGCACTGTTCGAAGTTCCACTCTTTGAAGGCCCATTTATCCGCCTAATAACATACGAGATCCTGTCTGGAGCGGCAAGGCGCACACGGCTAATGAAACTGATTGCTTTTCCGCGCGTCATGGCGGGTATCGGGAGGCTGTGGCAGTCGCGCGCATCCTGACGCCTACGTTGAATAGAACGCGTTTTGACCCGGGCAATATCAGCAACTTCAGGCTTGAAACTGAGTGGCATGAGGTAATCAGTAAGGTCCCCATTCCGGGTCCGATACGTTAATCTCCAGGGAAACTTCTTCGATTACGACCTTTGGCCGATACTTTTTTCAAACTGCCTAGTGTTGGAATTTGTGGTACTGAGGCGATGTATTCTTTTCCAGGAGGAAATTAATTTCCAGGTCGTTGTTCAGATTCACTATAACCGAATCTTCTTATGCTTATTTGTAATGTAAGTGAAACGGGACCATGACTTAAGTTTGCTTTAACCGAGGCTTCACTGTCCGAGTTCACTACAACCGGAGTCAACTGTATATTTAAATGGAAAATGTTTTTATGTTAAAAAATCACTTAAGAAGGCATTGACTTGAATCATATTTCATCTCAAGATATGAAAGACTGATTTTTTAACAAAGGCGGTGGAACGTAATAAATAGTTGAAATGTTTGGAAAATAGTTTAGTTCAAGTATAAATATCACTTAAAATTCTGGGGGAGATTTGTTGTAGTATTGTATGTTGGAAATTATTTATATGATTTTCACATGGTCAGTTGTATATTGGATACTCACAAGCTACACAACCAAAAAATGTATTTGTTTTTGCTGAAGACAAAAACAAAAAATATTGTGTTCTCTAAAGCACGGGAATTATATCAACAAAATAGAATAAATAATTATTTATACTTTTGCTTTTTATCGACATTGGTCATCAGCGACTACAATATTAAGTATACATTATATTATATTACCTTACTTATGTTAACAATTTCTAGTAACTTCAGTACTTTAGCACACCCATATGCAGAGTTGAACAATTTATATAAGTTTGTGTCTATTTTTATTAAGTTTCCTTGCTTAGAAATGCCGGGGCATTCTGGAATAAGGTGTTGGGTGAATATTGTTGCACCACATTTAGGGCATGGTAGTGGGTATGAATTTTTAATAAGTAACAATATTTCAGATTAAATGTCCAATTTACAGTCTAGGGAAGGTAACTTGCTCTCTTCTATAAAGGCAGAGATTCGGCAAGGCTGGGTCGAGTAAGAAGTTCCTAACTAGAAGTAGTTTTGATAGTTTTCATTTCCATTGTGAGTCCCAATATTAGAAACAGGATACCTTAAAGAACTTTTTAATGTCTTTTGTAGTGCCACGAATTTGAGAATCAAACTTGGAAATTATGTTGCCATTTTTGAGGATTTATCAATTTTCTCATTGCCAGCGATTGCCCTATGGGATGGAATACTTCTCTATTGTATATCATTAAATTTCAGAAAATGTATTCATTATCGACAAGATAATAAATATCATTCTTACTATTGTTCCTAAGTAAACAAGATAACACTTTCATCTTCCAAGAGATATTTCTACAATTATTCCTTCTGTGGCAGCAACGCGCCGGGTATCAGCTAGTTAACATTACAAAATCAAATCGTGTTTTTTTTTCAAGAAACAAATGGGGAGGGGATTATCTTACGGGTTACTAAGTTTTTAATAGGGGTCAGATGAGCGTTGCTGTTGCTTTTCGGAGGGGGGGGAGGTGGTACTCAAAACAATCCAAATTTTCGTAACGTAATTTATGAACGACCCCGACATTCAAAATGACTCATCAACTAATAGGCCACCCCTATAACATCTAAACGGTTGACGATAAGAAAGCAGTTATCGCCTAACAGTGAGGATTGTATAATATGTCGTAGAGATAGAGTTTGAAATATTTTTAGTTTTCGAGAAATTTAATTATTTTAATTTTTAAATGGAACTGTAGGGTAACGTGGGGCAAGAGTCCCAATTTTTATTAAAAAAATTGTTTTCCGCTCGTGTAATTGGTATATTGATTTGGTTTTTACACGGAGCTGTGCTTTATGTATGAAGAATAAACTGTCCAAACAATAATGGGAAAAAGTCCGAATATATAAAACATCTAAACTTCCTTAGAAATAAATTAATAATGTTTTCTAGGATATAAGCTTTAAATTAATGCAACATTAGTTTTCTTGGTAAATGAGTAATTATGATAGGTAGATTCTGAAATTTCATAATAAAATCTCCAATTTCAAATTTTACTCTGATATAAATTATGTGTCACAATAAATTCAAAGCGGGTACTATATACATTTATTCTCACACAAATCATATAAAACTGCCCTCCCTCAAAGGAAATCATTTTCATCCCACCACTCTTTACAAGAATCATATTGAATCCAGTCTTCAGCTGGAGGGCCTTCGAATTCCATTTCGCAAGCAGGAGATAGGCATATCGAAGTATTTTCAGCGGCAATTAGTTTATAATTCTTTCCCTCTCCTCTCTTATTTGTGGAATTACAAAGCGATTTCTTTTTGGAATGTTTGGGCTGCTATTTCTACTTTTCAACTGCAGTCTTGTGAGGTGGCGATGTGAGTATAATATATTCCTTTCCTCGCCGCGTTCGCTTTCTATTCAATCCTTTATTTCGAATGGGCATTATTTGCGATGCAGAGTAATGTTGTACCCCCTATTCTCTGAAGTTTCACAAATTGGAGAATCGCATTCTTTGGGGAGTGTGGTGACCGTGCTCAGATGCAACAGATGCCGATAGCTCCGATAAGTGATTTATGATCTCATGACTGGTGTACTTCGGGATCATGTCCATTTAATGTTAACTTATCTGTCAGTGCAGCATGAGAAATGGGTCCCTGGTCTGTGATCCGTGAAAGAACGAAGACTTCCTCACCAAATTTGAATTTATCAATGGATCGACTTCTTCCTCATCCTCGCTCTCTCCTTCACCATTCGCCTTCGTTTTCATCTTCGGCTTTCGTCATTCGTCTTCGTCTTCGTCTCCGTCTCCGTCTTCGTCTTCCGTCTTCGTCTTCGTTTTCATTTTCGTTTTCGTCTTCGTCTTCGTCTTCGTCTTCGTCTTCGTCTTGGTCTTGGTCTTGGTCTTGGTCTTGGTCTTGGTCTTGGTCTTGGTCTTGGTCTTGGTCTTGGTCATGGTCTTGGTCTTGGTTTTGGTCTTGATCTTGGTCATGGTTTGGTCTTGGTCTTGGTCTTGCTCTTTCGTCTTTCTTCATCGTCATCGTCTTTCGTATTCGTCTTTTGTCTTCGTTTCTCGTCTTCGTCTTTCGTCTTCGTCTTTCGTCTTCGTCTTTCGTCAACGTCTTTCGTCTTCGTTTTCGTATCGTTTCCTTTCTTGACTTACGTGTTCGTCTTTCGTCTTCGACTTTCGTCTTCGTCTTTCGTCTTCGTCTTCGTCTTCGTCTTCGTCTTCGTCATCGTCTTTGTCTTCGTCTTCGTCTTCGTCTTCGTCTCCGTCTTCGTCTTCGTCTTCGTCTTCGACATCGTCTTCGCCTTCATCTTTAGTCATCGTCTCTCGTCGTCGTCTTTCGTATCGTTTTCGTCCTTGACTTTCGTGTTCGTCTTTCGTCTTCGATTTTCGACTTCGTCTTTCGTCATCGTCTACGTCTACGTCTTCGTCTTCGTCTTCGTCTTTCGTCTTCGTCTTCGTCTTTCTTCTTTGTCGTTCGCCTTCGTCTTTGGTCTTCGTCTTTCGTCTTATTCTTCGTATTCGTATTCGTATTCGTATTTGTCTTCGTCTTCGTCGTCGTCGTAGTCTTCGTTTTCTTCATTAGTCTTCGTCTTTCGTCTTCGTCTTTCGTCTTCGTCTTTCGTCTTTCGTCTTTCGTCTTTCGTCTTTCGTCTTTCGTCTTCGTCTTTCGTTTTCGTCTTTCGTCTTTCGTCTTTCGCCTTCGTCTATCGTCTTACGTCTTTCGTCTTTCGGTATCGTCAACCGTTTTTCTTCTTCTTTCGTCTTCGTCTTCTTCTTCGTTTTCGTCTTTCGTTTTCGTCTTTAGTCTTCGTCTTTCGTCTTCGTCTTCGTCTTCATCTTCGCCTTCGTCTTCGTCATCGTCTTCGTCCTTCGTTTTTCGTTATCGTCTTTCGTATCCGTCTTTGGTCTTCGTTTTTTGTGTTCATCTTTCGTCTTCGCTTTTCGTCTTCGTCTTTGCCTTCGTCTTTTGTGTTCATCTTCGTTTTCGTTTTCGTTTTCGTTTTCGTTTTCG
>BOPP01000095.1:4862907-4874230 GCA_017312745.1 Gryllus bimaculatus | reverse complement strand
AAATTGGTCCAGGCGTTGTTGAGTTATGCGCTTACCAACACATTTTGACATTCATTTTTATATTATAGGTTATGTGTTAGCTGGCTTTTTTCTAAAGCTTGCTGAACATTTATTTTTGCGAAAACTACAAGAGCCTAAAATTTCGTATTAGATTAATCAGCGAGCCTAAAATTATGAGCCATTTTTCTTTGTGTTCCGCTGTAGTGTGTCTATTAATTTTATGGACATCCATGAGCCGCCCATTTGAGCAACTGTGCTTCAAAGTACTATCAGCTAAAGACATACTATTTATCTGTTTATGTACAAACGTACTTAGTTAATTGGATTTAGTACTAAATAACCGGAGAGTTTGACCAGAGAGTTGTAAATAGAATCTCCAACATTGATAAACATTATTCAGTTTCCATAAAGTGGTTCAAAACAGCCATGAAGATTATGTACATAATTTATGTACATTATTTTACAAGAATACATGTAAGAAGTTTACTCTGGCTACGTTAGCGTAATTGATATTCTTTTAGTAGATTCTTGTATATTTTAATACAACTGACATTTTGTATTATTTTAGCATTGTACATTTGTTATATTTTTATACATTATTTTGAAGAAAATTGGTTAACTTATTTTTTCTGACTCCAATATGCAGTGCTGGCAGTCGGAATTCGTCGGTCGAGATCAGACATGTGCAGGGAACTCAGCATCTGAGAATATTCACTGAAATAAACCGAACATTTCGCTTCAAACGTATGTATTCACAACCTATAAATCAACTGGTAAAAGGTGAATTCAATTTTATTGGGTTTTACTCCTAAACATTTTTTTTTCACTTTCTCACCTCCAGTTATGATGAAACTTTTTCTAAGACTTCGTTTCAAAAGCAAATTTTAAAGTTAGGAAATTGCAACATAAACATCATTAAAAACGCCATACCTAGTTCGTCCTCGTCAGGACATTGATCTATTAATCCCAATATCGTCAGCAAGACGAGTATTAAATGAATTCTTTAAAATATTATCAAATGTATGCTAGAAGTGGCGGATTGTTATAACAGTTTCTCCCAGAAAAGTACTGCTAATGTTTTTTTAAATACATATTCCCTAGTATTGCATGTATTCATCCTTCGCGTGCTCTTTAGTAGGAATACTCTGATGTGGAAACATTCCACTTCTGCATTTTGTGAGTTAGCGATCTGTAGTAATATACGAAGATATACAAAAACGGTCCATTCGGATGCGTCACAAAGAGGACTTAAAAGATGCGATAAGATAACTAAAACTGACGTATTTAATAAAAAGAGAAACGGTCGAAGGTGCAAGGGTGGAAGTGCAAAGTAAAAACAAAAACCAAGGAACTATGCTGGTAGTGGACCTGGGGAGAATAAATAAATAAACAAATAACCGTTTAGAAAGGATACACCGTCACTCGAACTCTAGGTTGTCATTATATAATAATGAAAATCTTTTATTAAATGAATGAATGTTCGAATGTTTGGAAAATACAAGTGAAGGATATGAGAAATTGGTGATTACACAAACGTTTAGACAATAAAATATTAGAATTTTGTAATAGGGGAAGGGTAATTAAATTTGTTATTTGAAGTTTAATTAGAAAGTATTACAATGAAGAAATTGTGGAAACCAAAAGACATCTAAAATTCGAATATAAAAATGTACAACTGAGACAGAAGAGAACGCTGTCCTTTGTTTTAAAAGTGCGCGGTCAGGAGGAAGGAATATAGACAGACGGGTTGGCGATCTGGTAGTGCTGACATCGTGGCAGAAGTGAAATCTGGATTTTTCATGTAAAAGTTGTTTGGAAGGTGGTAGGATGTCGTAGAGTGGTGTTCCATAATAAGAGGAATATAATACGCGAGTGTTTCGATTTGGAGTTTGAAAAGAAAAGGATGGTACCCGCGACGAGAAGGCGCAAATAATCGTAACGGCGCAGACGGTGCCAGTATACGGGGTTCAGCAACCATGGAGGTGACGCAACCATGGAGGTTGCAACAATCTTATACCAAGGCCAATATTGTAACCAACTAAGTAATTATTGGTAATGAACATTAGAGGTTTTTTATTTTCAAAACAAGTGCACTCGCGTGAATGAATGTAGTTTAAATATGTATGAATGAATGAGTGTTATTGAATTTTTTTCAAGATATGTTGTCATATATATATATATATATCAAATCTGGTGTTTGTCAATAAATAATTGCTGCTAATATAGATGGCATTGTTAAAATTTGAGTGAATATATGAGCAAGTAATATAAACCCAATGATATGAGAAAGAGAGCCAGGTTCCCAAATCAATATCATAATATTTCGGTTTCCTGTACATGGGCGACACGAAATTTATAAATTTTTAGTGTAGGAGCGTAAACTTGGTATAATGAAAGAAATTGTTATTAGTTTACAGATTTTGACTCACGTGTGGGGGGAAAAGGAAAGGGCTTAGACTTTTTACGATTAAACTTTAGATAATGTTTCTACAATTAAAATTAGACATTTTAATTGACATGTTTATGATCCATTGCAGTACCAAACAGGAATATTTTTATGCATCTATCAATAAAATTATTTATGATTTAGAAAAGTTTTATCAAATCTGCAGGTGATGTAGTTTTTTGGTTAACCTCTCGTGCAAGTGTAGGTGATTTCGATATACTTTTCTTCAGATAAATTACCGTTGCAGATAAAGTCTTACCAGTAAGCTTTCTTTCGGCATCGTTAGTGCAATCGCTGCAACGCAAATCCACGTTCGCAGTATATTTCCATTGTTCCCGAGCATGTTGAAGAAAGGCTGCAGATGCCTGGCGACCACGGCGTGTGCGAAATAAAGGAAGATTATTACACTGATGAACATCGTCTCCGGGTTTTCCTATACGAAACAAAGTTCATTGGCGAATGTTGTAATGCACTATTCACACCACATTGAATTAACAGCTGCGTTTTGCGACTACTTTTTCACAGTATACTTACTTGCTTTGCTGCACTGCCTACATTGAATTTTTATTAAAATTTTACATTGAATATAGTTTTTAAATATCTAATTATTAATGTAAATGGATATTCAATTTCACTTATGAAAACTAAATTCAAATAAAGAATTGCTAATGAATGAAATCTAAAAAAACATATTTTTCCTTGTATTATTAATCACTAATATTAAAGTATAAGCAACGTATATATATTTTCAGCCAATGAGTGAATGTGTAGTAGCAGAAATCTATCTCAATGAAACATTGAAGAGTATCCTTCTTCGTAGCAATTTAATTTGTATAGATTATGAAGTATTATATTCTTTTGTTTAACTTTTCAATTCTTAAAATAAAAAAGTTAGAAACATATTATCCATGACATGATTGTTTGAAATTTCTTATATAACAGTGGATTTGAAGCATTAAACTTCTTTCACATGTATCGTTTTAGGAATACGAAAGTATCCAACATGAAAACACGTTACACATAGATGAACGTGAACATGTATTTTTCCTTGAATGACTTTAACATCGTGTCAAGATGATAGCTTTGTGTTACGTGCGAGTGAAATCCCCCACCTGCTTTTGAAGACAGGAGCCAACCCGGGAGAAAGGTTTTCTCCGAGAGCGTCGTCCGGGACTTACAAGAAAAGACTCTGATAACCGATGACACGCACAACGCGTCCAAGGACGTCGTGCATCAGAAAAAAAGTGACCACTGAGCAGCGTAGCCCCCTCCACAGCTTCTCAGCCGCGCGCGTTGGGCGAAGTTGAAACTACTGCTCTCACTGGTGGAACGCGCAGCAGTTCCATCCGTGATTAACAGGACGCAGTAGCATCTCCTCCGCTCCGAATAGTAAGAGTGACAGATACATTCTTATCACTGGAGTCTGTGGCGCTTTATTAGCGAGCACGTGGCTGTTTGAAGATTCGTCTGACGGAAGTAGTAAGTATATTAGTTCGCTCTTTGTATTAATGTTTAAAGAAAGTTTTGAAATATCGATGTCGATATTTTGAGGGACAGTACACGTTTTGAAGGTTTCTGATTACGAAGAAGTGGTTATCTTAAAACCGCCTGATATTAGCGTGTAAACAATTCTTACGGTTTTCTCTAAAAAAATATAATCTGGTCGAACTCGCACCTTGTTTTGGTGGGAGGTGATACTTCAAAGGAAGCTCTTAGAACCCTTTACAAACTTTCTCAAAGGTCAGAATTGTTTTCCCAAATATAGCACCACTTATGGAGTCCGAAGAAAGAAAAATATTTTTATCCGTATTTCCGTCAGGTTGTTCATTATTTTGGTCATTCTTGATTCATACCTCTGTTGCTATTTTGTCAGCAATACAAAACAATCAAATCTGCAAATCGTTTACCCATGCAAATAAGTTTCTATAACTCGGGAGTGAAAATGCCTATTGTTTTCTAACCTTGCTAATCTCGCGCTTTTGTTAATTGTATTATTATTATTATTATTATTATTATTATTATTATTGTATTGCTTTTGTTATTATTATTGTTTATTTTATTAAAACTTTATTAATCTTTCAACTGTTTATATTTAAAATGTTAGGAAAGGATTCCGGAGCTCAAGTAAAACGCGCGCAGATGGTACATCTCCCCCTTACGTCACATACATTTTGTACTGTTCGTTGTCTAAAGCAAATATCTTATTGGCGTGAATTTCGTTTACGATTTATTTCAGCGTTTTGTAGCACTTTGCTGCCGCATGGCCAGTCGTATGCAAAATGTATTTATTCAAGGTGCTGCACACAAACTATTTTCGATGTGTTTAAGACTATATTGCTGCACGCTAACCTCGATTTTAGAAATACTCTCGAATTGAGCATTTATGTTAACCTTGATCTAAGATGATAAAACATAAGATGATTCGATAAAACATTCAACCGATTTTATCTTGTAGGATTATTGTCATTTCGCTACTATTATTACTACGACTACACTACTACTGTACTACTACTATTATTTTTATTTACACTATTACTATTATTTTTATTACTACTACTACCACTACTACTACCACTACTACTACCACTACTACTACTACTACTACTACCACTACCACTACTACTACACTTTCACTCAGGTCGAGCCCTCGGAACCACCGGTGGAGAGCCACCCCCCCGCGCCTACATTCTAATAACACCAAAGTAATAAGTACACTCACCGCACCACACAATATCAATTTTAGTCTAACTGACGGCTAAATAGGCATTACCAGTAACTGCACCTGACCTGGATGGTCAAGTAGTAGTGAGCTGAGGTAGAGCTACTAGCAGCTGACGCTACAAGTTACTGCTACTACTAGTATTAGTACTATACTGGTATTAGAAATGTAGCGCTGTGGGGGCCACGCTTATTTCACTGCCAAAATATATCCAAATAAAAGCATGCATTCTAGGTACAGTCAAAATTCACCAGAAATGGCTACGAACCAAGATATAATATTACGGTGAGAAACCCTATGAACGTCATTGCGACACAAAAATAGATTTTGTGATTGACCCTAAGAGAAAGAGATTGGTTTCAGAACATGCAAAGCGTGCTAAATGTTCGATCTTTTGCACTGGAAATAAAACTGAGGCAATGCTCAGTTCAGATAAAACTGTGAAAAACACAACTCGGATGAAAGTCAATGCAACAGACAACCAAATACTTTCCTCGTGTTCGCATGCAACAGCTACTGACTTTCATGTAACATATTTATTTGTCTACTTGATTTAAAATAAAGTGAATGTCAGTGAGGCCTGTTCTAAAAATAGTGTATCACACGTGGAAAACGTAAGTAAGCGTCGTGTCGCAACATTTTCTCGCGAAATAAAATGCTACACTAATAACTACTGTGTGTTGCATGCAGATTTTCCCATGAAACTAAATACACAGACGCAGTTGCAATAAATTTACATGTTGCGTTCTGAAAGTGTCTTTTAAGGTCATGGTCTTTCATAAAGCTCACGACGGGAGATTCTGGAGTCAAGAGATAACGCAAGTGGAGACAGCGGGAATGGCATTTCGTTTGAAACTGCGACAAGTTCGAGCATTGTCATACGACCGCAATAGGCTGGTGAAAAATCTTTCATATCCGTCAGTCATGATTCATGATTCATGTGCGCAGAAGGGGGTCAGGGAGATGGACCCCATCTATATTTTAAAGGGGGTCCCATAACCGTATGTGATTAAACATTATTTTCATAAATATTTTCAAGCCCCTCATTTCCCCCTTTTAAAACTGACAATTTATTAGAGATGTTTTGAAATTATATTTCATTTAGGTCGCTAAAGGCACAGCTGACGCGTCCCACCCGCGCAATAAACGACACCGCCCACGATAAAACGTTCCAACTGCAACTGACAATTTTTTAGTTGTGACATTTTTTCTTCGGCACCGACGGTACGAGAAGTATACATTTGTTAGAAATTCCGTGACCATGTGGAATTAGGCAACACCTTGAAGCACTAGCCTTTGGTAGTGGAAATGCAGGGTTGCCAGATTGGGCGGAATTCCGCTTTTTGGGCTGGAAACAGCTACTCTCTCGCGGGATAAAAATTAATTTCGCGAAATACCGCTCAATGGCGGAAATGCATCAAAACGTTGCGATTTTGGGCGATTCTCAGATTACGACGAAATTTCAAAAAAAAAACAACCATAACATGACCGTGAGTTTGATTTTTTGTTGTTTTTTTACATTGTACGGGATTTTTCATTAATTATTTGTTAATTTGTTCAAATTTACTTTGAAAAAAGGGTGTAATGTTAGTTTTTCAGATCTCTAGCATAAGGTGTATTCTAAGTCATATTAATTTGTCGTGCACAACATGAGTATATATTATATAACATTGGCAGTTCTTGGAGTTAATTTTAGAACACACCATTTAAAATTTGTTGTTTTTTAACTACAAGTATATTCCGTTAAGCCACAGGGAATAAAGCATGAAACATACATATGTAACACTTCTGTGATAATATATTTTTATGGCGAAACTATTTAAAAGAAGGAAGGAGTGAAAATGTGGAAGTGCGGAAATTTATTTATAACTTACAGTCATTTTTACGAAATATATTATTAATTACAAGTTTCACAAACAAAAAAAACTAATCAGAGTTTCAAGGGTCACTACCTCAAAAAAAACTTTCTAATAGAATTATTTTAATGCAAATTCAAAAATGCTACAAAATAAAAATTCAAATGTTGATTTTTTCTTATTGGTCGGATTTGGGCGGTTTACATCCATCTAACGCGGATGTTTGAACGAAGCAGCTAGCAACCTGGTGAAATGCTTTGCTCGGGAGGCCAATAGTTTGTGCTTCCAATGAAAGTGCATCGGTAAAAAAGACCCCCCCAGTCGCACTTATTTTTCAAATACAAGATATAAATAGTAATAATAATAATAATTATTATTATTATTATTTTTAGAGGTACACTGTAATAATATATATACAAGGTGCATTTCGAAAGTAATGCAATTGAATTTCCGCGTCGCTCCCTATTGTCGGAGTGGAATGCGGACCTCTTGGCAGTTGGTGGAGAGGGACGATTAAGCTTGCTATGAAACCGGCCTGCAGTACTGTGCAAGCTGTTGCAATGGCAAACGTCAGTTAATTGTGAATCTCTGCGCGCTGACCGTGTTCACGGATAGAAATGGAATCGACGGCTGACCAACATTACGCGATTATAGTTTTGTGCTAACTGAAAAGCTCTTGGGAGACTTACAAGAATGATTCATGAGGCTTATGGGACTCTGCGTCTGACCTACTCTCAAGTTTTCGAGATGGTTTAAAGGCCTTTAAGGAGGGTCGGGAAGAGGTTCACGATGAACAACGTTCTGGGCGACCGTCAACCAGCAAAACCGACCACACACACACAATGTGGCCCGTGTTCGACAATTATTGAACTCTGACTGTCGATTGAGTATCAAGATGGTTGCCAATGAGCTGAACTTGTCGTCTACAGTTGTGTTTCGAATTGTTTGAAATTTAGCCACGAGGAAAGTGTGCGCCAAGTTCGTGCCCAAAGTGTTGTCAGACGACCAAATGACCAACCGTGCGGAAATTTCAACTGCATTTTTGCAACATGTTGAAATTGAACCTGATTATTTAAACTACATCATTACTGGTGACGAAACTTGGGTTTTTGAATACGATCCAGAGACAAAACGCCAAAGCTCTGAGTGGCACACCAACCAGTCTCCCAAACCCAAAAAGGCAAGAATGAGCAAATCAAAAGTGAAAACAATGCTCATTGTCTTTTTCGACAGCAAAGGAGTGATCCATATGGAGTTCGTTCCTCAAGAACAAACAGTTAACGCTGCCTACTACGTGGATGTGCTGGAAAGACTCCGAAAAAGGGTCGTCAGGACGAGAAAAGATATCTTCACTACCTGGCAACTCCATCACGACGCACCTTGCCATAACGCGCTACGAGTCCGCGAGTTCCTGGTCAAACATCGGGTGCCAACGATTCCCCATCCTCCCTACAGTCCTGACCTTGCCCCAGCAGACTTCTTTTTGTCCCCTCGGGTGAAGACGGCCCTGGAAGGAACCAGTTTTTCATCCATAGAAGAGATCCAATCAGCCGTGACGAAGACCTTGCGAGAGGTCCCCGAAAACGCCTTCCAGGGCGCCTACCGTTCGTGGCAGAGTCGCTAAAAAAAGTGTAGAGACCCCAGGACAGTATTTTGAAGAATTTTAAGTGTTTGTGAAAATATGTTCAATAAATTAAGTTAAAAATAATAATTGCATTACTTTCAGAATGCTCCTTGTATTATTATTCACATTATTAACTGCCAAGTTATACCTTGGTTCATAAGTCAATCACCTAAAAATCCGCAACTGCACCTTTTGCACCTTTTCACGATCAAAATAGGACCACATAATGTTACTCTATACACATTATGCAAAAAGACGACACTTCATACGGAATGTTTTAATGAAATAATTTATTTTTCTTAAACACAAAATACCTACTACTGACAAAATAAATACTTCAATCATTGTCATTTTCACAATCACATAGTCAAGCGGAAGAGCAAGCTAAATGCCCTGAGTCTCGCCATCAGTAATGACCTTTATTTATTTATTTAATCACACAATAGGTCTACGTCATTGTCATTACGGTTTTCTCCACTTTTATACCAGAAGTATTCGGTGGATAATGATTCCTCTCAACAATAAACACTTTGCTTTGCTTCGGTTTGAACCTTCCAACAAACGTTTTGAACTTTTCTTTAAAGGCTTTCAAGGCTTTTAAAGGCATTATATAAGCACCAGATATGTTAACTTCACAAGCTGACAATAGTCAGCCGTTGTGTGTAATGTAAGTAGGTTACTGTAACGCCTATCAGCACCATTGTCTCTTCGGCCGATTTTGAGGTAATCAAAGTCAGAGATAGAGAATAGTCGAAACCAAATGTTGGCGAGCTGAGTCAATACCTTCTTTTACTGAGTATACTATTTCTGTACTGGCTGAGTTCACTTGAACGAACGGAAGCCTCGATTACATCAGTCTCATTTCCAACAGCCAGCATTCAACCAAGCTGGTTTTGATAATATTTTTACGTCATTTTTCTTTGCTTTTAGAGCATTTTAAAACATTTTAATTATTTTTGGTGATGTTTTAGGTCATCAAAATCTATTATCTAGTATGCATTCACTGTGAGCCGATAGCATACCCAATTTTTTCACGTCGTTGCACACCACTGCAGAGGAGTTTCATTTATGAAAATGAGAGGGAGAACGAAAAGTAATACTTTTATTAGAAGCTTTGTGGAGCTGATTACAAGACACGCATGTTTATTGGGGTTTATCAGCATTGATGACCAAGAGGAGAGACTATGTAGGTCTTTGTTGATTTTTTGAGCAAGTTCGAAAACGCGAGTAGGGTGTCCGCAAATATACAATTGGAGATCATCAGCATCCGTGTAATGACATTTTTTTATTGACTTGCCTATATCATTAATATAAATAAGAAACGCGAGGGGTCCTAACACTGAGCCCTATGCAACGCCGCGTGCTAATGGCAATATACTCGACACAATGTCACCGCATGTTTTTGTTGCCGCTCAGATAGATAGCTGGAAAACCATTTGAGTGTGGATGTGGCACATCCAATGTATTTTAACTTTGCTAACAAAATATCGTGGTCGACAGAATCGACCTTGCTGAAATCAAGAAGGACGAGAATTGTGATTTTACCGTTGCCCATTGCATTTCTGTCTTCAATTCCACTAAGGAGCGCAGATCCTGTGCCTTTACCGGGTCTAAAAACTGACTGGTATTTGTTCAAAATACTGAAATTTTGAAGGTGATGCTCAATCTACGAGTATTTCCTAGCGATCTTTTCAAGAACTTTTAATAATGTTGGCAAGGTACTGTTGGGACGGTAATAAACAGGTGTCATAGGATTGGCGCTTTTAGGGAGAGTTTGGGCAAGTGCTGTCTTCCAGGTCAAGGGAAATTCGCCGCTCATTAGCGAGAAATTAATTATGTCTAAAGTGTCAAAAGTGCTACTTCAGCTCCGAGCTTTAGCAACTTTGCTTTCATTCCGTCGGAGCCAGAGGCGTCTGATTTTAGATTCAAAATGCTTTTAGTGACGTCGGTAGGTGTTACTGACGTAAAGTAGAAAGAATACTAATATCTGTGCTTCGCAGTAAGGATAAAGTTCGAGATTTTAGGAATGGATTTATTGGCTGCGCAAGCTTGACGAAAGCATGATTTAGCGAATCAAGTGACACATTTATTTCTGTTGAATTTCGAATATTTTTTAAATAGATCGCACGTTTTTCCAGAGCAATTTAGAGTCACAGTCATTTTGAAAAATGGAGTGATAGTATTTAATTTTGGCATTTATCAACATTTAAGTGTCACGATTTCTAAGTTTTTTTATACGTAGCATGGTCGTTGTTGTTTCTTGTTTTCGAAAAACTTTATACGCAGTTCCCTACCATGCTTAATTTGGCGAATTTCAACTGATATCCACGGACCTGCAGGATGTGTCACGCGTGACGTCTTTTGTGGTATATGTTACAAGTCCATTCAACAATTCCGTACTTTGCTAATGAGCGAGGTTTCATTTTGAACAAGATTCCAAGGAACCGAAAAGCCATCAAAAACACAGGAATTTGTGTCGAAGTTCTTATAATCTCGATATTTTATTATTTGCTGTGTGCTTTCACATTTGCGTTAATATTTACAAAATATTGTTATACAAAATATTTTAAAAAAATTCAGTTGATACGACGATTCCATTTTCGGTTTTACGCGTTTTTTTTATTTTTTCGGGCCCCAAATATCTTAGTCAAAATTAAGCTTTCGGAATATCGGAGAGA
>BOPP01000095.1:4848836-4860204 GCA_017312745.1 Gryllus bimaculatus | reverse complement strand
ATGTCATGTGTTATATCATAGAATGTATTTTATTGTCAAATGCATTTGTATAAACACTTATAGCGTCAAAGTATCTTAATTGATTGTTTTTGAAAATCCAATGAGTTTTTGAGTATATGGGAATTAAAAATGGCAAATTTTCTCAATAATACGTATGGAAAAATCTCCAGGATGGTGTTGGAATTTGAACATTTCATCAATGTTCAACAGTTCAACAATGAGAATCAAATTATAGGCAGTGGTCGACCTACTCCTATGTTGAGTATGCTTCTGCATCATGCGTGCTAGAAAAATGCAAGAAAATTTAATACTTCATAGAATGATTCATATAAATGATTCATATAAATGGATAACAGGTAGTAAAGTTGAAGGTAAGCTTTATTGTTGGCCATGTCTTTGATTGACAATTAACGAGAAGACTTGGAATAAAGTTGAATATTTTGACATGAATCATTATAAAAAGATATACAAAAACATGAATGGTCAGAAAAGGTCACATGTGTTATTCAGTTAATTTTAAACATCAGATTGTAAGAAAGTTGATAAAAATAGACAAATTATGAGGAGACTTGCGGACGTCACGGTATTGTTTGGCCTACCCTCAACATTTGCTCACGAGCCGTCACTGGAGTAGGGCGGATCGTGGCTCTCTGATGCTTGCCACTTCTGTGTCGTAGTGACAGACTTCAGACCTCAACTGATGCTCGTGGCTAGCCACCTTCTTGGCCTAGAGTCCTTCTGTGCTGTACTGCAGCCAGGTTGCCAGCCAGAAAAATCAGGTAGCAGTAAAGAAGCTCTGAAGATGACTGCAATATATTGGCCATTACGACGCAGACGCAACATCTGAAAAAAGTCTTGCGCCGACTTCAGAGTGATAGTACCATCATTTCACACAAACAGCCTCGAGCTAGTAGTTTGTAGATGGCTAAGGACGTTGTCAGGTTCGTAGGACGAAAGAGAACACCTGCCGGCGCTAACCCAGATGCCGGTCGGAGGCGCTCAGAGTAGAGCCAATTAGACATATTTATTATTTCCTTATTTAGGTTCTCTAACACTCTGCCCTTTCTGGTTTTCAGGTCTCTGTCTTGCATATATTTAAATTAAAAAACAAGAATACATTGGCATTGTTAAAATTCAAGAATACAGAATTTGTTAAAGTGCTCAAGCCTCTAAAAGACGTGAGGTAGAAAATGTCTGGATCTTCTATTTTTATATTTTTTATTTACGTACTGTACTATACTAAACAATAATAATACTACAGTACGTAATACAAATTTAACTACTAAATGTATTATTTTTCTATCCTACGAAATAGTTCTATAATTGTTTATGAAATTGAAGAGTGGGTAAAAACTATATTTATAATTCAGAAGAATTTTTAATATTGATTTTATCAGAAGAAAAAAGGGTGTATCATCTCAGCCTTTGTCCCAAGGATCAAGGGAAACTTGTGCATATTTATATTTTCAGTGTAAAGAGATATAAAGAAACTACATTTCTTTTATTTTTTTAATTTTTGCAGAACTATGGGCTGTGGTAAATAATGCAGGAATTTTGCAATGTGCTGAATCTGAATGGATGGATATTGATGATCTGAAACAGATTTTGGATGTCAACACACTAGGTCCAATTAGAGTGACAAAAGCATTTTTGCCATTATTGAGGCAATCTAAAGGAAGAATCGTCAATCTTATTAGCTTAGCTGGTATGCCACGACATTTTGTAAGATAATTACAAAATTTTGTAATGAATGAATAAGCCTACATCTTTTCTTTTCTTTCTATAGATGAAGTGGTTTTGAGCTGTCTTACACCTTACACTATATCGAAGTTTGCTACTTTCGCATTTTCTAAATCACTGACATCTGAATTAAGTAAATTTTCCATATCTGTGCATAATATTGAACCATGGATTTACCGGTAAGTAAAGTCTTGTAATGTTATTAACTAGTAAGAAACGCATCTGAAATGAAGTGGTATTCTTTTCAATATTCAAGTAGAAATAGATTATTTATTTAGAGAACTTTATCCTCGCTAATCAAAAAGAAATTTAAAACATTACAAGAAAATTTTCTTTGTAAACACTAATTAGTAGACATGCCCTCACTTTACAAATTACTAATGTATTTTATTGTGCAGTTAAAAATTAATTACACAATGTTAATCAAATTCTCTTAATAAGAATGTAATTTCAGCACAAATTTGACGGAATGTGCATCAAGTATTCTTGAGAAGAAGATGGAGAAGATTCCCGAAGATATTAAAAATGTTTATTCAGATGAATATAAAGAAAAAATGAAGGTAAGAAAGCTACAGTCAGATACCCTTGGGCCAACTCTTGTGTGTTTCTGATATTTTCTACTTACAATATTTCATGTTTATTCATACATTTTCCCGAGTATTTACAAACTTTTTTTTAATTAAACTTTCTATCACTCAAAAATTAAAACATGTAGTAGAGAGCGAGAGCCTAGGTTCAAATAAATTACTATTGTTATTTTTTTAAAAGGATTTGTATAGTTCTATAAAATATGGGTTACTCCGTGTTTAAGAATTCTGCCCGATGCCCGGAAAATAATTGTTAGGACACCGAAATTTACCTTTTTTGCTTCCTCCTGTCTTTTCTATTAAAGGCCATGGCTAAAAAATAGGCTACTATTATGCTTATATTTAAGATGATGTGAAAAATCAAGAAAAGGCCCTCTTGCAATCCACACTTCTCCAGGACGTTTGAATATTTTTTTAAAATTTTATATTATTTTGTTATTTTTAAGCTGTTTGGAGCATTGAGCGTATACATTTGGAGTAATCCTGCATTAAGTTCTGTCGTTTTTCTTGCCTTGAATCCCTTCCGCCAGAGGCCTGGCTTTATTTCAAAATCTATCTTTAAGAAACAGATTGCATTAAGAGCAAACATTTTTATGTTTAATATTTTAGTTTTAGAAAGTCGCTGGTAAAAATTTGAATTTTTTGTGATTTTCGAAAATTCAGGGTTTTAAACGTCCGTCACACTATTCAATAAAAAATTTAACAAAAGACGAAGAAATGTTTTTGGAAATTTTGAAAATGTCCCAGGGATAAAGTACTCCCCAAAATTAAAATATCGGTTTCGAATTCAGTCAGATCTATCGGGGATATCAATTTTAAATGAAATCGGCTGAATGGTTTAGCCGTTAGCGTTAACAGACGGACGGGCAGGGCTAATTAAAAAATGAAACAAAGAGCATTTCATGACTGAAACATGTTCAATTAGTTTAAAAATAAATGATTTGGAGTTTTCTGAGAAAATGATATCTAATTTGTTAGACGTTTATCCGCTTACTTTTTAAATTACAAAAGTAACCTAAGTGAAGTAGAATTTGGTTAATTGTTGTATACTACAAAGGGTACTTATTAAGAGGCATTAACCATACATTTGTATGCGATTTCAGCAACTTCTGTATTATACCATCAATTTAACATCCGCTGATCAATCTAAAATTTATCAGGTGGTTGAATCTATTGAAGATGCTTGCTTTTCCGAAGATCCCTTGGTAAGAGTACTAATTCAAATTATTTTATTAAATTAGTACTAAATAATGATTGCTATTACATCATTCCCTGCTAAGTTAAAGGGAAGCAGTGCTATCCATGCAATAACTAATATTACTTGTGTTGTAGAAATGTATTATATCTATTTTTTTCAGTTACGGTACACACCTGGCGCACACTCTAAACTTGCAAAACATTGTACAGCATTAATTGACTTTTTTCAACCAATTGTTTTGAAATTTATTTTGAGAAGCAAATGATAAAAATAATTGTACAAGTGAAACTTGATGTTGCACTTTCTTTACAAATGTAGTGGCGGCATCAGAGTATATTTTACCAAGCCACATACGTTCCCTAATTATTTGTTAGTTGTAAATGAAATTAGCAGTTACAGAAGTTTCACTTCAAGTGAGACCATTCACGTCCAATCATTTTTGAAACAAAATCAGAAAATATAGCATAGATAATTTCAAATAACATCTCTCTAACAATGAAGTATTCCATTAAGTTAACAGAGTTACTATTTGAAGAAGCAAAAACCAGTATGAAATTTTATTTAATTAAATAAAAGTTTGAAGTGAAGTGGTGAAGAGTCAATCCCTTTAGATAATAGCAATTATTTTTTTAAATTTATAATGTATTGTTCAATGGAATGGACTTAATAAACTTGGCTAACTCTTATGTGTTCCTCTGTAGTAATAGATGATTGTATTTCATTACACAATTATATCATACTAAAACCTATTTTTGCTTTCTCGCTACGGTGTAGAGAGAAATTCTGCGCGAGAAAACAGCAAATTTTCGGCAGAAGAACTATTACAGAGCCCAGGTAATGAAAAAGTGGATAAATCCAGTCGCTAAATTTAGAAAAAAATCTCTATCACGTGCTGGTTCAAGAATCAATGTTTTGCGGGCCCTTGATACCGAAAAATAGAATGACGACAAAACGTCTGTCCATCTGTGAACAACGCCAGCGGTTAAACCGTTCACCCGATTTTCTCCAAGATTGATATTTCCGAATCGATCTAGCTGATGTCGCGGCCTCTTGAATTTGAAACATTTTAACTGTGGAGGTACTTTACGTGAAGCATCTGGGATATTTAAAAGAAATGACTCCATCATTTTTGATTAAATTTTATTCTCTCTAGAGAAGGTCGTTTAACAGTGGCTCATGTCTCATGTTAGTTAAAAAACCTGATTTTTCGAAAATTGCAAAAGTTCGACATTGCTTCGGAGTCTTCCGAACCTTCTTGGTGCGCGAAGACGCTGAAGTGGGCCATTGCGCACTCGGCCCCTGTCTCTCCGGATCTAACTCGAAGATCCACGTCTCCTCCCCGGTGATAACAGTGTCCAAACAATGAGGATGAAATCTCAGAAGCGTCCAGCGGCGTCTTTTTCAGCTTCCCGCAAAACTTGATCGTGTATCTTTCACCCAAAGAGTTATCCATCGTAAGTACGACGCGACTACTATGCAGGAGGTCACAAACGGACACGTTGTAACCTCATCAGGGCACGGACACAACTGTGCTTGGAACAGTTGGAGAGCTAAATCTCCCCTTACCCTATCGCCCCAGTGTGGCCGTTCTTCTACTTAGAGTCGGTCAGAACAAAATGCGACTCATTACTTACGACCACGACGCGACAAACCGTGTATGTCTCTGAAATGTACATTTTTGAATAGAAAACCTTAAAACCAATTTAAAACCAATTTTTAAGTCCATATTACCACTCAACTATTCAAAATATCGAAGTTTATTAGACAAAATACACTTAAAATTGATGTAAAATACTATTTTCAATGTTTTCTCGTTTCCTCCATGGGAACCATGGTTCCTTCCCTAGGCGTACCACCAATTATGGGCCACCCAAAGAGTATATCTCCCAAAGAGTAATGAGGCCACCCCCATAACTTCTAATCGGCTAACTATGTAGAAGTGCAGTTTTTACTCAATAATGCGGAATCATGGGGTAAGTAATAGCTGCAAGGATATTGTACGTAATATGTTCAGTGTACGACACATTTAATCGTCTTTGATTATTTAAGTGGGACAATTGGACAGTGGAGTATTTTCCTCATCAGCAAATGACAGATAATAAAAAGAGAAGTACAATTATGAATTATATGTTAGTATTTTAATAGTGATTTGGGTATAAATTTAGACTTTCTGACACGTGATTTTAAATTTAATGTAATAGCCTCCCTGTAACTGTCTCTGCGCCGTGAAAGCCACTTTTCCCGAAGGCAACCATTGCGAAGGCTGCTACAGGAAATATTGTTCGTTTAATACATAACGCGTCACACATAATTCACATGGCTTCACAGAGCACTCGACAGACTTGTTTTTCCATGCATGTCATTGAAACAGCGTGTGAACGTTGGCGCTAACGGAGAAATCGATCACAGTGCGATGTGACTTGCAGTTATTTCTTCAGTTTTACTGAGTACTGTGAACAAATATTTTAACAAGATATGGAATGAAACGCATAACTCGGGAAAGTTAAATACTTTTAAGATCTAATGTACTTCACAAGTCAGGCATAATTTTATATTAGCTCCCTTCGAAAGATTAATACAGGTAGAGAAATTTAGGCCTATGCAGTTTTGTACCCCCCCCCCAAAAAAACGAACAAAAATTTTAGGTTAAAATTGCTTTTAGCCTAAAGTACGGTCATGGGACAAAAGGATAAAGGGTTATGGCTGGCCGTCTTCCCCAGATATCCCCATTTCCCCTGGATACACACACATCCCTGGTCTTAAGTTTTTCTTAGAAGACAATTGAGAGAAAATAAATAGATATTGAAAAGTACCCCAAATCGCATAATTCTTCATTTTAACCCCATTTTACACTATTTGCTTTATTTTTGTAAGTTTTGAAGCATTTACTAATGTTTTTAATTTAGTATAATAAAGCCTTAATGTAGAAAATATTGAATTTGTTATGAAGAATCCAGCAACCCTTATATCACTGAAATCATGCCAGGCCATATATTTGTAAAATTAAATTGTAAGGGGATAATTCATATTATATTGACAAAAACCGAAATATATACAAGACTAGCTGACCTTGTGCCATTTCATCGCACAGAAAGAGAGCTGTAGATTTATTTAGTAAAAAAACAGAAAAAACTATGTGATGTATGGGGGAGAAGATCATCTGCGCACGTTTTCTTGAGTTCCAGAATTCTTTCCCCTCATTTTAACTATAAATAGTTGAAAGATGACTAGAAGTTAAAGATAAATAAAAATAAAAAAGCGCTAGACTAGCCATATTTGAAAGAAACTAACCATTTTCGTTTCCTAGTTATAGAAATATAATGTGCACCGGTAAACGAATGGCATATAGACTTTTCTGCATTGGTAACAATATAATTACTCGACCTTACCTCTACTCCTACCATTACAAGCAAAAGGAGAATTCAAAGAACGTGCACAAAAGTTACCACAGAGAATACTACATTTCCGTGAATATGCTCATGTTTTATATCATCAGCGGGAATCATTCTCAATGCTTTGCTGCGTCTGGGATCCCATCGCATTGTAAGTATACATTTTCTCGACATTCTTTTACATTCATTACATATCGAAGTAAAATAATATATACTTCATGCATCTATATTCAATATTATTATCAAATCAGATACTTTAGATAACATGTACACCAATTATTCTACCTGCCAATGGAATGTGGCTAAAACTAAACAACTGTAGTCATAGATATTGCACAAGCGATGAGAGTAGATCAGGAATTTGAACGCTCTCCCTGTTAATATTTTAAATAATTAATTCGAATGTACATGGAAATGCACTGTGTGTAATAATTACATAGTGAAATGTATCTATCACATAACGTTCTATAGATAATAGTACTTACCATTTAAGTACTATCGTCTAACAACTTACCAAACCTTAATCACACTTACAAATAATTCAGCTTACAAGAAAATAAAATAACACATACCTGATCTCTCTTTCAGCTACACTATAATTATTAAAAAACCTTTTATCATTAACCAACATGTCTTTCAATGAATTTTACTTGTCTGTTCAAATTAACAAAAATGGACAAACGTTCCGTTGTCCAATTATGATTAGTAATCTGAAAACAAAACGAATCAAGTTGTATGTCCTTTTACATAAAAATTTCAGAGATGACAACAAACAATCGAGTCATTACGATAAGGTAAGTATTTGCTGATACAAGCCAAAACAATATCCACATATATATGTGCAGATCTAGGTAAATATAAAACTTGAGAATATTAATGAAAATGCAGTACTTTCCGTGGTAACGTTTCTACAGCCCTTCGCTTTACATATTTACTTTACAGCTTTAACATATGCGTAAGCTCTCGCATGTTAATTCCCATCCTTTCTCTACCCATTTACCTATCCTGGATGGATAGGAAAATTCCTTCTTAATAGAAGGAAAGGTGAAATGAAACGAGATTATTTGTTAAAAATGTGTAAATGTAATTTCGTACGTACAGAATATCAAACAAAATTAAAAACAATGCGATTGATGTTGGAAACAATTTTCAATAAAGATTTATTCAGTATTATAGAGATATGATCTTCGAACAAATCACAGTTCCTTAAAAACAACATTTGAAATAAATATTCAATCTTCCTTGAGAGTTTTTCGCTTTCCTTGATAGCCACAATAACATTAAAAAAGCTGATTAATCTTGAAAATTTTACTCTTGTGAAAGCTACTTGACTGAACATGCTGACTTGAATGTTTTTCCGCATCTCTGCTGATAACGAGAATACTGTTACAGGTAAGATACAAACCAAACTTAACAAGACACATCTTCACGCTGTGCTGTACACCCACATCCCTCCACTATTAGGTACACAGCACTTGTAGACCTTGGCAAAACGTTTAATATATGTTTTCACTACACGCATAAGAAACAATCTTCATCAGAATCAAGCTACTATTAATAGTACTTCTAGTTGCTGATGCGAGAGCGAATCTTGAATTAATAGTTAAACAAATAACCTCGTCAGTGTGCGTAAACTACGGAGTACCCAGAAAGCGTAAATAATATAAGATAGAGGAATCTAAGGCTTCTAAGCGAGACGTTACATAGATGGCCGCTATCACCAAGGGTTGATATATAGGTGGCATTGGCTTCAAAATTTTGATTTTGAAGGTCCTAAAACGCTTTGTTTAGGAGTTATTTAATAATATACGTGACTGAGTGCTGCGGGTTGTATTTGAAATGAAGATTTAGATGCTTTTTTTTTTAAACAGATTTTTGATAGGTTTAAAGTCAAAGTGCAATTCGTCTCACCTCCGTAAAATTATTTTTCTTTAGAGACCTCATTTATAAAGATCTGTTGCATATGAGAGCCGCAAAAAGGTATATACTACTGAAATAATATACGAGACGATATTTATTGAAAGGTAAATTAAAATATGTTGACTAATTCCGACAAGATCAGATAATTCAGAGTAAATAGGAGAAGAAAAGCGACATTGGATGTATATACGTCGCAAAAGGTAAAAAAAGGATAATTTCCATTAATGAAAATATTTCAATAGTAAATGAAATAAATAAATATTTTATAATAGGATATTATTACAAAGACAAAATAACTCGTATGGTGCAGTAGTGAAAGGGCAGAGTAGCATCGAACATGCCAAATAATATAAACAACACACAGTCAAGAGAAAGAAGATTAAGAAGAACTAAAAAATCAACAGAATGTATTGTGTCTTGGTGGGAGGCGGATGTGATGCCATGATTAGGATGAACTTTTGATGAAAATATTAGACAGATCGTATTATGTCTCGAGTGGAGGCGGATTAATGCCGTGAACAAGAGTTTTTGATGAGGTTAACTTTTATTTCGAAAAAGTATGAAAATGCAAACGCGCGGCAGAGTAGATGTAAAATAATGTTAAGTATTTGAGTGGACATTTTTATTAACTGAATAGTGCAAAAATGTATTAAGAAGTAAAAATAATTCAGGTCGTACAGTTATCGCGACAAAGAGTCTTAGTAAGACGAAAGTCATGAAACTATAATTGTAGACGCTTCAAAATGGAATTTCTAATGTGGTTGCAACCGTGAGGACGCCTAGTGTGGAGATTTGGAGGTAGCGTCAAGAAAGCAGATTTGGCTGATTGGGAAGTGATCGAAATTTAAGAAAATTTAAAGACATTTCAGTAAGATGTGCAGTTTTAGAAAAAATGATCGCGACCGTCTGCGGCTAGGTTCAGCTTTTGCACGGCTTGAGCAGCCCTTATCATGCCGAAACGTCGCACAAACCTCCCCAGCCAATCTTAATGGAGGGTGGTGTGGCCTTATAAAATTATGAAGTAGAAAATGGCGGACGTCCCTAGTTCAGATGTGGAAATACGTACGAAAACCAATACATGGAATAAAACAATTTTATGAACATGAAAGAAAATTCATTGAAATTACAATGTAAACGCATTCACTTCATCAGTTTTAGCTCATTTATTTTTGACGAAAATACGTTGATACGAGATAAACGAACACTAATATTATACCAATTGCTTTCTCATTAATATTTTAATTTGAATAATATTTTTCATACAAAATCCATGAACTTTGTCAAATGTCACATGTCCAGTTTACTATAGATTTTATCGATAAGAGAAACTACCATAATTGCAGATTTGATGCATGCATCCAGATTGCATGTATTAAAAATTTGCAAATATTGCATAACAGTGTTTTTTTCGAATCGACAGAGAACTCCTAGGGAACCATTTCAATAAAATTCAAAGACCAAGTGCATACGTATCATAATAGTAACAATTAAGCTAGACATTAAGCAATCAATTTGCATCTCGTGTCAAATTGTTATATTGCAGTGTTGAACTCGGGAACAAATATTGGACAGTCCCCGGCAGAAATAACGCTCCTTTGGTAATTGTTTATAAAATTGATAATTGTTGCAAAATAGTTAATTCGCAATTTTTGGTTCTGTTACATTAGATAACCCTTCCCACTTTAGAATTACAAAAATTGGAAATTGTTTATAAATTAACAAATTCTACAATTTTTTATTAAGTTATAACTACAATTATTTATTATTATTTATATTAGGTTGAGTGGATTATACTTCCCTGCTGGTTGACCGGCGTCTCCGGCGAGTTCAAAAACATTGGGGTGGGGGTTTCCTCTTATAGTGAAGGGACCAGCAAACAATGTGAAAAACCTAGCGAACAGCCCCTTTGGTGCATCTGACGTAGCAGGTGTGAGTAAAAGCACCATGTCGCCGACCTTGAACTTGTGCGGTTTCCTAACCAGCCTCTTTCTTTTCTCGGCGGCCCTGTTCAAGCTAGCGTAAACAATGCGACACCTGCTGAATTGAGAACTCCTGTGAGTGCTCAACCGGACCACATGTGGTCCAGGGGCAACTTCTGTGGTAGGCGAAGGAGATGCATTGCGGAGTCCCAGTACTTCTCCCTGGCGCCCTCAGATCGAGTGTATAGCTCTGCAGGCAGAACGCAAGGGACGAGCTGGAAAACCTTCCCCCAGTAATTAGTGGCAATACTGCGGGGAGACCATGGGAAGTAGAATGCAGACTGCTTTTTGTTTATATACTCATTTGATTGTTTCTGAAAGTAAACGTGGGTTTGGGGCTAGGTAAAGTGGTAAATGGATGGATGACTATTAATTTGGTGTATGGTGAATTGAATTGGTTTACTTGGAACGCTATGTCCTTGCTTCGATGCTAGTTTCCATGATTGAATTAATATGTAGTTATTTGTTGGTTTGTATCTAAGGCCTGTTTTATGTTGCATGGTCTGTTTAAGGTGTGTCGGTTGAAGGGAGCCCTGAGAATTTTCTATCATT
>BOPP01000095.1:4834415-4848500 GCA_017312745.1 Gryllus bimaculatus | reverse complement strand
AAACGTTTAGGTGAGGTTCCTCATCCCAAGAGTCTCACATGGCAATATTTAGGCCATTCATCTAGATAGTAAAATTTATTTGGTGGCGAGGATGCATATAAATCAAGACAGTAAGAAAAAAACGTGAAGTCTTTGCATTTTGTTTTGGTTTTTTATGGGCGAAAATATTTCAAAAAAAGAAAAGTTCGTGCAAAACGCCAAGAATTAGCATTCTACGCCTGTTTCCGCCCCTCTTCATGGAATACGGAGTTGCGTGTTGGGATCCATACAGAAAGGCGAACCGGAAAAATCTAGATAGAATACAGGAGAAAATGCGTAATAAAAGTTTTTTTTTCTTTACCTTATGGAAACTGTAACCGCAAAACAAAAGTCATGGAACCTCGCAGCAACGAGAAGAAAAAAAGCGAACCTTTGCGCTCTTTATAAAATCGTACGTAAGGTCAACCAGCTTGGAAGGAATTCAGATTAGACTAGAAAAAAACAACATTTTGCTTCGGCCGAAGCGATCACCACCCACAAATTCGAGCAAGGAAACAAATTCAGATTCAGGAAGTAATGACTTTTGTAAAAAAACAGAACCATTAGAGATTGGGAACATTTACTCAGCAATTTTCAAAGCTTTTCTCCTCAGTGTCCGAAAGTTTAGAAAACAATGTGTAGAACAAGATGCACAGTTAACAGATACTTAAATGAGTATGGTGCTGTGTTGTGCGGTTGAAGGCTGTTAAGTGCTGCGTCATGATAAAATTCAAAGCAAAAAAGGTGTAGTGAAAGTGAATGGAAGTGCGGTGAACGCGATCAATGCCACTTTTCACATACCTGGCTGTTTCGTCTTGTATCGTACGGTATTATATTATTTATTATTATTTATTATTTATTATTATTACTCATTATTATTAATGTAAGGGTAATTTTTTGCAATTATTGTCATCTTAACTGCCACCGGGTCCATACCCAATTGCAGTTCTAAGAAATGTAACATGTTATGTATTAGATATCAATTCACTGTAAAGATGTAATATACTCTTCTGCTTCATGACACTATGCAGTAATATCTATCAATATACGTAGTATTAATCTGGAATAGAATATTACTAAAAGATTGAAATGTGCTAGTTGCTTATGAATTGGTACATAAAATAAAGATAAAACAGTCTCAAATATAACAATACTTTGGCGGAATAAACAGTAACAGTGTCATCGAACCAGTTGAATAACCTATCCATGAACGGTTAAATGCCTAATGGAGTTGAACAAAAGTAAAATTGTTTTAGTAACTTTGATTACCAGGATGAGATGAAAGTCTGGTTCCTCATAATTTCGTCCCCGCCCGAACGTTATTGTTTTGCTTTTAGATCCATTAATTCCTATGTCATTTTTTTCAGCCCAGTCACGTAAATGCTCTAAATCCTGCTGTAATATTTGTTCGTCAGTGCTATCCTTGATTTCTCGGTATATAATACAATCGTCTGCAAATAAACGCACCTATGATTGTATGTTCACATGGAGACCGTACGCTAAGAAGAGTAATGGCCCTAACACACTTCCCTGTAAAACCCCTGAAGTAACATTCCCTGTAGTCGAAAACTGATTGCCAATTCGAACTTTTTGTTTTCTGTCCCTAAGAAATTCGCTTATCCACCTCACAACTCTAGCATCAACTCCTGGGGTTAATACTTTCCTAATAAGTAAATTATGCGGTTAAATAGGATGATAATATAGAGAGGGGAAAATGTTACATTGTTTTCGCTATTGTCCGTTTTGAAAATGTTTATGGAATACTTATGAACTTTTTTTACTAGGTTTGTATAGATGTTAATAACTTCATATGCCAATCATTGCTCCATGTTCTCGAACACTGGCAGATCAAAAATGCTTACCTGTTATACAGTATTTAACGCGCATGTGGAAACCTGTAGTTTTGATAAAAACGGCATCTTCAGTGTTGATGAAATTGATATGAGTTCAAGTTTTACTGAAAGAAAAAATAAAGAGAATGTAATTGGAACATTATAGCCGTTCGAAATTAGTCTCAGAAAGACATGTGTGAGAGTAGAGAATGAACTGGAAGAGAAAGAAAGTCATTCGTCTTTTATCTTCGTCTTTCGTCTTCATCTTTCGTCTTCGTCTTTCACCTTCGTCCTTCGTCTTCATCTTTCGCCTTCATCTTTTGCCTTCGCCTTTTCTTTCGTCTTCGTCTTTCGACTTCACCATCGGCTTTCGTGTTCGCCCTTCTTCGACTTTCGTCTTTCACCATCTAGTATCGTCTTCGTTTTTCATAATCGTCTTTCATAATCGTTGTCGCGTTCGTAGTCTTCGTGTTTCCCCTGTTTCGTCTTAGTCATTTTTCTTCGTCTTCGTCTTTTGCCTTCGTCTTCGTGTTTCATCTTAGTCTTTGTATTTCGTTGTTGTCTTCATTTTTCGTCTTCTGTCTTCGTCTTTCGTCCGTCGTCTACGTCTTTTGTCTTCGTCTTTTGTTTTATTTTTCGTCGTGTATTGTCGTCGTCGTTCGTTGTCGATCGTCGTCGTTCGTTGTCGTCATCGACGTCTGGCGTCGTCGACGCTCGTTATAAGTCGTCATCGTTGGTCGTCGCTGTAGTTTGTCGTCTTCGTCGTTCATTGTCGTTGTTCGTGGCTTGACGTCGTTCGTCTTCGATCGTTCATCATTATTGGCCATTGACGTCGTCATTTGTCCGTGTTGTTCGCCGTTGTGGTTCGTTGTCGTCGTGTTCCGCCGTCATCGTCGTTCTATGTCCACGTTCGTTGTCGCCCGTCGTCGTTGGTCGGCGTTCGTAGTCGTCATTGGTCGAAATCGTCGTTTCTCGTCGGCATAGTTGGTCGGCGTCGTTCGTTGTCGTCGTTGTGGTCGTTCATTGTTGTCGTCGTCGTCCATCCTCGTTCGTCATGAGTATCGTTGGTTGTCGTTCGTCGGTTGTCGTTTGTCGGTCGTCGTCGTTTGACGTACGTTGTCGTTTGTCATTCAACTTTCGACAACGTTCGTCGTCGTTCGTCGCTGTCTGTCGACGTCGTTCGTCCTGGCCGTCGTCCGTCTTCGTTGTCGTTCGTTCGTTCGTTGTCGTCTTCGTTCGCCGTCGTTGTTCGTCATATGGCGTCGGCATCGTTGGTCGTCATTCGTCATAAGTGGTCGTTATTGGACGTCATAGTTGGTCGACGTCGTTGTTCGTCATTTGTCGTCATCACAGAACGTCGTTGTTCGTGGTTCGAAGTCGTTCGTCTTCATTCATTCCAGATGTGGTTCGTCGTTATCATCATTCGTCGTTTGTCGTCGACGACTTTGTCATCATTCGTCATAAGTCGTCGTTGGTCGTCATCATTAGTTGCTGACGTTGTCGTTCGGTTTCTTCGTCAACAGTCGTCATTCATCGTCGTTCATTTTCGTTCGACGTCGTTGTCGTTCGTCTACGTTCGACGTCGTTTGACGTTCGTCGTCCTCTTTTTACAATGTCGTTCCCCGTCGCGCGCCTCCGTTTGAACATCGTCGTCGTTAGTCGGCTCTCATCGTTCGCCGTCTTTCGTCTCCGTCTTTTGTCTTTCGTCTTCCAACTTCGTCTTCACCTTTCGTCATCGTCTTTAGACTTCATCCTTCGACTTCGTCTTTTGTCGTTCGGCTATGACTTCGTATTCCTTCTTTGTCTTCCGTCTTCGTCTACTTCTTGTGTCTCCAACTTTCTTCATCTTTCACTTCGATTTTCACCATCGTCATTCGTCTTTAGTTATCGTCCTTCGTCTTCGTGTTTCGTCTTGGTCTTTGTCTTTTCTCTTCATTTTTTGTCAAGTATGTCGTCTCCAACTTTCGTCTTTTTCTTTTGTCATCCTCTTTTTCTTCGTGATTCCCCCGTCTTTGACTTCCGTCTTCTTTTTCGTCTTCGTCTTTGTCTATCATCATTGTCTTTGGTCGTCGGCTTTTGTTGTCCAACACGGTCTTCGACCTTCATCATAAACAATCGTCATAGTCTTTCGTCGTATTCGTCTTACGTCTTTGTCTCCCGTCTTCGTCTTTCTCTTCGCCTTTCGTCTTCGTCTTCCGTCGTCATCGTTCGTCGTAGATCGTTGTAGTCGTCGTTCGTCTTCGGCGTAAGTCATCGTCTTTCCTCTTCAGAGCCGTTTGTTGTCGTTCGTTGAGATCCTCAACGTTCGTCGTCGCTGTTGTTCGTCTTCGTATTTCGTCTTTGTGTTTCGTCTTTATCTTTCGCGTTTTTCTTTTGTCTTCGTCTTTCGTCTCCGTCCTTCGTCTTTCTTCTTCGTATTTTGTGTTCGTCTTTCGTCTTCGTTTTCGTCTTTCATCTTCGTCTTTCGTCTTCGTCTTTCGTTTTCGTCTTCGTCTTTCCATTTCGACTTTTGTCTTCGTCTTTCGTTTCGTCTTTCGTCTTCGTCCTTCGTCTTTCGTCTTCGTCTTTCCTCTTCGTCCTTTGTCTTCGTCTTTCATTTCGACTTTCGTCTTCGTCATTCGTCTTCGTCTTTTGTCTTCGTCTTTAGTCTTCGTCCTTATCTTCGTCTTTCGTTTTCGTCATTCGTCTTTGTCTTTCGCCTTCGTCTTTTGCCTTTCGTCTTCGTCTTTCGTGTTCGTCTTTCGTCTTCGTCTTTCGTCTTCGTCCTTGGTCTTCGTCTTGGGTCTTCGTCTTTCGGCTTCGTCTTTCCTCTTCGCATTTTGTCTTTCGTCTTCGCCTTTCGTCTTCGTGTTTCGTCTTCGTGTTTCGTCTTCGTCCTTCGTCTTTGTCAACGACTTCGTCTTTCCTCTTCGTCATTCGTTTTCGTCTTTTGTTTTGTTTTTGTTTCGCCTTTCATCTTAGTCTTTATTCGTCTTTCGTCTTCGCCTTTCGTCTTCTTCTATCGTCTTCGTCTTTCGTCTTCGTTTTTCGTTTTCGTCTTCGTCTTTCGTCATCGTCTTCGCCCTTCGTCTCCGTCCTTTGTCTTTCGTCTTCGTAATTCGTCCTTGTTCTTCGTCGCCGTCATTCGTCTTCGTCTGTTTTCTTTGTCATTTGCCTTCGTTTTTCGTTTTAGTCTTCGTCTTTGGTCTTCGTATTTCGTCTTCGTCTTTCGTCTTCGTCTTTCGTCTTCGACTTTCGTCTTCGTCTTTAGTCTTCCGTCTTCGTCTTTCGTCTCCGTCATCGCCTGATTTTCGTCTTTCGTCTTCGCCTTTCGTCTACGTCTATCGTTTTCGTCTTAATCTTTCGTCCTGATCTTTCGTCTTCGTCTTTGTCGTTCGTCTTCTTCCTTCGTCTTCATCCTTCATCTTCGTCGTTCGTTTTTGTCTTTCGTCTTTTGTCTTCGTTTTCGTCTTTCTTCTTCGTATTTCGTGTTCGTCTTTCGTCATCATTTTCGTCTTTCGTCTTCGTTTTCGTCTTTCGTCTTCGTTTTTCGTCTATCGTTTCGTGTTTCGTCTTCGTCTTTTGTCTTCGTCTTCCGTGTTTGTCATTTGTCTTCGTCTTTGTCTTTCGTCTTCGTCTCTCATCTTCGTCTTCCATCTTAGTCATTCGTCTTTGTCTTTCGCCTTCGTTTTCGTCTTTTGTCTTTCATCTTCGTTCTTTGTCTTCGTCTCTCATCATCGTCTTTCGTCATCGTCTGTCTTCTTCGTCTTTCGTTTTCGTCTTTCGTCTTCGTCATTCGTCTTTGTATTTCGCCTTCTATTCCGTATTTTGTCTTTCGTCTTCGTTTTTTGTCTTCGTCTTTCGTCTTTCCTCTTCGTCTTTTGTCTTCGTCTTTCGTTTCGACTTTTGTCCTCGTCATTCGTCTTCGTCTTTGTCTTTCGTCTTCATCTTTTGTCTTCGTCTTTCGTCTTCGTCTTTCGTTTTCGTCTTCGTCATTCGTCTTGGTCTTTCGCCTTCGTCTTTTGTCTTTCGTCTTCGTCTTTTGTCTTCGTCTTTCGCCTTCGTCTTTCGTGTTCGTCTTTCGTCTTCGTCTTTCGTCTTCGTCCTTAGTCTTCGTCTTTCGGCTTCGTCTTTCCTCTTCGTTTTGGTCTTTCGTCTTCGTCTTTCGTCTTCGCCTTTTGTCTTTCATCTTCCCCTTTCGTCTTCGTGTTTAGTCTTCGACTTTCGTCTTTGTCTACGACTTCGTCTTTCCTCTTCGTCTTTCGTCTTCGTCATTTGTTTTCGTCTTCGTCTTTTGTTTCGTTTATGTTTCGCCTTTCGTCTTAGCCTTTCGTCTTCGTCTTTCGTTTTCGCCCTTCGTGTCCGTCCTTTGTCTTTCGTCTTCGTAATTCGTCCTTGTTCTTCGTCGCCGTCATTCATCTTCGTCTGTCCTCTTTGTCTGTTGCCTTCGTTTTTCGTTGTTCGTCGTCGTCTTTTGTCTTCGTCTTTGTCTTTGGTCTTCGTATTTCGTCTTCGGCATTCGTCTTTCGTCTTCGACTTTCGTCTTCGTCTTTAGTCTTCCGTCTTCGTCTTTCGTCTCCGTCATCGCCTGATTTTCGTCTTTTGTCTTCGCCTTTCGTCTACGTCTATCGTTTTTGTCTTTCGTCTTAATCTTTCGTCCTGATCTTTCGTCTTCGTCTTTGTCGTTCGTCTTCTTCCTTCGTCTTCATCCTTCATCTTCGTCCTTCGTTTTTGTCTTTCGTCTTTTGTCTTCGTTTTCGTCTTTCTTCTTCGTATTTCGTGTTCGTCTTTCGTCATCATTTCGTCTTTCGTCTTCGTCCTTCGTCTTCGTCTATCGTTTCGTGTTTCGTCTTTGTCTTTTGTCTTCGTCTTTCGTCTTCGTCTTTAGTCTTCGTCATTCGTTTTCGTCTTCGTCTTTCGTTTCGTTTTTGTTTCGCCTTTCGGCTTCGTCTTTCGTCATCGTCTTTCGCTTTTCGTCTTCGCCTTTCGTCTTCGTCTTTCGTCTTCGTCTTTTGTCTTCGTCTTTCGTCTTTGTCTTTCGCCTTCGTTTTCGTCTTTTGTCATTCGTCTTCGTTTTTTGTCTTAGTCTTTCGTGATCGTCTGTCGATTTTGGCTTTCGTCATCGTCTTTCGTTTTCGTCTTTGTCTTCATCATTCGTCTTTGTCTTTCGCCTTCCTTTGCGTCTTTTCTCTTCATTTTTTGTCTTCGTTTTTCGTCATCGTCTTCCGTCATCGTCTGTCGTCTTCGTCTTTCGTCATCGTTATTCGTTTTCGTCTTTCGTCTTCGTCTTTGGTCTTTGTCTTTCGGCTTCGTCTTTCCTCTTCGCCTTTCGTCTTCGTCTTTTGTCTTCGTCATTCGTTTTCGTCTTACGTCTTCGTCATTGGCCTTTGTCTTTCGTTTCGTTTATAGTCTTCGTCCTATGTCTTCGTCTTTCGTTTCGTCTTCCATCTTAGTCTTTCGTCTTCGTCGTTCATCTTATTCGTTCGTCTTCGACCTTCTTCATTCGTCTTCGTCTTTCGTCTTCGTTTTTCTTTGAATTTCGTATTGGTCTATCGTCCTCTTCTTTCGTCTTCGTCCTTTGTTTTCGTTAACGTCTTTCGTCTTCGTCATTCGTCTTTGTCTTTCGCCTTCGACTTTTGTCTTTCGTCTTCGTCTTTTGTCTTCGTCTTTCGTCTTCGCCTTTCGTCTTCGTCTTTTGTCTTCGTCTTTCGTCATTGTCTTTCGTCTTCGTCTTTCGTCTTCGTCATTCGTCATTGTCTTTCGCCTTCGTCTTTTGTCTTTCGTCTTTTGTGTTCGTCTTTCGTCCTCGTCCTTGGTCTTCGTCTTTCCTCATCGTCTTTCTTCTTCATCTTTCGTCTTCGTCTTTCGTATTCGTCTTCGTTTAAATCGTCATTCCTCTTCGTCATTGTCTTTGTCTTTCGGATTCGTCTTTCGTCTTCTTTTCGTTTTCGTGTTTCGTCTTCGTCATTCATCTTCGACTTCGTCTTGCGAACTCGTGTTTCGTCTTTACGTTTCGTCTTCGTCTGTCGTCTTCGTCTTTCGACCAACATCGTTCTTCGTAATTCGTCATCTTACGTATTTTTCATTCCTCTTTGTCTTTCGTCTTCGTCATTAATCTTCACCTTTGGTCTTTCGTCGTCTTCGTCTTTCGTCTTCGTCTTCGAATTTCGTCTTTTGTCTTTCGCCTTCGTCTTTTGTCTTCGTCTTTCGTCTTCATCTTTCGTCTTCGTCTTTCGTGTTCGTCATTCGTCTTCGTCTTTCATCTTCGTTATCGTCTTACGTCTTCGTCTTTCGTGTTCTTCGTCATTCGTTTTTGTCTTTCGCCTTCGTCTTCGAATTTCGTCTTTCGTCATCGTCTTTCGTCTTTTGTCTTCATCTTTCGTCTTCGCCTTTTGTCTTCGTCGTTCGTCTTCGTGTTTCGTCTTCGTCTTTCGTCTTCGTCATTCGTCTTCGTGAAGACGATGACGAATGAAAAAGACAAAAGACGAAGAGGAAAGACGAAGACGAAATGCGGAAGACGAAGTCGAAACACGAAGACGAATTCGAAAGACGAAGACAAAAAACGAAGAAGAGAAACGAAACGAAAGTCGAAGACAAAAGACTAAGATGTAAGACGATGACGAAAGACGAAGACGGGAACGGAAGACGAAGACGGAAGGGGAAGACGAAAGTGGGTGACGAAGACGATGACGAAAGACGAAGACGAAAAACGAGGACGAATAACGGAAGACGAAGACGAAAACGAAAGACGAAGAAGAAAGACAAAGACGAAAGCGTAGACGAAAGACGAAGACGAAAGACGAAGAGGAAGGACGAAGAGGAAAGACGAAGACGAAAGACGAAGACGAAAGACGAAGACGAAAGACGAAAGACGAAGACGAAAGACGAAATAAGAAGACGAAAAACGAAGACGAAGTCGAAGTCGAAAGACGAAGACAAATTCGAAAGACGAAGACGAAAAACAAAGACGAAATACGAAGACGAAAAGTTAAGACGAAAGACAAAGACGAAAGACAAACCGAAAGGACAAGACGAAAGACGAAGACGAAAAACGAAACGACAAACGAAGACGAAGACCAATGACAAAGACGAAGACCAAACGAAAAACGAAGACGAAAGGCAAAGACAAAAGAAGAAGACAAAAAACGAAGACGAAGGCAAAGAGAAAAGATGAAGACGAAAGACGAAAACGAAAAGAAACAGGAATGACGAATACGAAGGACGAATGACGAAGATAAAAGACGAAGACGAAACGAATGACGAAGACAAAGAACGAAGACGAAATACGGAAGACAAAGACGAAGACGAAGTCGAAGACGAAGACGAAGACGAAAGACAAAAGACGAAGACGAAGACAAAAAACCAAGACGAAAGACGAAGACGAAACGAAAAACGAAGACGAAAGACAAAGACGAAAGAAGACGAAAAACGATGACGAAGAGAAAAGACGAAGACGAAACGAAAGACGAATGACGAAGACGTAAGACGATTGACGAAGTTAAAAGACGAAGACGAAAGACGAAACGAAATACGGAATACGAAGACGAAAACGAAAGAAGAAAAACTAAGACGAAAGCGAAGACGAAAGACGAAGACGAAGAGGAAAGACGAAGACGACAAACGAAGACGAAAGACGAAGACGAAGTCGAAAGACAAAGACGAAATACGAAGACGAAAGACGAAGGCAAAAGACGAAACGACTAACGAAGACGAAAGACGAAGACGGAAGACAAAGACGAAATACGAAGACGAAAAACGAAAGACGAAACACGAAAGATTATGCGAAACATTAAGACGAAAGACTAAGACGAAATACAAAAGACGAAAGACGAAACAAAAAACGAAGACGAAATACAAAGACGAAAGAAGAAGAAAAACGGAGACGAAGGCGAAGGGAAAAGACGAAGACGAAAGACGAAGACGAAACGGAACACGAATGACGAATGACGAAGACGAAGGACGAATGACGAAGACTAAAGACGTAGATGAAAGACGAAACGAATGACGATGACAAAAACGAAGACGAAGTACGGAAGACAAAGACGAAAACGAAAGACGAAGAGGAAAGACGAAGACAAAATATGGAAGACGAAGTCGAAAGACGAAGACGAATTCGAAAGGCGAAGACATAAAACAAACACGAGAAACGAAACGAAAGACGAAGACGAAAGACCAAGACGTAAGACTAAGACGAAAGACGAAGACGGAAACGGTAGACGAAGACGAAAGGGGAAGACGAAAGAGGGAGACGAAGACGAAGACGAAAGATAAAGACGAAAAACGAAGACGAGAGACGAAGACGAAGTCGAAAGACGAAGACGAAAGACCCAGACGAAAGACGAAGACGAAATACGGAAGACGAAGTCGAAACACGTAGACGAATTCGAAAGTCGAAGACATAAAACGTACACGAGAAACAATACGAAAGGCGAAGACGAAAGACCAACACGTAAGACGATGACGAAAGACGAAGATGAAAACGGAAGGCGAAGACGAAAGGGGAAGACGAAAGAGGGAGACGAAGACGATGACGAAAGACGAAGACGAAAAACGAAGACGAAAGACGGAGACGAAGTCGAAAGACGAAGACGAAGTCGAAGTCGAAAGACGAAGACGAAAGACGAAGAGAAAAGATGAAAGACGAAACGAAGGACGAAGACGAAACACGAAACGAAAGACGAAAGCGAAAAACGAAGACTAAGGCGAAGACGAAGAGAAAAGACGAAAACGAAAGACGAAGACGAATGACGAATACGAAATATGAAGACGAAATACGAAGACGAAAGACGAAGGTGAAAGACGAATGCGAAAAACGAAGACGAAAGACGAAACGACAAACGAAGACGAAAGACGAGGACGAAGTCGAAAGACAAAGACGAAAGAAGAAGACGAAAAACGAAGACGAAGGCGAAGGCGAAAAGAAAAGACGAAGACGAAAGACGAAGACGAAAGACGAAAGACGAAGACGAAGACGAAACGAAACACGAATGACGAATGACGAAGACGAAGGACGAATTACGAAGACAAAAGACCAAATGAAAGACGAAGACGAAAAACAAAGACGAAATACGTAAGACGAAGACGAAAACGAAAGACGAAGAAGAAAGACGAAGACGAAAGACGAAGACGAAGTCGAAGACGAATGACGAAGACGATGAGAAAGACGACGACGAAGTCGAAACACGAAGACGAATTCGAATGACGAAGACATAAAACGAACACTAGAAACGAAACGAAAGACGAAGACGAAAGACCAAGACGTAAGACGATGACGAAAGACGATGACGAAAGACGAAGACGGAAATGGAAGACGAAAGGGGAAGACAAAAGGGGAAGACTAAAGAGGGAGACGAAGACGATAGACGAAGACGAAAGACATAGACGCAGACGAAAAACGAAACGAAGGACGAACACGAAAGACGAAGACGACGAAATACAAAGACATAAACGAAGGCCACAGACAAAGACGAACGACGAAGATGAAGACAAAATACGAAGACGAAAGACGAAGGTAAAAGACAAGGGCGAAAGACGAAGACGAAAGATGAAACGACTAACGAAGACGAAGACGAAAGACGAAGACGAAAAATGAAGACAAAAGACGTAGACGACAGACGAAGACGAAACTCGAAACGAAAGACGAAGGCAAAGACTAATACGAAGACGAAAAACGAAGACGAAGACGAAAGACGAAGAGGAAAGTCGAAGACGAAAGACAAAGACAAAAGACGAAGAGGAAAGACAAAGACGAAGACGAAAGACGAAACGAAAATCGAAGACGAAAGACAAAGACGAAAGACAAAGACGAAAGACGAAGACGAAAGACAAAGACGAAAGACAAAGACGAAAGACAAAGACGAAAGACAAAGACGAAAGACAAAGACGAAAAACTAAGACGAATGTGAAGACGAAGAGAAAAGACGAAGACGAAAGTCGAAGACGAAAGACGAAACGAAAGACGAATGACGAAGACAAAAGACGAAAGACGAAGACCAAATACAAAGACGAAAGAAGAAGACGGAAAACGAAACGAAAACGAATGCGAAGAGAAAAGACGAAGACGAAACGAAACAAGAATGACGAAAGACAAAGACGAATGACGAAGACGAAAGACGCAGACGAAAGACGAATCGAAAGATGAAGGCGAAGACGATAAAGACGAAATACGAAAGACGAAGACAAAAACAAAAGACGAAGACAAAAGACGTAGACGAAACACGAAGACGAAGACGATGTCAAAATACGAAAAAAAAAGATGAAGACGAAACGAAAGTCGAAGACGAAAGACTAAGAGGAAAGACGAGTGACGAAACGAAAGACGAAGACGAATGACGAAGACGAAAGACGAAGAGGAAAGATGAAAGACGAAACGAAAGACGAAGACGAAAAACGAATACGACGAAATACAAAGACAAAAACGAAGACAACAGACGAAGACGAACGACGAAGATAAAGACGAAATACGAAGACGAAGGTAAAAGACGAAGGCGAAAAACGAAGACGAAAGACGAAACGACTAACAAAGACAAAAGACGAAGACGAAAGACGAAGACGTTAGACGACAAACGAAGAGGAAAGACGTAGACGAAAGAAGAAGGCGAAACACGAAATGAAAGACGAAGGTCAAAGACGAAGACGAAGGCGAAGACAAAGACTAATACGGAGACGAAAAACGAAGACGAAAGACGAAGACGAAAGTCGAAGACGAAAGACAAAGACGAAAGACGAAGACGAAAGACGAATGACGAAGGCAAAAACGAAGACAAAAAACGAAGACGAAAGACGAAACGACAAACGAAGACCAATGACAAAGACGAAGACGAAATACAAAGACGAAGACGAAAGACGAAGACGAAGACGAAAGACGAAGACGAAAGACGAAGACGAAAGACGAAGACGAAAGACGAAGACGAAGACGAAAGATGAAGACGAAAGACGAAGACGAAGACGAAAGACGAAGACGAAAGACGAAGACGAAACACGAAGACGAAGTCGAAAGACGAAGACGAAAGACGTAGACGAAGACGAAGACAAAGTCGAAAGACGAAAAACAAAGACGAAATACGAAGACGAAAGGTTTAGGCGAAAGATTAAGACGAAATACGAAATACAAAAGACGAAGGACGAGTGACGAAGACGAAACACAAAGACGAAATATTAAGACGAAAAGTTAAGACGAAAGACGAAGACGAAAGACGAATACGAAAGAAGAAGACGAAAGACGAAGACAAAACACAAAGACGAAATATTAAGACGAAAAGTTAAGACGAAAGACGAAGACGAAAGACAAACCGAAAGAAGAAGACGAAAGACGAAGACGAAAAACGAAGACGAAAGACGAAACGACAAACGAAGACGAAGACAAATGACTAAGACGAAGACCAAACGAAAAACGAAGACGAAGGCAAAGACGAAAGAAGAAGACAAAAAATGAAGACGAAAAAGAGAAACGACGAAGACGAAAGACGAAGACGAAACGAAACACGAATGACGAATACGAAGGACGAATGACGAAGACAAAAGACGAAGACGAAAGACCAAACGAATGACGAAGACAAAGAACGAAGACGAAATACGGAAGACAAAGACGAAAACGAAAGACGAAGAAGAAAGACGAAGACGAAAAACGAAGACGAAGTCGAAGACGAAAGACGATGACGAAAGACGAAGACCAAAGACGAAGACAAAAAACGAAGACGAAAGACAAGGACGAAAGAAGAAGACGAAAAACGAAGACGAAGGCGAAGAGAAAATACGAAGACGAAAGACGATTGACGAAGTCAAAAGACGAAGACGAAAGACGAAACGAGAGACGAAGACGAAAAGCGAAGACGAATTACGCAATACGAAGACGAAAACGAAAGACAAAGAAGAAAGACTAAGACGAAAGCGAAGACGAAAGACGAAGACGAAGAGGAAAGACGAAGACGACAAACGAAGACGAAAGACGAAGACGAAAGACGAAGACGAAAGACGAAGATGAAGTCGAAAGAAAAAGGACGAAATACGAAGACGAAAGACAAAGGCAAAAGACGAAACGACTAACGAAGACGAAAGACGAAGACAGAAGACAAAGACGAAATACGAAGACGAAAGATTATGCGAAACATTAAGACGAAATACAAAAGACGAAAGACGAAGACGAAACAAAAAACGAAGACGAAATAAAAAAAGAAAGGAGAAGAAAAACGAAGGCGAAGGGAAAAGACGAAGACGAAAGACGAAGACGAAACGGAACACGAATGACGAATGACGA
>BOPP01000095.1:4814248-4833588 GCA_017312745.1 Gryllus bimaculatus | reverse complement strand
CGGAAGACGAAGAAGAAAACGAAAGACGAAGAAGAAAGACGAAGACGAAAGCGAAGACGGAAGACGAAAGACGAAGAGGAAAGACGAAGAGGAAAGACGAAGACGACAAACGAAGACGAAAGACGAAGAAGAAAGACGAAGTCGAAATACAAAGACGAAAGACGAAGACGAAAGACGAAGACGAAGACGAAAGAAGAAGACGAAAGACGACGACGAAAAACGAAGACGAAAGACGAAACGACAAACGAAGACGAAGACCAATGACAAAGACGATGACCAAACGAAAAACGAAGACGAAAGGCCAAGACGAAAGAAGAAGACAAAAAACGAAGACGAAGGCAAAGAGAAAAGACAAAGACGAAAGACGAAACGAAACACGAATGACGAATACGAAGGACGAATGACGAAGACAAAAGACGAAGAAGAAAGACGAAACGAATGACGAAGACAAAGAACGAAAACGAAATACGGAAGACAAAGACGAAAACGAAAGACGAAACATAAAACGAAGACGAAAGACAAAGACGAAGAACTAAGACGAAGGAGAAGACGAAGAGAAAAGACGAAGACGAAAGTCGAAGACGAAAGACGAAACGAAAGACGAATGACGAAGACAAAAGACGAAAGACGAAGACCAATGACAAAGACGAAGACGAAACGCAAAACGAAGACCAAATACAAAGACGAAAGAAGAAGACGAAAAACGGAGACGAAGGCGAAGAGAAAAGACGAAGACGAAAGACGAAGACGAAAGTCGAAGACGAAAGACAAAGACGAAAGACGAAAGACGAAGACGAATGACGAAGACGAAAGACGAATGACGAAGACAAAAGACGAAGACGAAGACGAAAGACGAAACGAAAGACGAAGAAGGAAAAAGAAGACGAAGTACTGAAGACGAAGAAAAAAACGAAAGATGAAAAAGACGAAGACGACGAAATACAAAGACAAAACGAAGACCATTGACGTAGACGAACGACGAAGATGAAGACGAAATACGAAGGGGAAAGACGAAGGCAAAAGACGAAAACGAAAGACGAAACGACTAACGAAGACGAAAGACAAAGACGAAAGAAGAAGACGAAAGACGAAAACGAAAGACGAAAACGAAAGACGAAGACGAAAGACGAAACGAAAGACGAAATACGGAAGACAAAGACGAAAGACGAAGAAAAAAGACGAAGACGAAAGACGACGAAAGACGAAGACGAAAAACGAAGACGAAAGACAAAGACGGAGACGAAAGACAAAACGAAAAACGAAAACGAAAGACAAAGATGAAGACGAAGGCGAAGGTGAAGAGAAAAGGCGAAGACGATAGACTAAGACGAAACGAAAGACAAATGCAGAAGACGAAAGACGATTGACGAAGACAAAAGACGAAGACGAAAGATGAAACGAAAGACGAAGATGAAAAACGAAGACGAATAACGGAAGACGAAGAAGAAAACGAAAGACGAAGAAGAAAGACGAAGACGAAAGCGAAGACGGAAGACGAATACGAAAGACGAAGAGGAAAGACGAAGAGGAAAGACGAAGATGAAGACGAAAAACGAAGACGAAAGACGAATGACGAAGACGAAGGATACGGAAGACAAAGACGAAAACGAAAGATGAAACGAAAAACGAAGACGAAAGACAAAGACAAAGAACTAAGACGAAGGTGAAGACGAAGAGAAAAGACGAAGATGAAAGTCGAAGACGAAAGACGAATCGAAAGACGAAGGCGAAGACGATAAAGACGAAATACGAAAGACGAAGACAAAAACAAAAGACGAAGACAAAAAACGTAGACGAGACACGAAGACGAAGACGATGTCAAAATACGAAGAAAAAAGATGAAGACGAAACACGAAACGAAAGTCGAAGACGAAAGACGAAGACGAAAGACAAAGAGGAAAGACGAGTGACGAAACGAAAGACGAAGACGAATGACGAAGACGAAAGACGAAGAGGAAAGATGAAAGACGAAACGAAGGACGAAGACGAAAAACGAAGACGACGAAATACAAAGACAAAAACGAAGACAACAGACGAAGACGAACGACGAAGATGAAGACGAAATACGAAGACGAAGGTAAAAGACGAAGGCGAAAAACGAAGACGAAAGACGAAACGACTAACGAAGACAAAAGACGAAGACGAAAGACGAAGACGAAACGAAAGACGAAGGCCAAAGACGAAGACGAAAGACGAACACGAAAGTCGAAGACGAAAGACAAAGACGAAAGACGAAAGACGAAGACGAATGACGAAGACGAACGACGAAAGACGAATGACGAAGACAAAAGACGAAGATGAAAGACGAAGACGAAAGACGACGAAAGACGAAGACGAAGACAAAAAACGAAGACGAAAGACAAAGACGAAGACGAAACGAAAAACGAAGACGAAATACGGAAGACAAAGACGAAAACGAAAGACGAAGACGAAGGCGAAGAGAAAAGACGAAGACGAAACGAAAGGCGAATGACGAAGACGAAAGAAGATTGACGAAGTCCAAAGACGAAGACGAAAGACGAAACGAAAGACGAAGACGAAAAGCGAAGACGAAATACGGAATACGAAGACGAAAACCAAAGACAAAGAAGAAAGACTAAGACGAAAGTGAAGACGAAAGACGAAGACGAAGAGAAAAGACGAAGGCGATAAACGAAGACGAAAGACGAAGACGAAAGACGAAGACGAAGTCGAAAGACAAAGACGAAGCGAAAGACGAAGGAAAAAGACGAAACGACTAACGAAGACGAAAGACGAAGACGGAAGACAAAGACGAAATACGAAGACGAAAGACGAAGACGAAAGATTATGCGAAACATTAAGACGAAAGACGAAGACGAAATACAAAAGACGAAAGACGAAGACGAAACAAAAAACGAAGACGAAAGAAGAAGACGAAAAACGAAGACGAAGGGAAAAGACGAAGACGAAAGACGAAGACGAAACGGAACACGAATGACGAATGACGAAGACGAAGGACGAATGACGAAGACAAAAGACGAAGATGAAAGACGAAACGAATGACGAAGACGAAAAACGAAGACGAAGTACGGAAGACAAAGACGAAAACAAAAGACGAAGAGGAAAGACGAAGACAAAATACGGAAGACGAAGTCGAAAGACGAAGACGAATTCGAAAGGCGAAGACATAAAACGAACACGAGAAACGAAACGAAAGACGAAGACGAAAGACCAAGACGTAAGACTATGACGAAAGACGAAGACGGAAACGGTAGACGAAGACGAAAGGGGAAGACGAAAGGGGAAGACGAAAGAGGGAGACGAAGACGAAAGACGAAGACGAGAGACGAAGACGAAGTCGACAGACGAAGACGAAAGACCCAGACGAAAGACGTAGACGCAGACGAAAGACGAAGGCGAAATACGGACGACGAAGTCGAAACACGTAGACGAATTCGAAAGACGAAGACATAAAACGTACACGAGAAACGAAACGAAAGACGAAGACGAAAGACCAAGACGTAAGACGATGACGAAAGACGAAGATGGAAACGGAAGACGAAGACGAAAGGGGAAGACGAAAGGAGAAGACGAAAGAGGGAGACGAAGACGATGACGAAATACGAAGACGAAAAACGAAGACGAAAGACGAGGACGAAAGACGAAGACGAAAGACGAAGACGAAAGACCAAGACGTAAGACGATGACGAAAGACGATGACGAAAGACGAAGACGGAAACGGAAGACGAAAGGGGAAGACGAAAGAGGGAGACGAAGACGAAAGACGAAGACGAAAAACGAAGACGAAGACGAAAGACGAAGACGAAAGAGGTAGACGCAGACGAAAAACGAAACGAAGGACGAAAGACGAAGACGACGAAATACAAAGACATAAACGAAGACCATAGACAAAGACGAACGACGAAGATGAAGACGAAATACGAAGACGAAAGACGAAGGTAAAAACGAAGGCGAAAGACGAAGACGAAAGACGAAACGACTAACGAAGACGAAGACGAAAGACGAAGACGAAAAATGAAGACAAAAGACGTAGACGACAGACGAAGACGAAACATGAAACGAAAGACGAAAGACGAAGGCGAAGACTAATACGAAGACGAAGACGAAAGACGAAGAGGAAAGTCGAAGACGAAAGACAAAGACAAAAGACGAAGACGAAAGACAAAGACGAAGACGAAAGACGAAACGAAAAACGAAGACGAAAGACAAAGACAAAAACTAAGACGAAGGTGAAGACGAAGAGAAAAGACGAAGACGAAAGTCGAAGACGAAAGACGAAACGAAAGACGAAGACAAAAGACGAATGACGAAGACAAAAGACGAAACGAAAGACGAAGAGGGGAAACGAAGACGAAATACGGAAGAAGAAGAAAGACGAAGACGAAATACAAAGACAAAAACGAAGACCATTGATGAAGACGAACGACGAAGATGAAAGATGAAGACGAAAGACGAAGACAAAAGACGAAGACGAAAGACGTAGACGAAAGACGAAGGCGAAAGACGAAGACGGAAGACGAAGACGAAAGGGGAAGTCGAAAGGGGAAGACGAAAGGGGAAGACGAAAGGGGAAGACGAAAGAGGAAGACGAAAGACGAAGACAAAAAACGAAGACGAAAGACGAAGACGAAGAGGAAGTCGAAAGACGAAAGACGTAGACGCAGACGAAACGAAAGACGAATGAGGAAAGACGAAGACGAAAGATGAAAGACGAAACGAAAGACGAAGACCAAAGACGAAGACGACGAAATACAAAGACAAAAACGAAGACCACAGACGAAGACGAACGACGAAGATGAAGACTAAAGACGAAGATGAAAGTCGAAGACGAGAGACGAAGACGAAAAGCGACGATGAAAGGCGAAAACACCAACTTCGAACGTAAGAACGAAGAAGAAAGTCGAAGACGATACACGAAATACGTCGAGAAAAGACAAAAGACGATAAAAAAGAGGAAGACGAAATGAGAAGACGAACGAGGAAAACGAAGGCAAAAGACGAAGGCGAAAAACGAAGACGATTGGCGAAGACGGTAGACGATGTCAAGAGTCTGGTCATTTGATTTTTTCAAGAGTATAAGCAAGTCGATGTATAACTAATATAGAATAATTTGAGACAGGTTTGGCGCGTGTCCTGATTGGACCGTGCATGCATTGCAGTTTGCTTCTAGTGAGGACTATACCACGTGGGCGAAATGCAACGTATGGTGGCAACAGTGGCAAAGTGCCTGCTTAGTGTGCGGCATCTGCCGAGTTCGAATCTCGAGACGAAAGGTTTGCTGCGGTATTTTTACCACGTGAACATGTGTGTAACTGCTTGTTGAATTCAAATAGAATAATTACTAACTTTAGCCTCTGTGGTGCATGGCTTGTATTGAGACCTAACAAAGCGGAGGATTCGGGTTCGAGGCTAGCCCGTGCTCCGGGATCTCCGCCTAGCCCGCCCCCGCCTGCTCTGCTTTGGGAGGTCCCAGTGTGATGCCATGCGCGGGCATTTTGATGAATTTTGCTATAATGATCAGCAAAGGTTTTGGCAAAACGCCCCCCGATGGGGCCTCATGCTTTTGCTTTTCGAAGAAGATTCAGACGCGCGACGACTCCCGGCGGAGGATTCCTTCTCCGAGGAATTCCCGGTTGAAGGGTCCCGTAACGAAACTTATAAGTTTTAAATACTTATACGTTACGGAACTCGTCCGGGAACGCCGTAATGAAACTTGTAATATTACTTTAAATTGCAATATTACATTAAATTACACTACGAGGCTCCAAAGGGAATTCCTCGGAAAAGGCGGGATTCGAACCCGCGACCTCTCTTCCGCAATCGGCAGTGGATGCACGGCTCCATCGTGACACGCGCCAAATCGGTCTCAAATTATTCTACAGTAATTATTCGATGGACTCCTCTAAACGTCGCAGTGTGACATTATCGTTAAAAGAATAAATTAGTAAATAATATCCCTTTAGATTACGACGACAGTGCTCAGACTCTTTGATTTTACGTATATTTGCGTATTTTGATATTACGTATGTTTATGATGCACTAATGCTAGTGTGTTGTATCCAGGTGTGTTTAACCTCCAAAAAAATTGTGTAAACGTTGTATTGTGTAAACGAAGAGAAAAGAAATGTGACTATTCGATACGAAAATCAGGTCTCAATGGCCAACACGTCTCATTTTCCAGTTGCATAGTGATCGAATGCGTCTCTCTTTAGTAGTAGGCGTGTTTGCATGGGTGCCTTTCACCATGCTATTTTCTTGAGAAAATAATTTGAAACTAACAGATTTTCGTGTTATATTTGTTTGCACTCGGGGTGTGATTTTAATAAAGAACATTGACAGTTTTTTGTGTAGATAGTGTCTTCCAAATTGTATTAACTGCTATCGTTCCTTAGTTTTCTATGTAGAGGGGATTACAGAATACTTTGTCTGAAAATTTTCGTTTTTGAATGCTACACACTACTTTCACTGACTGTATGCATACGCATCATGTCTTGGTATATAAGGTATATACAAAAAATTGGTATATAAGGAATAAAATTTTCAACACAACGCCATACGGACGAAAATATATTTCTAACATATAAGCTCAACGATAGGATCTTTATTATAACAATTTAAAACTGGTATTACGCCAATTCAATTGCTATGGCGTTTGGGGACCGGCCGAATTTTTTGCATCATACCGCGTGGCTAACTTAATCCTATGTAAAATATAAATTAAGGGTGCGGCCATTCTAAACCACTTGGTATGTAGAGGAATACTGGGTGGGGCACCATAAAAATTACTGTAAGAGTAATGCTGGTCTGCTACAATGTGACATACTAGTGTTGCGTTGACGGGCATCATCCAACGCTGATGAGGTCAGCTGGATCGACGCGCGACGATTTGCACACACAAGTCACTTCGCGCGTCGTAGATTAACACACTTTTGTATGAGAAACGGCACACGAGCGCTCATGGTGACGAGCTTGTTTGCCAACGCGCGTCGCACATTGAAAGCTAGAAAACGCACATTATCTTCGTTTGGTTCGTCTTAGCTTGAGCTGTAGCCACAATGCACGTCACCAAAAGCGATTGTGTGCTGTTTCGCATAAGATACAGTGTTAATTTACGACGGGCGTTAACTTACGTGGGCAGGCAGTTGACGTCATCAGCGTTAGGTGACGCGCGTCAACGCAAGCCTCGTGTAACTCAGGCCTCAGTTAAATTTCACGCACATTTGCAAGTTTGCATTGTAAGCAATAGCTTCAACAACTAGGGATACTTGCATTAGGCACAGATTTTTAATGAATTTTCAAAGGTTTTCACAGCTTTTTGTGAAAGATCCGATTTGTAGATTTGCTGAAACCGGCTACTACGTTAGCATTAGTAGATTGTTTGAATTATTGCATAAAACTTATCAATATACCCTAGCCACCGTTGTCTAACGAGTGAATCTATTATTCTGTTAGGATTGTGTATAGAGATGACCCAGTGTTCTTGATTAATCGGGATTAATTTGGCAAATGTCACAACTTCTAGCTGGTGATGAAATATTTCCACTTAACCTTAAAATCCTTTACATAAATTCAACGACTTGGAATAAGGGGAAGAAAATTGGTATTGTTATTTATTATATATGATTAACCATATATTCTATTTATTTTTAATTGTCTTATTTTACAGTACTTTTTAACAATTTTCCGGGCGAATTTTAATTTTCTTGTAATTTTCTAAATGAGTACAAATTACTATTAAACATAAAGGCATATTTACATTTACACATAGTCTCACTATCATTACATATTTACAGTAGTTACACAATAATTACACATTTTATTTAATACAAACAGCAATTCCCAAGTTACTGTTGTAAAGATATTCAAATGTCGCTGAACCGGGACCACCAAGATACTACATAATCTGTGCGTGCTATCTTCCATTGGTTAATAGTAAATATGATTCCGCTGGCGCACGCTACCTGAAACATAACATTTTTGATTATGCAGTATTGCTCTTATGGTATGACGTGGTAAAGGCAATTGCACAGAGTACTCTAAATTACATAAATAAAATAACTTCGCTGGATGATCACTCCTGGTTCACACAAGTTTACATGTTTTGAACAATTATTTCCACCGAGTTATGTTAACTGTAGTTATATAAATCGTAGTACCTTATAGTCTGTGCATTCCAAGTAGAAACTCGGGAGAAATTTGTAAGATTAAAACCTGGTATTATCCTACGCAGGAGAAACTGAACAAAATGACCTTACTAATGAGCACACTTGTATGAATAGATAAAGTTCGTTATCCCACCGACATACGTCGAAATGGTCGACTGCGAGCTACCAACGATCCACGATACCAATAGCTCCTTTTGTGCCTTAGAAGAGCGCGCCGACGGTAACTTTCCACATCTTGCAGCTTAATATAATTATCATGTCTAACATCTTTAAGGTCAGACACCAGTTTCTGCAAATGATCAAACAAATCACAGTAAACCTAACTAAGGGGTCACGTTTTGTAGACATTTAAAACAGGATAACAGTATATGAAACATAGTTACTCTCTACTATTATACAGTGTAATAATGCAAGTACACCGTCTTCAAAGTGACCTAGAGATTCGGCAAAATACTCGTTAAGAGTAGGTTTAAAGAGCCCTCATTCCCCAACAGGCCTACGGCTCTGAAAGATTAAGGGAAATAAAAAGTGAGAAAGAAAAGAGAAGGCGAGGTTAAACAGCCGAAGATTAAACCTAGATACAATTAATGGAAGGTAGTTAATTCATGTGAAGTATTGCGTACTTTCAAGAGTGACAAAACGAAATAATAAAATAACAAAAAAATATCTTGCTATCAAAATAATAATACAAGTGAACAAAATTAAAAATGCTGTAATTATTTAATATAAGTGCATTAGAACTTGTGAAAATTTAAACATAAAATTGAAACCTGTTGACAAAATTAAATTCCTAAAACTATCACAAACTATTAAATTAAAGTACCTTTCAGGTTACTACATGTATGTAACAAAAAAGAAAGAAAATAAAACAAATCGATTTTTTTCAAACAGATATTCAATACAAATAACAATTGCACAAATTACATGTATATTACCCCAGACAATAAAATCCTAAAATACCAAATTGAAATTTTGAACGCCAATTAAATTACAATGGTCACTGCGCATTTGCCAGCCAAAGAAAGAAAATCTCAAAGGCACTTCTCCATCAACACATTCATATAAATCAAACCCGGACACCAAAATAAAACAAAATTACCAATTCAATAAAATGGACATTACACACAAGGCAACAAAAAACCTACATTCTCATTCAACCAATGAAACAAGTATTGAAGCAACGCGCCATGTTTTTCCTGTTTCAACCAATTTAAATCGCCGTTCACCCAAAGTGCTAATCATCCATCACTTCACTAGTTCACCCAACTCAGGATCCACGCTTTACCTTCCTCTCACATGCAACTAAATGAAACATAACCTAAAATCTGAGTCTGTGCCATTTTTCACCACTCCCCATGGTCTCTGCGCATGTCACCACTAATAGTAAATGTGGATATAGATAATAGTATATATTTAATAATAAATATATTATATAATTTAATAATAAATATAGATTTAAAATAAGGTCGTGTTCAATTTTTTGAAAAAAAAAATTAGTAATTTTCGCGTAATTTTGCGTGAAAGTACGGGCGAGAAGAAATTTTCCTCTATGTCCCCTGCGTTCTGCATGCCAGAACCGTACACCCCGGCTGAGGGCGCCAGCGACCAATGATGGGCCTTCCGCAGCCAATCTCCCTCGCTTGCCACAGCTGCTGCAGGCAGAATATATGCCATATGGTCCGTTTGTGCCACACCCAGAATGACTCAATGCGGCAGGGGCGGTACGAGAGGAGAGTTGTCTGACCGCGCTTACGTGGGGGCACTAGACAGAATTTGCCCTGCAACAAAATACCAAACATTTTAATACATTACGGTTTAGGAATGGATTCTATTAAAATATTACCTCCTGCAACTGTGCACACTATCATGCATTCTTCCCAAACTAAGTAATCTAATGTAAATTCCATTTTCATTCAATTTGTATAAGTGACAACAAAAATGGAATTTTTAAAGAAATAACTTTCTTGATTGAAAATTTAGAGTTATTTTTGTCTTTCTAGTGGATAAATATATATCAGCAAGTTACTCTATTTACGAGTGCGGTAGCTATAGTATAAATAACAGCGAATGGTTAGAAAGGTATTTTAGTCGCTGTAATATAGAGCAAACTTATTTGTCCTATTGCCTATTTAACTAATTGAAACAATTATACGATTACTAGATATAGCTCCAACACATAATGTAATATTCACATTTTTATGATCAATATTTTCTCCAAAATTGATGTTCCTCAATCTATGTGGCTGATGTCGAGGCTCCTTGAAATTGAACCGATGTTTTATTTTGAAAGGTACTTTACATGAAGCCCCTCGTACATTCTCAAAAAAACGCCTCCATAGTTTTTGATTAAATTTTGTTGTTGGTTAGTGGTGAATAACGTTAAGAGAACTGTGCATGTCTCAAGTTCATTGAAAACTAATTTTTGAAAATTGTAAAAATTAAACTTTTTTCGGCGTCTTCCTACAACTAGAATTATTAAGATACTTTTTCCCTTAATGAAATGTATTTATTAATATATTTATATATTTAGAAATAAGGTCGTGTACAATTTTTCGAAAAAAATAGTAATTTTTGCGTAATTTTGCATGAAAGTACGAGCGAAAAAGTATGTGCCATTTTAGCACCACTAGTTACCTATTAGTAATAGTACAAATGTGTAGTGGAAAACTAGAATTAGTAACAAAAATGTCTAAAAGTTGTAGTCTAAAATATTACATCTAGTGACTTTAAAGCACAGAGATGAAGATCGAATGTAATCTTAAATAAAATGTATTTCATGGGACAAGAGGGTTTATAATAATGTGTAATCAATTTTCAAACAAGAATATTAGAAATAGTATAAAATTCTGAAATCAGTCTTCTATTTCACAATAAAAAAATATTTTCTCTTCTATTCTTTCAATACAGTTTTATAGGTGGGGAAAGCGATAAAATGAGTAGTTTCATTGGGTCGACGCAGACCGCGCATTTAACATTACACAATCGCTGAATATCATGACATAGAGGAAATATATTAATTAAATGTAAGCCCTGCAAATAACTACATATAGCGTTTAGTCTCTGGGAAAGAATCTATAATTTAAATTTGAGAGCATTAGTAACTATCAACTTTTAGATTTGTACATTGACAATTTGTGTTCGTTTGTTAGCAATTGTGCATTGAAAATATGATTTCACAGGTGAAATCGTGAATGCAAAATTTTCGAACTTATCACAATGGGCCATGAAGTTTTTCTTCATGAAGTTACGAACGCGAACCTAATAATTTTCACTCACAAACTGTTCACTCACATTTTCATGAGAATCTCGTTTTCCAAAGAATGTAATGAGGAGAGTGGTTTTTTATTCCGTGTGGATAGTACATATTAAGCTATAAGATTGCAAATTGTTTCTATTACACGTACGGCAAACTTTGCTATATCCAAATGTGGTAAATAGTATCCGTCATTCATAATCCAACTAATCGTCGTGAATGAAATAAGTAAAAAGACCGTTTTTCTCAAAACATGGGCTGGATGAATTTAATTTCGAAGTGTGTCACCTCGACCTCTGGAACGCCCAAGGTCCCAAGGAGTTCATAACCGACGTGGTCCTTTTTTTGTGAGGCACGACCTGTGTACTGCGAAGAACCATTTACTTATTTTATTGCCGTTGGTTTTCGAAAGAGTGAAAAAAGGTAAGTTTGCACCAATCAATTAAAAATTTTCATTGATATTCCTAATTATTCTATTTTAGGGAAGAATTCTGCATGAAAACAAGTTAAATTAAAATAACTGAACTGAATACGTATGTAGAGTATATTTACAAAAAGACTAATCTCCTTCTCTAGAAAATTAAGAGTGGGTGCATAAAAATTAATAAAGTTAGAGACGTAAGTTCTTAACCCTTCAGAATAGTTCGAGTGCATTCCTAGATTTTAAATTTCATTTTCTCTTTAGCCTTTGCGGCAGAAAATATTTATTTTTATATTGGATTGACTATTTACATTTAATTAATTTATTGTCATCTTCTAATTATCCCTTTCATTACCCCCCACTTGTCCACAAATCTGAATTTGCACGGTGAAACTCGCGTTGTATACTTTCGTTTGCTTACTCTCAACATTGGTGAGCTTCCCTTGCTACGACCCCTTCTTCATAGATCTGACTTTGTAATCGCACAGCTGCGAACCAGAGTTTTGAACAATACCATGAGGTTGATCGTTATCGAGAGTCAATGCGGAGAAAGTTTAGGAAAAGTTACCTTTTCGGACAAAATGCCAATATTTAGGTGACGAAGCATAAGCGCACAGAAGGAAAGCGCGGTAGTCTTTCCAAGCACATGCGATTTAAAATGATGCTTATTTCTCGAACAAAGTACGTGTAGATTTGATATATTATCCACAGTTCAGCATCAACAAATTTATCTCAGAGTTGCGAAATTTTACTTTCAGTTACCGTTGGTAAGTTGCATAGATCACACATAACGGCATTTTATATTTTATTTATTATTTTCATAAAGATTATATATTTTGTACTACAGATCATCAAACTCTTGGAATTACTAAATACAATTGCACTTTTATGAAATTTTTTCAAAAATTTTTATATCAAAGAATCACATTACAACTCAGACAATTTAAGAGACTCTATACATTTCAGGTATTTCAGGAACCACAGTGGCACTGGTGCACAAACTACCGTTACTGTCGAAGTCGCCATGCAGGTCTCCCACCCTTCACCTGAAACAATAAAACGTATTCTGAGTAGTATTCCACAATTACTGTTCAACCAGCGCCTCTGGTATTCCAGAGGGCACAGTTCAACTGAAACTGGAATCTGGTGCCAAAACCAATGAGCCAAACCAATAAGCGCTTTAACAAGAAGAACGCTATACCACTTCTTCAATATATTTCAAAAAATTTTATCAGTGTTCCCGCAAAAGTGTCTTTACTTTTAGTCCCTTTAAGGCATGAACTCATCGAATTATTGACACGAAGGGTAGAAAATGCTAATGCTAAATGCCAATGTTTCAAATACAAAGTAATACAGAATTTTGAATCGGTCAACTAAATTGCTCTGTAGCAGTTAAATGTATATCATGCTCACACAGTGGTTCAATCATGCCAAAAGAACTTCTATTATGTTTTGTGGTTCTTTTAGCAGAGGCGAAAATCCCAAAAGTGTTCAATTCTCCAACGATTCAGAAGATGGCAGTTGTATTTTGAAATGCCCCTCTATATATAGATGATCGAATATAAAGTTGGTTGCAATGCGCTAATATGCAACAAGGTTAGGAAATTGGGCAAAAAAAAGATACATTCTATGCCCCTCTCTTAACATTTTCCTATTCTTTGACGTGGCCCCAGTCAACCACACTGATGTTTTGCTACACTCTTGCTTGTGTCAATATTAAGGATTTTATTATGATTTAGGAATAAACAATGAAATAGTGTATCGAGTCGCGTCTGCAATAAGACAAATGTCCCTATGACCAGCTTACCGCGTTAGCCAATCTTCCGTGTGAAATGAATGTACTATTTCAAGAAACGAAGGCACACAAGTAGTGGCCTGCCTTGAAGAGAAGTGAAAGGTTTTTCAGATACAGAATATATTTCTGATGTTCTAAAGTAGAAAAAATAGAAATTTACACAATCCGAAATTAACTGATTTTTAGCGTATCTTTCGCTACCCAATTCAAAGCGGAAACTGTTCGCCGCATCGAGACCTGAAAGAAAAACACGTTAGAGATCAGCGTTTGTATTTCCATTCGCAGAGTTAGAGATTGAACAGTTTGCCTGCAGCTGTTTTTCAAAGCTTTTCTCTCAGTGTCCGAAGTTTTAGAACAAATTAGAAAAAGATATTAAATAAGTATGTGCTGTGTAGTGGGTGAGGTGCTGGAAGTGCTGGTCAGTGGTATAATTCAAAATAACAAGCACAAAAAAATGTAGTGTAGTGGAAGTGAAGTGAAGTTGAAGTGAAGTGCGGTGAACGTGATCAATGCTCTTTTCAATGCTGCTTTTCGTCTTGTACTGTATTGTACGGTATTATTATTATTATTATTATTATTATTTTATTATTATTATTATTATTATTATTAATCATTATTATTATTAATGTAAGTGTTGTAATTTTTGCAATTATTTGTCAATTAACTGCCACGGGTCATACCAAATGCAGTTCTAATAAATGTATGTATGTATTAAAAAAGAAATATATATATATAATATATATATATATATATATATATATATATATATATATAGGAGAGAGAGAGAAGAGAGAGAGAGAGATCAAGAAGCAAAAGATATTGTAAAGAAATAATTAGCATCATCTGCGAATTCTCCTGGCGGCGGAATTGGCCGTCATTTGCCGCCCCCCCCACCCGAACTCTACGGTTCCGCGGTTATTCCGCGAGTCGCGTAGAAGTATGAACTTAAACTTCCGGATAGCTCGAGGCGGGCGCCAGGTAGGTATAAATTCCGCCGCCTGCCAGTTATGCAAGTCATGTCTGAAATAACTGAAGATGCGAAAGCGAAATAGTGAAGTGTGCATTGGCGGTAAACAGTGATAGCAGTAGGATGAAACAGCAGATGCAGGGACCCATGAATCAACGCCGTGAACAGTAGCACAGGGAGCAGTGAATTGCAGTCAGTAGCAATGGAACGTGGTCAGTGGTCGGACAGATCGATAGTGCTTAGAGAGCAGCAAGAAGAGTGAAGCAGTGTAATAAATAAATCAAGGAAAGTGAGTGTGTGTAACTAAATATCAATGAAAGAACAGGCAAGACTCGTGCAACCATCTGTACACATATCAAGTATTTTAGTGTAGTCTAGCCAAAATTAATGGCTGGTATAAAAAGTAAACTTTTGAATGTTTCGGGTTTAAATTCACAAATGAGAATGTTACCAATATAAAGCCATTTTTTACCTTAAGATGGTTCACATATTGATGATACGCAAGATAGAGGTTCGAGCCTTTTTTCTCGTATCAAAGCGAAGCAAGTACAGATAACTTCGATAATCGCAGCCTATTAATAACGTACCCAGCAGCAGTTTTGAACTCAGACTTACTGCGCATTAGGGATAAGTGGTAAAGATTTCTAAAAAGACGATTGATTCATTCTGTTCCTTTAAGAAGGTAGGTACGGAAATTAAATGGAACATGTACTAAGATGAAACTCAGTTCATCGTTATCAGTAGAAACCTCAAGATATTTGAAAGTGCTCAGTATGGTTGATGGGTTTACAAGGTGGGTTAAGTATGTTGCTTCTTTGTCAGTAAAGCTAGTCGAGATATGGTACGAAAGTCTAACAAGACGTGACTGAAAGCCCAAGAAGTTCTTTCAATCTACTAGAGAAATGGTCCACCATGTTCCCCTTTGCATGTTTTAGGTTGGCTTAAGTTAAAATCTTCGTAAAACCTGCATTCACATTTAGACTTTTTCTATCCTACCTATGTGATGTTAGTGCGCGAGATGGGAGAAAGGTTTCAACGCAGGACATCAAAGTTATAGAGAGCAAGGTATTCAGACCTTTGGAAATCATCCAAGCCTTGCAGACTAATTATTGGATGCTTGACGTGATTGACCACACATTTACAAAAGGACAGCTGTGCAGTTTTAGTTCGCAATTGTTTTTTATTTAAATTGGACTTACTTTTTTTACTATTCAATTATTCAGTATTTTCAATATTATATCTTTTAATTATCTGTGTAATAAGGTCAAGTTTGCCTTTTGTGCTAAGAAATCGAATATACGAGTATTTCCGAAATGCGTTTTTATTTCAAGAATAATATGTGATATGCAAAAATCCAAACCAGACTTGTATTTAGAACGAAAACTGATACAGAAAACACGCTACTTCTATCTCCCCTAAAGCGCCGGGGAAACAAATTAAAAAATTTTTTAGTTTCAAATTGGACCTGTGTAGTAAAATGTCTCCTCAATGGTACCTACCATCAGCTTTTTCCACACTTCGCTACTTTGCGAATCTCAGCCAATCTGCATTTCCTCTATTGTTAAAGAGAATTAAGACGGCAGATTTTAAAATGACAAATAACAAGTACAAATAGTTGTGATATGATCAAATTGAATCGTAATCGCTCGTTGCCGCAGAAACGAATCCTATTATGTTATGTGGTGAAGACTTCTGGTATGCAGCAACAAAGTAATTTACAAGCGCCCGTTTATATATACTTTTAAAAATAATTGAAGCTATCGAGAATAGCAACTGCATTTAGTGTATCAAAAATGATCTTCGTTAATTAGCTGTGTACATCGCATAAGCAATGGGCAAGATAAAAAAGAAGGAGGGAAAGAAAAGGAAATCCAGAAGTAGGTCGTAACAGGCAATTATTGGTTTTTATATGCTTTGGGTGTTATTCGTACGTATTACCGCATTTAATTATAGCATTTGACATAATTATAAATTCAAATAATTTTTTATTTTGAAAAACACAATAAGGACTTTTTGCATCATAACAATATTAGCTTATGAAACACCTAGAAAATCAGTGGTTTCTCGTGCAGGATTCTTGAGAGGCGGAAAAAGAAGTCCATACCAATGCTATTAGTAAATTTTAAATGAAACCATACAAAAAAATTAGCTAACATTCACATATAAACGAATTCGACCTTGCAGTATCGTTTAACTGGTAGAAGAACTCTGCTAATAGCTCCATAACGGCAGATCAATGTTGTCGTTTTTAGCTAAAATAGAGTTAACTTTAGGCGAACAATCAAGTATCTCCGTGGTTTTTCGTTGCCCCTGATACAATCTTAACTTTTAATGACCTTGAAAAAAAAATAACAATCTAGGAAAGAAGCTTCGAAAGCAGTTAGAATACTGCTTTTATCACACGAATTATGTGAAGGGAGTGCAAGAAGATTTTTTTCTGTAGTACAAACCCTCTTCACTGACTGATATTGAAATGCTTTGTTAGTTATTGATTGTTCGAAGGACGCCTTGGGATAAAAAAAACACATGAGAGAGAGAGAGAACGAGAGAGAGAGAGAGAGAGAGAGAGGAGAGAGAGAGAGATGTATCGTTTCGATTTGGTCGATCACCCGGATTTCGCGCCGGCCCCACTGTGCTGCCACATTGTTGGTGTGGAAGATGATATTAGTCTCTTCCTACGTCCTAGCTAAGGCTCATGGTGGGAGAGACCCCAGCAGGCGCCGGCCCTCTGAGGTTTATTTCATTCAATTATCTGACAATATATCGCATCTGCCGAGATATCTTTCCTCCTATGTCGTGTAGCTGCATTACAAACGTTTTTCGCTCCTCAGCCGTACCACTGTGTTTGTGGCCATTCGGGCGCATGACTACGGCGAGAAGCGGAAACTTTGAGGAGTTTTCTCGTCGGACTAAAACCGTGGCGCAATTTAAAAACTCAATAAAATAGCAATTTCCTATGTCTGTGAAATAAAAAAATATACATTTTCTTCTTTCATAACAGAAACATTGTATTTGAAATTACATTCAAAAGACGAAAAATGTGTGAGCAAGGCCATTCCCACCTCCTCGCTGAGAAATTAGCCACTGTGAGAAATAGTCATAAAACACACGCGAAGATCTTCAAAAAAACTGCTATATTAACACATACGAATTGAAGAATATGCTGCTAGCTCTTGTGATTAAACCGGTCTGTGGCGGTGTATCCATTTGCGATGCTAGTTTCAAGGGTTGGCCTTCGGAGGATTCTCGGCAGTTCGGCGGTTTCTGGTCCGTTCCTGATCGAAAACGTGCTAACATTCAACGCTCAGTGTGAACGTGCTAGTGAAACGGTGCGCCGTGTTTAGTGTGGTGATTTTGTTCGTGTCGCTTTTTGCTGGAGTTTTAGGCTGTGTTATCAGGGTCGTATTATTCACCATGCATTAGGGAAAAACTTTTTTATCACTTGTTCTGTTAAACAATAAAGCATTTTGATTTATAAATACGAAGGAAGATTTTGAACGATGCAGAATGACGCAACCAGCCCTTCCTTATTAAAATTTAACTAACTTAACCAAAAAGAAAGTTTTACACAACAGGCCTTTTATAAAATTTAGTTAAATAAGGCTTAATAAGTGCGATGAGGAAGTAAGCGTCAACGCTATTTTGAAAAACTATGATGGTACAGAATTGCAACAGGCTTTCCCGCGTATTATTTTTGTCGCTGCCATTCTATCGCAGCCAGACTACAGATTTTTTCTTAGTTTTTTCTAATTTTTCGCTTGTCTAATAGAAGAACGTAAAATGATATTTTAAGAATAGTAAATAAAGTCAAAACTCGTCCTTAGTGGCAATTTTTCTAGTGGGAATAATTTTGGAGCGATTTTTAAAGAAAAAGGCGCTTTTAGCGCTACAGTAAATTCGAAAATTGGAAGCTCGTTCACCCCAGAACATTTTCTAGTTTTAAGAAAAAAATCGTTTCGGAAGCATTTTGAAGCACAGTTTAAGCTCCACAAAATACAATGGTGTCTACAAATTCCTAAAATACGTGAATTACCACAGCGTGGAATTAAAAAAAAATTGTTATATTAAACAAAGAACGGAATGAACTTTGCGAACATATTAAAGAGTGCAATTAGGCATTATTTTCTTTAAAAAAAAGTTTGAGTAAAAAATTTGTTGGCCATTTTAAACCAAGGTGTAGTTTGACGCGTTTCTGAAAATGCCAACAATTTATAGGCTAGTTAGCCATAAAATGGTTGGTTTTTCGAGAAATATGACATTTCAGTGACGTGTGTACAAATTGCCGCTACTGAGACGTGGGAATAACACAAGTGGCAGACACTTCAGAAAATTACATTTTGTAATTTTTGAAAAAACAAAAGAGCTCAATCAATCACGCGCGTTTATGTAGCATTCATTGAGTAACATTTAAGCCACCTATTCGCTACCAAAAAATTTAGAGAAAAAAAATTTGAGTAGTTTTTTAAAAGAATTATGTTTTTGTAATTTTTTTTAATTGCACGTATTCAATATTGCGCAAAACAACCTAAAATTTTTCAAATTGATCGTACCTGATCTTAATGAAAGAACAAAATTAATGAACAAGTTTTAATTTAAAGAAAAATCTCTGTCTAATAATTTTGTAGTTGTAGGAAGCCCACGCGGAAAAAATTTCAACTTTTGGACATTTTCAGAGTGCACCGTGAAAATTTGGACCTTAATGCCCACCTTATAAGTGCATTTTAACTCTATTCTTACAAGAAACTTAAAGGAGGAAA
>BOPP01000095.1:4803942-4814223 GCA_017312745.1 Gryllus bimaculatus | reverse complement strand
CCAAGGAGAGATCGGGAAACAAACCGTAATCACACAAACAATATATACTACGGAAAGTAAAGTTTTAAGCAAGAAATCTAAAGAATCATTCTGGTCGTCTCTAATCTCTCGAACACACTTATCACTTTTGAACCCGTAGGGAAAAATTGCACGACTTTAATTAGCCACTATCCAAAAATTAATTTCAAGCATACTTGACATAAGCATAGACCCCAATAATATAGAAGAACACGCAAAAGTAGTGTTTCAAAATAATATCAGAAATTTATCACACACAAATCATTAGTACATTTCAGAAAATACTTGTGCTACATAACATACATTGTAATAAGTCAAATACAACCCTGCACGTTTCTTGTAACTCCCGGAGTGAATTGCTTCGTGAACGTAAACTGAAGTATTCATAAATAACATTACATTGACCCACTATCACAATGTTATTTGGTTGTACATAATGAGTCAAGTTCTGGTGATAGTATCCAAAAGATATTTATATATTAAGAAAGTTTAACATTGAAAATATTGTGTTACCAAACTTTCGACACTATTCATCTATTCTGAAAAACACAACGTAAGAATGTACTTAAATTCATGGTGATTCTCTAGAAACGTGACTGATAAAAATTACCAAAGTAGTATGTGCCAGAGTAAGAGACAGACACGCGCAGAGCTAGAGACAGACACGCGCAGAGCTAGAGACAGACACGCGCAGAGCTAGAGACAGACCACGCGCAGAGCTTAGAGACAGACACGCGCAGAGCTATGAGACAGCACAACGGCACGACGCAGCAGAGCTAGAGACAGACACGCGCAGAGCTAGAGACAGACACGCGGCAGAGCTAGAGACAAGACACGCGCGGCAGAGCGCGAGACTACGAAGAGCTAGAGACAGACACGCGCAGAGCTAGAGACAGACACGCGCAGAGCTAGAGACAGACACGCGCAGGCAGTACGTACGAAAAAATAAAGGATCGTGAATGACAAAGCGGATAGCTTAAATATTAGTTTAATTTATAATGCCATGTAAAAGTTACGATCTAAGAAAAAAAAATTAAACAAAAGAATTATAAATCTAAAATCTACTAAATACAAATGCATGCCGGGCCCGAGCGGAGAATACTAATAAGTATTAAATCTAAAACTTAAAGATTAGTTTGCAGATTGTAAAATTAAATGATGCATGAAAATGACAAAATCCAGCGAAATTATTCTTGATGCTGATTCATTAATCAGCATCCTGAGCTTGAGCCGCTTGGCTCGTAAATTCGGAGGCAGAAAACAGGTACATGCTAATGGAGCTGTTGAAATCACCCTAATTGTAGTCGGGGCATGGCACTCGCTGCGCGGAGGTCGCTGATTACGCCCAGTGCGCTTCTGAGTGAATGCTGCAGCCTTTGCGGACACGACGACCAGGCAGTGCGCACTGTCGAGGTCCAATTCTTGAAATGTGGACAAAGACCGGCCAGGCCGTGATGGGAGGCCTTAGTCTCGACCATCGGCGACGCGGGCAGCCTGCAGCCCTGAATGATCTACCATGCCACGTCCGCTCCGCTTCTGTCAAATCCCGTCCTCACGGGCATCGCCTTCACATGTCTAACTCTGCGTCTGCCATCTCTATCAATCCGCCAGGCACGGTTGTGGGCACGAATATATACACAGAAACCCGCCATTCCCTGGAGCGGGGGTGGCTACCACGAAGCGCGGCGGAGGGGGCTCTCTGGGCCACCGTGGGAATGGCTGCCGAAACCTGACCACGGGCGGGGCCGCGCGGTGTACCTACGGCCGAGCCGCTTGCTGGGGTAGCTGAACTTCACGGAACGCGCAAATGAGCTGTGGTAAGGCGCACTTACCAAACAAGTAGTTTGAAAGAATCCGCACAGGCCGCCAGTGCGTTGGGGCGAGCCGCTGGCTGGGGGTGGTCACAATTCGCAGAATGTGCAAATGAGAATCATTAACCGCACATGTAGTTTGAAGGACGCCGCGTCGCGCCTAAGCAGGTACCTGCTGCGGTCCCTTTGTCCGTCGTCGCCAGAGGGTCGGCGAAGAGCTTTAATGATTGACGTACGCGCACTTCTGTGGCGGCGTGGGCAATCGGCCTAAGAGGGTCGCAAGGCCGGCGGTGCGGTGTCAAAGAGACGGATTTCGGATAATGGCTTTAAAGAGAAAGGGCATACGCCAGGAAGAATAGGTGGCGGGTCCCGGTGGCCGGGCAGAGAGGGGAGGGGGTGGCGCGGGCGGTTGTAAGCCACCTGCGTTCGTAAACAGTCACCGAACACCTTTTTTCAGTACCCACGTTTCGAATCTCAACGATGAGTTACTGCTGCGATACTTAGTATAGGGCAGATGTCTCCAAAATACCTAGGTTTTTTTCTTTTGTCCCCTCGACAGTAACCCTGTGAATAAGGGGAATTTATTCTCTTTAAATTTTTATACATTTGTGTGCTGCCTTCCGGCTTAAGCAGCTAGAGGTGGGGCTTTTTCTTACAACTAATTTTACCTAGACCTAAAGTTATCTTACTTGCACTTTGGCATTACTAACTTACACTAAGATCAGTTTTGTTATACTATATACTACATAAATTGTTATTATATGGGTTGACAAATTTTCTTTCTCTGTATTCACAAATCATTCATATTAATTTTATTATATATATATAACCATTCATTCTTCCCATTCATTCACCCTGCACTGCACTGTTCGCCACGGCACTGACTTGTCTCAAAGTGTCCGTGGCGCTCGGGCCCATTGGGAGGCGTGGCAGGTGGGGCGCGGCGTGGCGTTCCGCGCGCGTTCCTCGGCCGATGGCGAGTCTTCCCCCTCGCATTCGGCTGCATCCGCTCGCTCGCACAAGGCAGAAAGCGTGACGTGAGGCAGAAAGCGTGACGTGAGGCAGCGCGCAGAAGAAGAAGGCGACGCGCTTCGGACCTTTGCGGAGGTGGGACCGATGCGCATCATTGTTTGCTTCACGGCCGATGTCGCGCAGGTTACGCGACGCCTTCCGACTCCGAGCCCTTTTAAGCGCCGTTACTGATCGCCTTTGAAGCTCCAGCAAGAATTGTTTTTTTTTTTACACCCAGAACTCCGAACACCTCGGTGTTTCTAGGGTATCAATTGGGAAGGGGAGGAGGGAGGCGAGGGTACGCCGCGAGACGCGCAGCGCCGTTTTCCGCCTTGCGAATTGGACGGAGGGTGGAGGGAGGTGCCGCCGCGAATACCTCGCAGGAGTACGTCCAAATGAATCGCACGCAGGCGGAAATAGGCGACGTTTGAGGAAAGAGTATAGTTCGTGGGCACGAAGGAGTTGGCCTAGGAGGGTAGTTCGGGCAGTTATTTTTTTTGGCTAACGTATTTGGCGTGGGCGTGCCAGCGGAGGCCGCTGTCAAGCTTCACACAAAGATACTTCGCCGTTTTTTGCCACCGTAGATGCGTGCCTAACAAGCTCACGACTTCATCAGGGTCGGCCTTCTGTCGACTGAAGTTGACGGCTACGCACTTGTCAGGGTTGAGGGCTAGCTTTTTATGGATCAGCCATTTGGAAAGCTCGGCGAGACAATCATTCAGATATCTAACCGATTTCCTTTTGTCCACCGATTGCGCATAGTAAGCGAAATCATACGCGAACATTAGGAGCCCGCAATGTTGATAAGCGGTATTTTTTTCAACAGGAAGCGTGGTTGACCTACAGCCCGAATAGTGTCGAAGAGAGCACGCTTCCCTGAGGCACGCCGACTTCAGCTCTTATTGGGGACGAATGTACGCCATTGACGCGAACCTGGAATCGTCTGTCAAGAAGCTTGCGATTAGTCTGACATAGCAGTCGCTGATTCCAATGTCCGCAAGATACGCAAGCGCCCCCTCGTGCTATACAGAATCGAATGCTGACCGCATGTCTAGAAAAAACACCGGCAAGTTCTGCCGTCTTTCGAGAGAGAGCGATCCATCTCGATACATAGCCGCGTCAGTTGTTGCGCGGAACTTAGACCAATTCGAAATCCGAATTGCTCATCTTTAAGAAGCTTAAGACGCCGTATTTCCTGTTGCAAGCGCTCCAGGATCAGGCGCTCGAAAGCTTTCGCAAGAAGCGAGAGGAGACTAATTGGTCTGTAACCACTTGGCAGAGGTTTGTCCTTGTTAGGCTTTGGTATCATGGCTACTGTCTAGATTTTCCACGCTCTGGGGAATTATCCTAGCGCAAGGCACGCATTTAGGAACTTCACCCCGTCGGCGCCGAGCGCACAGAGCTGGCCGGCTGTTATTCCGTCCGGCCCGCAAGCCTTGCGCGTATTGAGTTGTCGCAGCGCTTCGCGGAGCTCCCTCCCCGTCACACGTCGCGCAGAGGTGCTCGGCGTGGCAATCAGGTAGTCGCGTAAGCGTGTAACAGTGCTCTGGTCCCCGAAGTCGCCGGACTCGAGTGCGGAACTGCCGTTCAAGCGTCTCCGCGAAGAGTTCGCTTTTCGTGGGTTCTTTCAGGGCGCATACGTATACGCAACGTCTCGTCGCTATGTAGTTGGCTAAACGGGTGTCGTTTCGGTTTGCACCGAGGCAGCCCCACTGTTTTCCTTGCATTCAAATCCCCTAGAATGAGAACTTTAGTATCTAGCGCGAATATCGCATCGATACATGCAGTGTCTAGTTGCTGATTTGGGCAGAAGACGGACGCGATTGTCAGTCTGCCGCCAACCGTCCAAACGTGCACCACAAATTCCTCTCGAGAACGCAAGGCGTCAGGTGGGGTCGTTGGGGTCATTACTTCGAGCTGGGGGATGTCGCGTCGGACCAGGAGCGCAAAACCGCCCCCCCCGTTTCACCTCGCGGCCTCGGTGATACACTGCGTATCCGTGAATACGGGCAGTGTGATGCTCACGTTTCCTGCAGTGCCAATATGTCGAGCTGTCGCTCGTTCGCAAAGTTCTGTATCAACTGGGTCTTTTCGCACGCACTTTGAACATTCCAGGTGCATGTTCGCAGCGGTGCTTCGCACTGAGACGGAGGGATTAGATTATTCTACGCCATTGTTGGGCAGAAGCACGGTCAGTATGTGGATCATTCCCCGAATCTGGTCTTCGGAGAGAGCACTCAATTGAGTTGCGAGAGCGCGGGACCACGTCTCTTGCGCCGCTTAATTGTGCGGTGCAGGGGGGGCTGGGCCCGTTACTTCTGACCAGGTCCCCTCGCAGCGTACACTGCTGAGGAGCCTCGCCCGAAGGGGCGGCAAGGCTTGTGGACCTCTCGGCAGATTCCTTTTCGATGCTCGATGGGCGCTGCAACGGCGTGCATCTTTCGCATTTTGTATACGATACCGTGTGCTGCCCGCCGCAATTACAGCATTTCGGGCGTGCCGATGTACCGCGTTTGGGGTAGTCCTTCGTGCCAGGCTTGTCTGCCGGGGCGCCCTATCCCGTGCAGATCTTGCATCTCACGGGATATTCGCAGTTTTTGCGAGTATGTCGCCATCTGCAGCATCTCTCGCAGAAGCGGTGGCGCTTCCATCCCTCCCGGACGAATTACGTCGCAGGAGGTAAGAGGCCCTGATGCCGATTGCGCGCCTCGCCCGCGCGAAGGGTGACGCGAAATGTGCCCGTGCGCACGATGCGAGTTTCGGTGGCGTCACCACCTGCGGCATCACTGCTCTCCGACGTTCCGGCGTTTTCGGAGAGTTCGCGGCGAACATGTTGGTAAACGCCCAACGGGTGGAGGCCTGCGCCTTCAAGCTCCTCGAGCACCTCGTCAGCAGTGAGGCCGCGCGGAACATGTATGTACACGCGATGTGTACGCTCCCTCTGGGGAGGTAGGGGTGGGTGACCGAATAGGTAAATGTTGCTTCGCGTAAGTTTCGGCTTCACGATAAGCGATTGGGGAGGAGGTTGGCACCTGGTAGCCAACTCTGTCATTTCTGGTAGTAACACGACTGATTGCGATTGTGGGCGCAACTTACATGGCGCCCCCCTAAGCTTTGGGCAATGCTTTTTGACTGCACTCTGCGTGTATTTTGCCAGCTACGAAGCCGGCTAGGGTCGGCGCTGCGGCGGTCGCTGAGGCGAACCCGCCGTTTCTAGGTTCCGTGGGTCGGGGCCTGGCGAGGCGCTCGCCCCACGCCATTAGACAGAGCGCGGGCTGGCCGCACTGGCGCACGGAGTCGGGACTGCCAGGCAGGCCGATTGTTCGCCGAGTGGACGGAAATTGTCCTCTGGGAGAGGAGTGGCGGAGATCGACGCTGCTTCGGGGGAGTCGTCTTGGCGCTTACCTCTCCTGCCGGATGCTCCCGTCTGCCACCCTTGCCGCGGCGGTGGTTGAAGCGTTGCACGGCGCGCCGAGGCTCTTCTTCTTTCCCTCTTTTCGCCCTGGGTGGGACCGGTTTCAGAGGGTGTGACTTCTCTGAGACTTCGCCGGTGGATAAGCGCCAAATGTCGGCACTGGAAGGGGGCGCTAAGTCCCTACGGTGCGCCAGTCGCTTTCTGGGAGGGGAGCGTGGCCGAGCGTCGAGGCGGTCGCCGGTGCGGCCAGGTCATTTTGGCAGGTGGGACGGGCCGGTCCTCCGTGATGATGCACGCAAGGGCTCAGGCGTGTCTACCCCAGGCGTCTGCTCCTGGCGGGGTGCGGGGCGCAGGTTGCCGGCTTCTGCGTCGGTGCGGGCGGCCGGGGATCGGAGTGCACGCTTCGGATTTCGCGACACCTTTCCCGAACCGATGGGCCGAGTGCGCTGCAATCATCCAGAACTCGGAGAAGCTCCGATCCTCGATCTTGCGCGAAGGCTCAAGCAGCACTTTCGGTGAGGTACCCCTCGCTGCTGCCGTCTTCGGGGACACGCTCGCCGGAGCCTGAGTAACCAGCCGGGAGCCGGTTGCCACCACTGCGCTGCTCCCCGGATTCATGCAGTCACGGCCATGCCGGAGCACAATGCCCGTCCGCCGGGTAGTGGCTCGTCTTCCCCTTGCCGCGCGGTGGCGGCGAGGGATGGCTGCGTGTCGCGGGGAGCACATTGTTCGCCGTTCGGATACGTTTAGCGCGGCGAGCATACCCGGCCGGTCTTCCAGTTGGCTGGCCCGCGGGAGCTGAGCTTCCACCGGGGCCAGTAAGCTCTTGCGTCACGTGCGGTGAAAGCGCCGTGAATCACCGCATGGACGGAGAGCAGAGGGGGACGACGTTCCCGAATCGACCCTTTGACTGCTGAGAAGAACTGAAAACCGTAGTTGCATGTAGGGCTTTTTCTGGGAAAGCCAATTGGTCGTCGGTAAGTAATTTGTACATAGAAGGGTTTTTGCTGAATATGCCCCACGCATAGAGAAACGAAGGACGGATATACTCTTGTTCTCTTAACTTAACCTTACGCTGATTGGGTCCAGCTATTCTACTCCCGCGATGGTAATCCCTCGGGCGAACAGATCTGAAACGTGCATTACAATGCACCAATTAATAACGTATTGATAATAATTCATAATTCTAAATGAAATCGATGCCGGGTACTCTTCCGTTTTATTACAATTAATAATATTCGACGAATTGTGGTGTTGCGCGTTCCACGACTACTGTTTTAATCGATTTTCGTCGGTCTGTATGTCTCTAAGGGTACATAAAAGTAGAAAATATATTCTAATCTATTGTTTACTTTTTGAAGACAAAATATTTAAAATGTTTTTGCGAATAAAATGATGTACACTCTTACTTCGATAAGATACTGCAATCGTATGTCGCCGATTGCACGCGTTCACAAAGTCATTCTTCATTTCGGTAATGGAATCGAATAGAATACAGTGAACTGCTGATTTGCACGCATAAACTCACGACTACATGGAGATACTATTTCAGTAAATAACTTTCATTATACTTCCATTAATAATGCAAGTTTACCAGATTGGACTTGGAAGGCAGCTATAGTGGTTCAATTTATCCAAAAATGGTGATAAAACGATAAGATGGTAATTATGACCTGTATTCCTCACATCCAGTAGTATACACAAATAATGCGAGCATTTAACCTCGGCGGGTACATTCGTCGGCGATGGGAGAAGGCGAACTGGATTATCCACGGACAGCGATGGGGTCTTAAAGTGAACAATTTGGGGCGAAAGTCAAATAATTTCTCATCTTTTTCAAGATCTAGCTGACGTAAGTTTACGCGGGTGGGAGGTGGATTGCGTCAGTGAATCTATTTCGCGAAGAGCAATTCGTCGTGGTACTCGCATAATTTACTTATTATTGAAAGTTAATTAACCTCAAAGGAGTTTGATGCTAAGGTTGTGAGGTGGATAAGCGCGAATTTCTTAGGGACAGGAAAAAAGTTCGAGATTGCAATCAGTTTTCCGACTACGGGGATGTTTACTTCAGGGGTTTCCACAGGGAAGTGTGTTAGGCAGCAATTACTCTTCTTAGCGGTATTCAAAGATCTCCATGGTAGAACATACAATCAAAGGTGCGTTTATTTGCGGACGATTGCTGCGTTATATTACGAAAAAACTCAAAGATAAGCGCTTGACGAACAATATTACAGCAGGGATTTAGAGGCAATTACGTGATTGGGCCTGGAAAAAATGACATGGAATTAATGAGATCTAAAAAGCAAAACAATAACGTTCGGAGCGGGGACGAAATTATGAGGAACCAGACTATCGTTTCGGTGAAGGTTATCATATCAGGAGTCTCATCAATGCAAGTATTTAGGGCATTCATCTAGATTGGTAAATTAGGGTAGCTAAGATGCATATAAAATAGACAGTAAGAAAAACGTGGGAATCTTTGCATTTGTAATGCGAATACTAAAGAACAGTTTCTGCAACAGGCCAAAAAATTAGGCATATCTTATGTTGTCGCCTTCTCATGAAATACGGATTTGCGTGTGGGATCCAACAAAAGGGGCACGGAAACATCGATAGATATGAATACGGAGAAAAGCGAATAAGTTAACCTATAGAAGTAACGCAACAAAAAAATTCATGGAACCCTCTAAATAACGAGAAAAAAAGGCGAGGCTTTGGGCGCTCTTTATAAATCGTACGTAGGTCAAACCAGCTTGGAAGAAAATTTCGGCTTAGGATTATGAAAATCAAATTATTTCGGCGAAGCGATACACCCACAAATTCGAGCAAAGTGAAACAAAAAATTCAGATCGTTGGGAAGTTTTATTTTTTGTAAGCAGAACATTAGAGATTGGAACAGTTTCCTGCAGCTTTTAAAGCTTTTCTCTACAGTGTCCGAAGTTTTAGAAACAAATTAAAAAATATTAAATAAGTATGTGCTGTGTAGTGGGGGTGAGGTGCTGGTAAGTGCTGGTCAGTGTGTATTTATAAAGCAAAAAAAATGTAGTGTAGTGGAAGTGAAGTGAAGTTGAAGTGGCGGTGAACGTGATCAATGCACTTTTCAATGCTGCTTTTCGTCTTGTACTGTATTGTACGGTATTATTATTATTATTATTATTATTATTATTATTATTATTATTATTTTTATTATTATTCATTTATATTATTATTAATTAAGTGTTGTAATTTTTGCAATTATTTCATTAACTGCACCGGGTCATACCCAAAGCAGTTCTAATAATATGATTATGCAGCTAAATTGCGAACTTTTCTAGTAAATTTTCAAAAGATAACAGTGGTTTAAGTTTTATTAAAAATATTCTCATATGAGAGGTAGCAAATTCCAGCTCTCCGTATTAAATACGTTACTGAAGAATACGAATAAATATTGTTTAAATAAGAAGGTAGTAATATCAAAGAATGTGCATCGCCGATTCCCCTACATACATCACGATTGTGCGTGTTTGGTCATCTTTAGGGAGACACAGTATACAGAGACACCTGAAACACCAGAAAAATTATTTACTAATTATTCAGTAATAATATAACATCATCTTGCACTGACATGTATCTAACTTAGCTGCCAAAGATTTTATTTCCAATCTATCTGAGTGGGATATGAATTATCCTATCAATAGCTGATGCAAAAATCCTGAAAAGACCTCACACAATAACTGATTAATCATGTAAGGACAATATTGAGTTTTAAGAATAGAAAAATTGTAACTGTAGCAAATTAGAATTATCGGACAATATACAGACATCACAACTCAAATTCTTCGTTCTTAATGCCTCGTTGTGATGTTACCAGTCTTTGATTCTTGTACGAGATACTAGTATGCTTTTGACTTTTTCTGACGTCTGAACCCCCTGCAAGCTTAAGCTGCATCGACACGGCCTGGGCGGTCAATAGCTTTTTGTCTCAGCATGAGAGGGCATGGCAAAATTATCAGGGTTTGCTCTACGGTTTGCTTCAGAGTGCATTCC
>BOPP01000095.1:4793909-4803917 GCA_017312745.1 Gryllus bimaculatus | reverse complement strand
AATTTATAGTTATGTTGTGTCTTTGCTTTTTAGTGGATAAATATTATCAGCAAGTTACTCTATTTACGAGTGCGAGCTATAGTATAAATAACAAAAGCGAATGGTTAGAAAGGTATTTTAGTCGCTGTAATATAGAGCACTTATCTTTGTCCTATTGCCTATTTAACATTTTGAAACAATTATACGAAATTACTAGATATACTCCAACATAATGTAATATTCACATTTATGATCAATATTTTCCTCCAAATTATGTTCCTCAATCATTGTGGCTGATGTCGAGGCTCCTTGAAATTGAACCGATGTTTTAATTTTGAAGGTACTTTACATGAAGCCCTCGTGACATTCTCAAAAAACGCCTCCATAGTTTTTGATTAAATTTTTGTTGTTGGTTGTGTGGAATAACGTTAAGAGAACTGTGCATGTCTCAAGTTCATTGAAAACTAATTTTCGAAAAATTGTAAATAAAACTTTTTTCGCGTCTTCCTACAACTAGAATTATTAAGATACTTTTTCCCTAATGAAATGTATATTATATATATATATTTAGAAATAAGTCGTGTACAATTTTCGAAAAAATAATTAATTTTTGCGCTAATTTTGCCATGAAAGTACGAGCGAAAAGTATGTGCCATTTAGCACCACTAGTTACCTTTAGTAATAGTACAAATGTTAGTGGAAAACTAGAATTAGTAACAAAAAATGTCTAAAAGTTGTAGTCTAAAATATTACATCTATGACTTTAAAGCACAGAGATGAAAAGTCGATTAATCTTAAATTAAAAAATGTATTTCATGGGACAAGAGGGTTAATAATGTGTAATCAATTTTCAACAAGAATATTAAAATAGATAAAAATCTGAAATCAGTCTCTATTTTTCACAATAAAAATAATTCTCTTCTTATTCTTTCAAACAGTTTTATAGTGAAAGGATAAAAATGAGATAGTTTCATTGGGGTCGACGCAGACCGCATTTAACATTACACAATCGCTGAATATCATGAACATAAGGAAATATATTAATTAAATGTAAGCCCTGCAAATAACCTACATATTGCGTTTAGTCCTCTGGGAAAGAATCTATAATTTAAAATTTGAGAGCATTAGTAACTATCAACTTAATAATTGTACATTGACAATTTGTGTTTCGTTTTTACAATGTGCATTGAAAAATATGATTTCAGGGTGAAAAAATCTTTGAAATGCAAAATTTTCCGAAAACCTTATCACAATGGGCATGAGTTTTCTTCATGAAGTTTACGAACGCGAACCTAATAAGTTTTCACAAAACTGTCACTTACATTTTCATGAGATCTCGTTTTCCAAGATGTAAGAGGAGAGTGGTTTGTTTATTTCGTGGATAGTACATATTAAAACTAAAGATTTGCAAATTGTTTCTATTACACGTACGCAAACTTTGTTATCCAATGTGGTTAAATGTCCCGCATCATAATCCAACTAATCGTCGTAAAATAAGTAAAAGACGTTTCTTCAAAACATGGGCTGAAAGGTACCAATTTCCAGAAGTGTCAACCTCAACTTTCTCGGAACGCCAAGGTCAAGGAGTTCAACCGACGTGTCCTTTTGTGAGGCACGACCTTGTTACTGCGAAGAAACCATTTACTTATATTTTGCCGTTGGTTTTTCCGAAAAGAGTGAAAAAAGGTAAGTTTGCACCAATCAATTAAAAATTTTCATTGATATTCCTAATTATTCTATTTAGGGAAGAATTCTGCCATGAAAACAAGTTAAATTAAAATAACTGAACTGAATACGTAGTAGAGTATATTTACAAAAAGACTAATCTCCTTCTTCTAGAAATTAAGAGTGGGTGCATAAAAATTAAAAAGTATAGGACGAGTTCTTAACCTTCAGAATAGTTCGAGTGATTCCTAGATTTTAAATTTCATTTTCTCTTTAGCCTTTGGGCAGAAAATATTTATTTATATTGGATTGACTATTTACATTTAATTAATTATTGTATCTTCTAATTACCTTTCATTACCCCCCACTTGTCCACAAATGCTGAATTTGCACGGTGAAACTCGCGTTGTATACTTTCGTTTGCTTACTACCAACATTGGTGAGCTTCCTTGCTACGACCCCTCTTCATAACTGACTTTGTAATCGCCACAGCTCGAAACAGAGTTTTGAAAACAATACCATAGGGTTGATCGTTATCGAGAGTCAATGCGGAGAAAGTTTAGGAAATTACCTTTTCGGACAAAATGCCAATATTATAGGTGACGAAGCATAACGCACAGAGGAAAAACGGGTAGTCTTTCCAAGCACATGCGATTTAAAATGATGCTTATTTCGACGAAAGTACGTGTAGATTGATATATTATTTCCACAGTTCAGCATCAACAAATTTATCTCAGAGTTGCGAATTTTACTTTCAGTTACCGTTGGAGTTGCATAGATCACACATTACGGCCATTTATTATTTTTATTATTATTTCATAAAGATTAATATATTGTACTAAGATCATCAAACTCTTGGAATTACTAATACAATTGCATTTTATGAAATTCAAAATTTTATATCAAAGAATCACATTACAACTCAGACAATTTAAGAGACTCTTACATTTCAGTATTTCAGGAACAGGTGGCACTGGTGCACAAACTACGTACTGTCGAATCGCCATGCCAGGTCTCCACCCTTCACCTGAAACAATAAACGTATTCTGAGTTAGTATTCCACAATACTGTTCAACCAGCGCCCTCTGGTATTCCAGAGGGCAACAGTTCAACTGAAACTGGGAATCTGGTGCCCAAAACCATGAGCCCAAACCATAAGCGTTTAACAAGAAAGACGTATATCCACTCTCAATAATATTTCAAAAATTTATTCAGTGTTCCCGCAAAAGTGTGCTTTACTTTTAGTCCCTTTAAGGCATGAACTCATCGATTATTGACACGAAGTAGAAAATTGCAATGCTAAATGCTAATGTTCAAATACAAAGTAATTACGATAATTTTGAATCGTCAACTAAAATTGCTCTGTAGCAGTAAATGTATATCATGCCTCACACAGTGTGTTACAATCATCCAAAGAACTTCTATTATGTTTTGTGCTTTCTACAGAGGCGAATCCCAAAAGTGCTCATTTCTCCACGATATCAGAAGATGTGCAGTTGTATTTTGAATGCCCTCTATTATAGATGATCAATATAAAAGTTTGGTTTGCATGCAATATGCCAAACAAGGTTAGGAAATTGGAAAAAAAAGATACATTCTATGCCCTCTAACATTTCCATTTCTTTGACGTGGGCCCAGTCAACCACACTGATGTTTGCTACATCTGCTGTGTCAATATTAAGGATTTTATATGATAGGAATAAACAATGAATAGTGTATCCGAGTCTGCAGTCTGCATAAGACAAAATGTCTCATGACCAGCTACCGGTTCCCAATCTTCCGTGTGAAATGAATGGTACTATTTCAAGAAACGGAAGGCAACACAAGTAGTGGCCTGGCCTTGAAGAAGTAGAAAGGTTTTCAGATACAGATATATATTTCTGATGTTTCTAAAGTAGAAAAAATAGAAATTACACAATCCGAAATTAATGATTTTAGGTATCTTTTCGCTACCCAAATTCAAAGCGGAACTGTTCGCGCATCGAGACTGAAAGGAAAAACACGTTAAGAAGATCCAGCGTTTTGATTTCCCATTGCAGAGATTAGAGATTGGAACAGTTGCCTGCAGCTGTTTTAAAGCTTTCTCTCAGTGTCCGAAGTTTTAGAAACAAATTAGAAAAAAATATTAAATAAGTATTGTGCTGTGTAGCGGGTGAAATGCTGTGAAGTGCTGGTCAGTGTATAATCAAAAACTAATCAAAGCAAAAAATGTATGTTAGTGAAGTGAAGTGAGAAGTGAAGTGCGGTGAACGTGATTCATGCTCTTTCAATGCTGCTTTTCGTCTTGTACTGTATTGTACGGTATTATTATTATTATTATTATTATTATTATTATTATTATATTATTATTATTATTATCATTATTATTATTAATGTAAGGTTGTAATTTTTGCAATTATTTCATTAACTGCACCGGGTCATACCCAATAGCAGTTCTAATAAATGTATGTATTGTATTAAAAAAAAGAATATATAATATATATATATATATTAGTATATATATATATAATAGTATATAGAGAGAGAGAGAGAGAAGAGAGAGAGAATCAGAAAGCAAAAAGTATTGTAAAAGAATATTCATCATCTGCGGATTCTCTGCGCGGATTGCTCATTTGCCGCCCCGCCCCCCCCACCCGAACTCTACGGTTCCGGGTTATTCGCGAGCGCGTAGAAGTATGACTTAACTCCGGATAGCTCGAGGCGGCCGCCAGGTAGGTATAAATTCGCCGCTGCCAGATGAGTCTGTCTGAAATCTGAAGTGAAGCGAAATGTGAAGTGTGCACTTGCGGGTAAACAGTGATGCAAGTAGGTAACAGCAGTGCAGAGGACCATGATCAACGCCGTGAACAGTAGCCAGGGCAGGGAATTGCAGTCAGTGCAATGGACTGTGGTCAGTGCATCGGACAGTGCGCATAGTGTAAAAAGTGAACAGTGTAAAATAAATAATCAAGAAAGTGGATTGTTTGGTTAACTTAAATATCAAGTTAAGAACACAAGGACTGTGCAACCTATCTGGACACAAATATCAAGTATTTTTAGTGTATCATTAAGAAACAAAATAAACATCTTTGTTAAAAATGTTATCCCGGTTTTAATTCACAACTGAGAAATTTACAATATAGAGCAATGTTTTCCCTGAGATGGTTCCAACAATATTGTTTTGTGTAACAACGTAATTCGACCTTTTTTCGTAATCAAAGCAACAGTACAGATCTTCGAAATCGCGCCTATTAATCAACGTATCCCAGCACAGTTTGAACTCAGACTTATTGCGCATTGGATAATGTAAAGATTTCTAAAGACATTGTTCATTCTGTTCCTTTAAAAGGAAGGTACGGAAATTTAAATGGTGTACTAGATGAAACTCAGTTCAATCGTTATCAGTAGAACCTCAAGATATTTGAAAGTGCTCAGTATGTTGATGGGTTTACAAGGTGGGTTTAAGTTATGTTGCTTCTTTTGTCAGTAAGCTAGTCGAGATATGGTACGAAAGTCTAACAGACGTGACTGAAAGCCAAGAAGTTCTTTCAATCTACTAGAAGAAAATGTCCACCATGTCCCTTTGCATGTTTAGGTTGGCTTAGTTAAAATCTTCGTAAAACCTGCATTCACATTTAGACTTTTTTCTATCCTACCTATGTGATGTTAGTGCCGAGATGGGAGAAAGGTTTCACCAGGACATCAAAGTTATAGAGAAGAGGTATTAAGACCTTTGAAATCAATCCAAGCTTGCAGACTATTATTGGATGCTTTGACGTGATGACCAAAACATTTACAAAAGGAACAGCTGTGCAGTTTTAGTTCGCAAATCTGTTTTTATTTAAATTGGACTTACTTTTACTATTCAATTTATTCAGTATTTTCATATTATATCTTTTAATTATCTGTGTATAAGAGTCAAGTTTGCTTTTGTAGCCTAAGAAATCGAATATACGAGTATTTCCGAAAATGCGTTTTATTTCAAGAATAATATGTGATATGCAAAAATCCAAACCAGACTTGTACTTAGAACGAAAAACTGATACAGAAACACCTACTTCTATCTCTAGCGATTAAATTTAGTTTCAAATTGACCTGTGTAGTTAAATGTCATCCTCAATGGTACCACCACAGCTTTTTCCAACACTTCCGCTACCTTTCGAATCTCAGCCATCTGCATTTCCTCTATTGTTAAAGAGAATTAGACGGCAGATTTTAAAATGACAAATAACAAGTACAAATAGTTGTGATATGATCAAATTGAATCGTAATCGCTCGTTTGCCCAGAAACGAATCCTATTATGTTATGTGGTGAAGACTTCTGGTAGCAGCAAACAACGTAATTTACAAGCGCCATTTATATATACTTTTAAAATAATTGAAGCTATCGAGAATAAGCAACTGCATTTAAGTGTATCAAAAATGATCTTCGTTAATTAGCTGTGTACATCGACATAAGCAATGGCAGATAAAAAAGAAGAGAAAGAAAGGAAATCCAGAAGTAGTCGTAACAGGCAATTATTGGTTTTATATGCTTTGGTGTTATTCGTACGTATTACCCATTTAATTATTACATTGACATAATTATAAATTAATAATTTTCATTTTGAAAAACACAATAAGAGACTTTTGCATCATACACAATATTACTTATGAAACACCCTAGAAATCAGTGGTTTCTCGTGCAGGATTCTTGAGAGGCGGAAAGAAGTCATACCAATGCTATTAGTAAATTAAATGAAACATACAAAAAAATTAGATAACATTCACATATAAACGAAATTCGTTACCTTTGCAGTATCTTTACTGGTAGAAGAACTCTGCTAATAGCTCCCATAAGGCTAGATCAATGTTCGTTTTTACTAAATAGAGTTAACTTTAGCGAACAATCAAGATATCTCCGTGGTTTTTCGTGCCCCTGATACAATCTTAACTTTTAATGACCTTGAAAAAAAATAACAATCTAGGAAAGAAGCTCGGAACAGTTAGAACTACTGCTTTTATCACACGAATTATGTGAAGGGAGTGCAAGAAGATTTTTTTCTGTAGTAAAACCCTCTTCACTGACTGGATATTGAAATGCTTTGTTTAGTTATTGCATTATTCGACGCCTTGGGATTAAAAAAAGCACAGAGAGAGAGAGAGAGAGAGAGAGAGAGAGAGAGAGATGTATCGTTTCGATTTCTCCGATCACCCGGATTTCCGCCGGCCCACTGTGCTGCCACAGTGTGGAGATGATATTACGTCTCTTCCTACGTCCTAGCCTAAGCTTCATGGGTGGGAGAGAACCCAGCAGGCGCCGGCCTCTGAGGTTTATTTCATTCCATTATCTGACAATATATCGCATTCTGCCCGAGGATATCTTCCTCCTATGTCGTGTAGCTGCATTACAAAACGTTTCCTCCTCCAGCCGTACCACTGTGTTGTGCCATTCGGCCATTACTACGCGAGAAGAGGAAACTTTGAGGAGTTTTCTCGTCGACTAAAAACCGTGCGCAATTTAAAAACTCAATAAAATACAATTTCCTATGTCTGTGAACTAAAAAATATACATTTTCCTTCTTTCATAACAGAAACTATTGTATTTGGAAATTACATTCAAAAGACGAAAATGTGTGAGCAAGGCATTCCCACCTCTCTCCTGAGAAATTACCACTGTGAGAAATAGTCATAAAACACCGCGAAGATCTCAAAATAACTGCTAATATTAACACATCGAATTGAGAATATGCTGCTAGCTCTTGGTGATTAAACCGGTCTGTGCGGTTCGTATCCATTTGCGATGCTAGTCAGGGTTGCCTTCGGAGGATCTCGGCAGTTCGGCGGTTTCTGGTCGTTCCTGACGAAACGTGCTATTCGAACGCTCAGTGTGAACGTGCTAGTGAAACGGTGCGCCGTGTTAGTGTGTGATTTTGTTCGTGGTCGCTTTTGCTGAGTTTTAGCTGTGTTATCAGGGTCGTATTATTCACCATGCATTAGGGAAAAACTTTTTATCATTGTTCTGTTTAAACAATAAAGCATTTGATTTATAAATACGAAGGAAAGATTTTGACGATGCAGAATGACCAACCCAGCCCTTCCTTATTAAATTTAACTAACTTACCAAAAGAAAGTTTTACACCAGGCCTTTTATAAATTTAGTTATAAGGTTTATAAGTGGCGATGAGGAAGTAAGCGTCAAAGCTATTTTGAAAACTAATGATGGTACAGAATTGCACAGGCTTTCCCGTATTATTTTTGTCAGCTGCCATCTATCGCCGCCCAAACTACAATTTTTTCTTAGTTTTCTTAATTTTTCGCTTGTCTAATAGAAGAACGTAAATGATATTTTAAGAATAGTAAATAATAGTCAAAACTCGTCCTTAGTGGCAATTTTCTTGGGAAAAATTTGGAGCGATTTTTAAGAAAAAGGCGCTTTAGCGCTACAGTAAATTCGAAATTGGAAGCTCGTTCACACAGAACATTTTCTAGTTTTAGAAAAAAATCGTTCGAAGTCATTTGAAGCAGTTTAACTCACAAATACAATGGTGTCTACAAATTCCTAAAAATACGTGAATTACCAGCGTGGAATTAAAAAAAAATTGTATATTAAACAAAGAACGGAATGAACTTTACGACATATTAAAGAGTGCAATTAGCATTATTCTTTAAAAAAGTTTGAGTAAAAAATTTGTTGCCATTTTAAAAAAAAGTGTAGTTTGAGCGTTTCTGAAAATCCAACATTTATAGCTAGTTAGCACATAAAATGGTTGGGTTTTCGAGAAATATGACATTTCAGTGACAGTGTGTACAAATTGCCGCTACTGAGACGTGGGAATTAACAAAGTGGCAGACACTTCAGAAAAATTACATTTTTGTAATTTTTGAAAAAACAAAAGAATAAATCAATACGGCGTTTATGTACATTCATTGAGTACATTTAGCACTATTCCTACCAAAAATTTAGAGAAAAAAATTTGAGTAGTTTTTTAAAAGAATTATGTTTTTGTAATTTTTTTAATTGCACGCAATATTGCGCAAAAACACCTAAAATTTTCAAATTGATGTACCTGACCTTAATGAAAGAACAAATAATGAACAAGTTTTATTTAAAGGAAAAATCTCTGTCTATAATTTTGTAGTTGTAGGAAGCCCCGGAAAAAATTCAAACTTTTGGAATTTCAGAGTGCACCGTGAAAATTGGACCTATGCCACCTTTATAAGTGCATTTTACTCTATTCTTACAAGAAACTTAAAGGAGGAAAATTGAAGACATTTTTGAGAAAATTTTGAGTTTTCGGGCCACGGGCTTCATGCAAAGTACCTCAAAAACTAATGAATGGTTTTCAAAAGGCAGAGCCTGGACTCAGGCCAAATGGACAGGGGTTTCCTCAATTTGGAAATAATTCTACATATGATTTACGATCTAGTGTTGTTCTCAAACACGAGACAGACACATACAAATACATACAGGTAGACACAGGCAGACACAGACAGACAGACAGAGACAAGCAGAGAAAGACAGAAAGGCACAGACAGACGCAGACGGATTGACAGAAGACGGATGGACAGAGACAGACAGACGGACTTCTAAAGAAACACCTTATTCCGGTATCAAGGGTCCCACAATTGTGTATTTCCGTTGAAATCTCGAAATTGATTTTCCATTACTTTGCCTGCGCTGTATATTACTCCGATATACGTATGTACACGGAAAAGTAAGTAAAAAGGCAAGGCTAACAAAAGCCGCCAGTAATAATGTTCGGGTTTCTGATGGATTTTGTTATTTACGTTCGCATACAAAGCTCATTAAAAGTAAGAAAATTTACTATAATTTTATTCGTAATCCAATAAATTTTCGTTTTACCCCCACCTTAAATTTAAACATCGCCTTTTGTTCGTGGTTGCTGAACTAACAGAGGAAAAACCGAAGAAATCTGTAGCAATTTTAATGTGTTAAGAAAATTTATTGACACGAATGTGAGAAAAAATAGCAGGCAGATAATTGTTATTGGATTGTTTAAAATTATTCATAATCATCGTTTTAAAAACAAATATAGACAATATGATAAGTAAGTGGTAAATAATACGCTGTCATACGATTAATTGGATTTCGTTTCTACTCAATTTTCTGGCCGCTAATGTTAAGGATCGTTAAGGATGTTATGAATCGGAGATTTTTTATTAAGAATAAATAAAATATGTATATCCTTCTAATTAGTAATTACCACCATATGTTACTACTGTTGCATAAAAAGATTAATTTGGATTGTTAATTGTAGGAAATACGCGTTTAAAAAAATTCTGTTTAAATCTGTGAACTTTGGTGAAAAATTCGGTAAAAAATAAAAATCGTCGTTTCTTTCTGAAATTACGTATGTGGGCACTACTCGTGACGAGAAGTTC
>BOPP01000095.1:4660031-4791464 GCA_017312745.1 Gryllus bimaculatus | reverse complement strand
ATTATCAAGGCGTAGAAAATATAAGCCAAATTCAAAATAAAAATAGTTTTTCACCAATTCACTACCTTGTGTTCTGTGTGTTGTGGACGCACTTGTGTGAACCAGTTGATCTGTAGTATAATACGGAAAATCCAGCCATTTCTTTGGGGGGGAAGCATTATAGATATTTGCTTAATAATTCATTATGTATATTGGATATTTATTTTAGTGCAGTGTTTGTGTACGCATTACTATTATTTTTAATTACCATTTAAAATTAATATTAATACATTTTGTAAATAATTGAGATATTCAAAACTCACGCTGTGGAGGGTGGGGAATTCTGACGTACATTCACAATAATCCTATATTTGAATTCGTGGAGAATCAGTCGTATTGTGTTGAGTTGATTATTAATTCTCCAATCAACCTGTTGCGCTTTGGATTTAGCCATGCAGAACATTGGATGTAGAAGTTAAGATTGGACTTAATTAAGAAGAGGGATTGTCGAGAGAAAGCGATCGTGACAGAAGTGGTCAGGGAAATTGGGTATATGCCCCGCTCCCACGTACGTGGGAGTCCCGAAAAAGCCGTACAGAAGTATTTTTCGATCATTTTTTTTTTGTTTTTTTCGCTGGTTCCTGCTTCTACGTATTTCGCGTTGAAGCGGAATGCGCGCAAGTTGACAGGAGAAGATAAGGCGCGGCAGTCTGCTGACCTCCTGGCGAGACGGTGTCGCCTACTTTTGTTAGCCTTGACATGTTAAACGCAGAAAAACCCGACAGACACCGCCGGTCCTACCTGTGCAGGCCACTCTGGCGCTGTGCTCGTGTGTGCAATTGAGTCGATGGTGGGAATTTCTCTGCAAGGGGCAGACACACCTATCTTGCTGCTGGCTGGAATCGCAGGAAGCTGCAGAGCGGACGTAGTGAGGGGCGTCTTTGAAGACAAACTCGTCGTATTTACGCAAAGCAGTGTGGCGACAATGCAGAGGTTTTATTTTGTTAACCTTCTTTGATTAACTCGGAAACCACTTCGGAAGACTAAATAAATTGTAAAAAATTCATGTAAGAATAATAATTAATATTGTAATTTTTGTAAGTATTTCGTGGGTAGGAAATGTTGACTTCTGACTTAGACAACCTCGTATATTTCAATCCATGGAGTAACGTCCGTAATGTTTATTATTTGATAGTTTATATTTATGTTGTTTACGTATACTAGAGCTTTGTAGGGTTCATAAGAAATAGTAGAAATATTTAGCACGACACAAAAAAATTAGCTTTTTCGGGTTCTTTATGGTTATGTAAGTATCTGCTGAAATATAATTTGAAGGTTTGTGAAAAACTAAGCGTAGGTTACGGTATGATCAGCAGTAATTATTATTCAGACTATCTTAAAAAGTAGGCGTAAGAAAAGTGAGTGCGGGACGCCGCAAAATTTATCTGCCCTCTTTATAAAGTGGTAGTAGACACAGAGTTAGTGTTTGTACTAAATGAATAACTATGTTGAAGAATAATTCAATCATCAGCGTATGATTACCTAAAGAAAGTGTATGGTTAAACAGAGTTGATTTAAAACGCGGGGGGGGAGGGGGGTGGGGTTGACATAAGCTATCCAATCTGCAAAAAATTCTGGAATATGCTTCCTGTGTTTATATATTTGTGAACACTATTGTAAAGTACATTAGAGAAGTTTTTGATATCAGAATTTTAATCAATATCTTGCTTACAATCGTAAATCGCTAAGCCTAAAATATCGCCTCCTTTTCCCGGGCTCACCCGCTGCGGCTTACGGGTCGGGAAAGTAAAAATCTTTAGGATAGCTTATAAAATACGGCAAGAAAATCCACAATAGTAAAGCGTGATGTAAACGCCTAGTGTTGAAAACTTCAGCGCCAACCGTTCCGATATTAGAAAATCGCAAAATTAGGCAAGAAATAAAGAAGTAAACTTACCTAATCGTTCTAAGTGTTGATACGTTCAGAATTCCCCCTCCACCTCAAGACCGTGAGTTTTTGTTATCTCCTTTATTTGGCAAAATATATTTAAATATTAATTTTGAAATAGTAATTATTAAAATAATATTGTATAGCGTCACACAAACACTGCAAAAATAATATACAATATAATAAATGAATTATTTAACAAAAATATATAATGCCTCACCCCCCCTCCCAATGATTGACTGGATCCTCCCGTATTATACTACAGATCAACTGGTAAAGTGCGTTACACCATAGAACAGAAGATAGCTTATTGGTGAAAATTAATTTTTTTTACGAATTTGGCGTTATATTTTATACGCCTTTATAATAAAAATCTTTAGGGGGGGTAATAAAATACGGCAAGAAAATCCACTACAGTAAAGCGTGGTGTTAACGCCTAGTGTTGAAAACTTCAGCGCCAACTGTTTCGATATTAGAAAATCGCAAAATTAGGCAAGAAATAAAGAAGTAAACTTACCTAATCGTTCAAAGTGTTGATATTTGAAAACCATCCTTCATAGAAATTCTTTCATCATACCAATAACAAAACATTCCTTTTCCACTTATACTAACAAATTCGAGCGGATGTTGATTCCACCCTTTCGCACTCTCATCTGGATGCTAAAAGGCAAAATGCAAGAAAAACGAATGAGAAGCTACAGAACCGAGCCAAAACTTCGTCTAACATACATGCATACAATATTTAACACCAAGAAATAACATTTGTTACCATTAGAAATGACGGCATGAGTATATTTTAATATATTCGTAATACAAGACATATCATGCAAACGAATAATTCATTCCATGCACTCCTTCACTAAAAGGGCACAAAATCGCAAGCTGTCGAAAGTAAAAATTCTTTCCTGGATCAAATCAAAATGTCTCAATCAAGAGAAAAATGAAAATTAAGCTATCCCAAAATATCTTATATTCCACAAGAGTAACAGAACTTACATTAATAAATTGACAGTTCCGCGCAATTGTGCATTTATTTTAGTAACAACTTTTAGATCTGTTACTTCGACGTTACTACTGACTGCAGTTAGCCACTGTTGCATATCGTTGAGCACAACGTGTTTTTACCATCTCCGAATGACCACGGCTGGCACACAAAGTATTTCGATCAAGAGCTGATACGGATAATCACTTGTATTACAATTATATGACGTCAAATATTACATGACAGATGTTTCGTCTACAGAGATTATGGGAAGCTCTTAAAAACTACAGTACGCGTGCATCAGTTAGTGCTTTACGTTTTTCTCTAAACGCCGATATTGGCAGACATTGATTTCTTAATTAACGTAATACTTACGATTTCTGATTTCGCCATCCACCTCCCATGATGTTTCAGATGTAACGCAGAATATTTTGCACTGGACAAAATGCAAGACTAAAGCCATGGTTCTATCTTCTACGCCGTCAGCACCAGGAAAAGCGCGAGAGCCGTAGCTTTAGTTCCTCGGCGAGGAAGTTAGGAAACGTTGCTACAATCCGCCACAGAGTAGCGGAGCGCTGCTATGTGCAATCCATGTCATGTACGAATGAATTGGTATTCTTAATTAAATTGGATTACTAACCAATGTCGCAGATTAATTTTAATCATAATCAGCATGCTACATCCTTAATGTTATTCTTAATATATTATATTTCAATATCGTCAATTTCTTTTAGTTGCTCAGTTGAAGCGAATGAATAAATTGTATAACGAGAATAAACGGGAATTTTAAGCCCGGAGATACAGCAAGGAGATACTTTTCGGGAGATATCTCAGGAACCAACTCTCCCGTGTGTTAGGAGACTCGCGTTTCGGGATATTTCGAACCGTGTAAAGCCGTCAGAGAGAGTATCTCCGTGACGTCATGAAGTTAGGAGACTGTCTCTTCGTGTAAACGCACCCTGAGATATCTCCGGAAAAGTATCTCCTTGCTGTTTACACGTGATACAAATGTCTCTCCATGTTCTCCGACGCAGCCATCTTGAATAAGCAGCTGCGAGCAGTTTGAGGTTAGAATGTGACAACTGTGGCAGCTGCCTGTGCCACTTTCACAATTTTGAAGAAGCGGAGGAAAAGAAGAGAGAAAATTGAGTGATTTTGTTTTTTTTTGAAAAAAGGAGAACTGAGTATTTATAAAACTTTGATGGCCGAACAGCAAGAAGAAGATTTAAAAAAATATTTATTTGCTACCTGTTCAATTGCATTACATTTTATTCAGAGACAATAAAATAAAACAAGTTTTAATTTATGGACGATTAAAAATGTTTTTTGGAAAACGTGGTCGGAGTCCAGGATGAGGAAAATAGTTTTGACCTAATGTAAAGGTTTGAAAAATAGGTGAAGTAGATAATTTGTTTTAGAAACTTTCAGTGAAGTTTAATAAAAACGATTTGACAGAATCAATTTTAAATTCTCTGTAAATTCGTGTTATGATATAAACTAGAAAAGATCAAATGCTGCGAAGGAGATTTTAAATTATTTGAAATTTGTTTATTTTGGTAGAAGAGGCATTACACCTAATTATGGTTTTATATAACAAATTTTTACAATTTATCCGTAATTTGAAATTTTAATTTTTTAAAGGATGTAATAAAAATAATATTATTATAAACGATAATGGTTTCATGTACAATAACTTCGTAACTTCAGAAGGATTTGATTTTTTTATTAGGCAATCTCACGGAATCAAAAAGCAAGAAAAGTGGATAAGAATTTATTTCGGAAAGACTTGGTTTGACGGTACGGCGGTTTTTGGCCACAGGAGATACAGTAATTTGTCATTTCTATTTATAATTCCTCAGTATATAATTTTCCCACAAAGAACAGAAATCCACCGATCACGTTGGAACGCCGCACAGAGAGACAGACAGACGCAGAATGGCTAATCAAGCACGTGAACACTTGCAAGAGAGCAAAAAGTCTTCCAACTCTTTGAATACTATTTATCTCCCAGGAGATACGATTCTTCATCGATACCAGAGCCTTTACACTGCTCTCTTGCGGAGATTTCGAAAATCTCTTGTGACGTCATGTCTCCGGAGAGAAGATCGCTCTCCTGAGAGTTTACACCTGTCTCCTAACCAGTTCCGGAAAGTTAGGAGAGAAAACACTCTCCGTATAAACGCGCCTTGAGCGCTTGGTGCAAGTTGCCAGAAGGCCAGCAAAGGAGCAACTCAACTTTTTCAGTGACGTCTGCCCCTGCCGCGAAACTCCCTACGACGTACAGCTGCAACACCAGACTATACACGCGGGCGAAGAAACCGATCTTAAACAGTACAAATACTAACGAGCTCATCTTTCAATATCAGGCACTGCGTGCGCCGGTAGGTTGATGTCTTACTGACCTCTACGTTTGAGGATGTGCCGTACTTTCCTGAAATTGTAGGACTGGCCTCGCTCAGTGGCGTAACGGGCGGTGCACCAAGAAATTCGCGCAAAACGACTCAAGGCGACTCAAGGCGACTCCGGTTCTTGTGGCGCTGGAGGTCAGCAGACTCAGCTCACTCGCTTCGCTGTCCGCTTCGCACGTGCCACGTCCGGGAACAGCCAAAACAAAAAGACATCAAAAAATATTGACCAAAAGAAATTCTCTACATATTTTCGGTGCCCCATTTATGAGAGTTTAGATTGCTTCCTCTGGGCAACATCTCTTCTTGATTGAAGTCTAATTTTTTACTTCTGCAGCCAAGATCTGATGACAAATACTCACTCAAAAGATGTTAATCTCATGAAAAAATCTCATCGTGTGAACTTTCTTTGACAGAAGCAAATATGCGTTTGAAAATGTACGTTCCTAATTCCCAAACATTGAGAAACTACATATTTATTCTAGCCCTATGGCTAATGTAAGCATCTAATTATCGGATTTTAATTTTATGAGAACATCAATAAGCAATTCATCAATTTTCGAATTATGTTTCAAGAATTCGAACTAGCTTGACGAGGCTCAAATACAATGGCTAAGAACACTACTAGTGTTGCACTGCAGATAAATTACTATCAGGTTAATGAGCGCCCACTTTATTTGCCAATAGGAGTTACCAGGTCTGTAAAATGTTAGGGCTTTGTTCAAACCTAATGTTCTATTATACACCATTATAATCAAAATATTTGAGATAGCTTTTGAAATTTGGAAATAATAGAATTGCACGATGTAAACGCCCACTAGTGAAATATTTCAATGCCAACTAGTTCGATATTTTCTTAACCTTTTGAATAGTCGTAAATTTTATTATTATATCCTTGTTCAAATCAGAACATACGGTAATCAATCGATGGAGGACTATCACGATATTTCGTAATCCACTGGAGAGCTGAATTAGTAATTTTCTTTCATAATTTGATATTTTCACTCAATTTTACACTTTTCTTTAAGAACACTGTATTTATCGCGGTTACTTCGTTAGCCGCTTCTTCACGCAGAGCGGTTTTTGTTTCTACCATCTCGCGAGTGTTGACAGCGCGTGCGCAAGAAAAAATAGTCAATAACTGAGAAATGTATAACGTTAACTATTGCATATCACTTACTGCAGATGTACTGTTTATACAAGCTATACCTAACCGTAAACGTGCGTACATCAAACAAATAGCGCCGGCAAGTTTATCTCTACGTGTTCCTTTAAACGCTGAGATTGGAATACATTGTTTTCTTAATTAACGTAATACTTACGATTTCTGATTTCTCTTCAACATTCACATTCCATAATGTTTAAGATGTAATGGAGCATATTGTCCACTGGACTGAATCCTGAGTTCTGCCTGCTACGGCGTCAGCACTACGAAAAGCGCGAGAGTCGTAGCTTTAGTTCCTCGTCGAGAAAGTGAGGAAATGTTGCTACATTCTGCCACAGAGTAGCGGAGCGCTGCTATGTGCAATCTATGTCATGTACGAATGAATTGTGCTTCTTAATTAAGTTAGATTACTAACCTTTGCCGCAGAGTAATTTTAATCCTATTTAGTATGCTACATCCTTAATGTTATTCTTAATAAAGTTTTTTTTTAAATTCTTGGGCGGTCATTTCTTAAAGATGCTCAATTGAAGCTAATGAATCAGTTTGATGTTAAAAATAGAGCGCCAATTTCAAGCTATATGTTTTGTTTACTTTGAATTATTAAGCTACGATTAATTTATTTGAATGAATTTATTCCCACCATTTCATCCATTTTTAAAACTACACTAAATTTATAATATTCGTATTGCTCATGTGTTTATGAAATTTTCAAAGATTTACTTTACCAACTTCGAATTAATACTAATAAATACAATCGATCAATACCAATTACTAATGAACCCTAAAATATTTCTTATATTTACAATTTGAATCTTATTAAAAAAATATCAGTTCATAAAATCACGTCAAATTGAAACCTTATATTATTATTATAATACTATGACCTTAGAGTATTACTATAATAACTAACTAAAGTAATTATAAGGCGTTTATTCGTCAAATGTGCCTATTTCTGTTTTCAGATTTTTTGCATTGCGGCCCTCTTCAGCGCTAAAAAACAGTATATCTAAATTACAATTTGGGTTTTATAAAGTATAATATTATGGATTTTAGTGAACAAATAGAATGTAAGAACAATTGAATAAAATGGCATTTGCAATTTTCAAAAATTGAGTCATTTTCATTAACATTATTTCAAGGTCTAGTTTTAAAGAATATATTTAATTACAGAAAAGAGCTTGTGTCATCAAAATTGTAGTTTTGTGGAAATGAGACCTGCGACATTTTTGTAAGCGTCACCTCATAATACACATTTCAAGGCGTAACAACCTAGTCGTACCAAGGGATACAGCTGAAATGCTGATCGGGAAAAAATTACACAATATAGCGATTACACAGTGTACACAATGAATCGTGCAACGTGATCAGTAATGGCCTAATAATAATAATAATAATAATAATAATAATAATAATAATAATAATAATAATAATAATGACAGATTAAGATATATCATTTATTATGGCAAAATTCAGTCTACAACATAGTCAATTATCATTTTTGCAATGTCATTACATAAATAATAAGTTTAACTTAAAATATGTATTATTCATCATAAACAAATTTTAACTATGAAATTAATTTGCACAGGGAATTCCTAAATCTGATGTAGATATTAACGACCAATCATTATTTTCCCTTAGAAACATAATATTAATGAAACAATAATCTTTATAATTTGTTGCATTGTAAAACAATTTACAAATTAATAAAAATAAGTCTTCGTGGAACTACTTAAATAACAGACAATTAACACATTTATTTAAAACTTGGCTATTACCCCTTCGAGCTAAAGGGATATTCTCCCTATCGGTTTGCGATTTTGGTGCTCATCACTTGGCGGGCGTGGGCGAGGGCGGGGCGGGGCGGGGGGGCGGGCGTGGGCGGGGCGGCGGGGGCGCGGGCTCGCAGTGCGAGCCTTGGAGGTCGCGGCCGTGTCGCCGCCGCGGGAGGCTTTGCTGATGCCCGAAGACGACGCGGAGGACGGGGAGTCGCGGAGCAGGTCCTCCACGCTCGTCTCGCGCAGCGACTGCACGTGCTCGCCCGACAGCAGGCTCTGCTCCAGGAAGGACGGGCCCGCCGCCGACCTGCAATCAACGCCACGCGGTCGCAGATGGGGTTATAGAATTGCGCAGTGATAACGGCGAGGGCTATGGTCATTGCGTTTAGAAAGTTTTTTTCCCGGAGGTGATGGTGTAATCCCCTCCAGGTATCTCCCACTACGAGACATCATTCACAGCCGGGACATGCGCTTACGGACGACTGGTTTCCCACCACGTGTGGTTGTCTAGTGCTTGTAAGTGTGTGTGTGTGTGTGTGTGTGTGTGGGAAGGATAGGAGGAGGAAGAGGAAGGTGATCGCGCGGTCCGTGGCCGGTTTGTTACGGTACTGCTCTGGCATTCGCCTGTTATTAACAGGAAAAATCGAGGAAAACTACCGATCAGAGCAGGCGACTGCTAGAATTCTACTCGAGGCAGTGACTAAACTTGATTTAGGTATCTAGCGAGTGTCAAAATGGGAAGAGATGGCCCTGAAAATGACCTGGGCATTCTCTGAATTTTCTTCCCTGCATCAATATGCCCTGCTTGCAGCTCAGAATAGAAAGGGCTGGGTACGTGCCCCGTTATTCCACTGAACTTTGCATTACTTATTGTTACAAAAAGTACATTATTATTGGGACGTGTTATAAACAGGAAAAAACCATGACCAACGTGCCAGAAAAAGAAACTTAGGCTGTTAGTTACGCGCCCCGTTGTTCCGTTCTCAAGTAGGGTTCTGTACTCGAGTATCCCGCGTTAAGCACTCTTCGATTAAACAGGGGCTTCATGTAAAGTGCCCCTAAAATTTAAAAAAGTGTTTTTCAAAATCACAATTTTGAAGGAAATATAAAATGTGGGAAAAATCATCCGAATTATTTAGCCGCTAGTATTGTTCACAGACTGACTGACGTGAGAAAACTTTCGATATCATGGGGCCCCCAAACGTGAAATTCTGTTGAAATCCGGAAACGATTTTTTGCAGCATTATATAACTTTATATTGTAACCGTTACCTATCTGATTTCAACGCTACATTTGAATAGCGTGGGCAAAAAGTAGTGAACCTTATAGATAGATGTTCTGAGACGTTTTGAATTGGGGTGTCCGTGCCGACCGAAGCGAGAGAGAGATGGTGGCAACGAGTGAAAAGGAGTTGAACAGCGTCCGCCAGAGGAAACGGTACATGGGCAAGATTAGCGAGAGCTAGGCGTCGAAGAGCACTCAGGGGCTAAAGAACATTATGGTGATTGAATCGTAGATCTGCAGCCACAAGCAGTGTACCAGGGTTCCGGCTTTGAAACAGCCACTTTAGCGACGCGCCGGGCTGGACTGGAAGTCTCTATGAACATTCGGGGTGCGAATAGATATTTGGCGGGAACGGAACTTCATTATTTGCTTGTGGGTGGAGGAAGTAAAACTTAATCATTTTTCTAATGGAAATGGTTTACTAATGAAACTATAATTGGGCGTGAAACAATATTCAGTTCAGAAAAAAAAAGCATACCAGAGAGCATTAATTTGATATTTATTTGTGCTGTAAAGGTCTCGTGTTGTTTTTCAAGAGAGAGATTGTACTGATTTAAGTGTTTTTTTTGTTGTGTAATATATTTGACTATTTTGAAGGGGAATTTTGTGTAATTTTACATGAAATACTAATGTTAAATTAGGCGTGAGGGTAAATTGATTTTATCTTCTATTGATGTTATTCAAATTAATGTTTGTAACCTTGGCAAGAACTTTGCAAACTGTGCTTGATTAACACTCTATCATGATAAAAGTGTTGCAAAGACAGTATAATTGTAAATGAATTTATTAAATTTTGTTCTTTTCTTCTAGAAGAGAGAAGAGACATTTGTGAAGTGATTTTTGTTATTGTACAAAGGGCAATTTTTGTTGATGTTTTTTTGTTACAATAAATATAAATGTATTTAAGTTTGGAAATTTTCAGGATAAACACTTCCAACACTTCCCTTTCTAATACGCCAAATATATATATATATATATATATATATATATATATATATATAATTTATTAACGTCAACGTTCAACGTCATCTGGCCGATAAACAGCAAATGACAGACGTGGTTGAAGGTTTTAAAGTAAAAGACGCCGATGTTCAGTAAGAACCAAATTTGTCATTTGTATTGTCGCACATGTTTCGTTCAATATTCTTCGTAATACTTCTTATCAGAAAAGAGATCGTATTAATAAGAAAACACATTTATTTTAATAAGTATACTCATACGCCATCTTTAGCTCCAATTAGGGCCCCTTCTCGCCGCGGTTCGTAGCAGAGCATTGGTTTAAATGGAGATCTTCCCACCGCGCTGCTGTAATGTTTAGCAGCTGATTCTCGCATCCAGCAGCGTGGGAGGGGTACGTTCCAGCGCTAGTAGAACAAGCTTTAAATGGTGGTCTTTGCACTGCGATGTCGGTTACGGCGATTTCCCTGCAGCGATACCTTTGTGCGTCGTCACCAAAGGGTCGGCGAAACACATCCCCGCTTCCATGGCGGGCAGTGCGCCGTGTGGCGGTCGCGTGCAGCGGTGGCGGCTTGGGAAGTGCCCTACCGCTTATCGGAAGCGGGCCGCAGTGGCGACGCCGCAAGGCGCCCTTTGTTTGGAGTATTGACAGACAGTTCTGTTAAATCTTTAATGGCCGCCAGCCGCTAAGAGCGGTTTTTCATTTGTCAATCCTGTGAGAAGTTCCGCCAACGCGTTGGTACCTGTAGAGCTCGCCGGGGCGGAAGAGCTGCTTGTTGTGCTTGGGGGCGAGGATGCTCATGGACGGCGGGACGTTGGGCACGAAGCGCTTCAGCCGCTTGGGCGCCGGCGGCAGCGGCTGCGGCAGCGGCTGCGGCTGCGGCAGCGCCGCGCCCTGGCCGCCAGCGGAACTGCAACGTCACGGAACGGGAACATACAGCAGTTACTATCTGGTTACTCTAAAGCCTAGCGCGCACTACGTCGGTACCATACCGACGGCCGGGATTTTTTAATAGTTGATTTCCGTAAGAGTGCGCGCAGTAGGCCGGCACGGAGGGAGCGGGACGATCCGTACCTTCCGCCATTTTGAAAAAAAGTTTGAAGGAAAGATCTTCTAGCCATTCCGACGTGTCGATGACGTCATCGGCACAGTCCAAACGTCCTTTGCGCCATCTCAGTCGTGATGTTATATGAAGCGTGTGGAGGAATCATGAATGTGTCCAATTTAATTATATTGATCCAGAATTATCCCGCGTTGTACCGCGAGATATTAAGTTGTATTTAATGTATTACCTTGTTAGGAAGTGGAATTTAATTGGTTAGCTACACTATCTGAATCAGGAAGTAACATTTGCCAAATTTAAATTTCTAGAGATGCACGAGAGCTGTGTAATATTAGTGAAACTTGGTTCAACTGTGCACGGTGAATAAATTATGCCATGTTTTGAAATGATTCAAAAGTTCATTACTCAATGTAATATTTGGGTGTGTGTCTTTGTGTGTCTTACATAAATTACAATGCCAATTATTTTTGTAAGTTTCTAAATAAAGTAATGCAATTATATGTTCGTCCCTTAGTCCAATTTAATAGTGTTACTAACATATTCGTTTATATCGTATACTTTTCAAAATATCCAACTTAGCTTCAAATTTATTGTGAAACATTCTAAAGAATTGAAATAATTTTTCATTTTCCACCAGGTTTGCATATAATATGTAAAATTGCCCTTTTGTCATTATCGTCCTGTCTAGAAGAGAATTTGGGCTTTCTTCGACTTCTTGCTTAATTTCCTTCTTCAGTCATTAAACATGAACCCAACGCGATTGCTTCTTGATTTAAATTATGAAGTCGTTGCGCACAATACAAGACACGGAGAGAAGTGTCCGTGCCGTACCGTCCGCGACCCACTCAAAAACTGCCGATCGTCCGTGCCGTTCCGGTCCAGAGCGCGCTTAGCTTAAGAAGGGTCTGACGGGTCGGGAAACAAATGAACTTCGTGCTAGGACATTGCAAGAGATGGTGATGGAGGCATTATAAATGAGCTAACTGTAAACGAACGCACTGACAAAATGTGAATGAGACATCACCTGCAAATTATGCTGCCAGCAGTGGCCGTCCCTTCTTATAGTAATCTCTCTACAACTCTGGCGCCCGACGCAGCCGTCGCGCAGAGCTTACATCAGAGCAGCTCAAGTGGGAGGCACACTCGGCGTGTCCCGGCCCAGCGCTCATCTGCGTCCCGCGGACAGTTTTCCCTCACCCTCGCTTCCCATTTCATCCTCTTTCACTTTTGGCTACCTAAAGAAGCTTAAACCGGCTGTATCTCGTTTTGGTCATCGGTGATTCGGAAGGAGTATCCATTATTGTTCTGTTTCTATTCAATGTTTCTTCACAATAGACAGATCTTAGACAGTAAGTATTTGCTTGTCTCTCAGTGAAAGTTGAAAAATTATCACAGTACTTTAAACGCGTTGTAATTTCGCTGCAAAAAATTAGTGTTTTAACACTTTCTCTCTAACTCATATTCAATCAAAATTGCAGAAAATACATTTTATTAAGAGCAAACTATAGGATCTGTAGCTTCACTCGTAACCCATGTCTGGAAACCCACCTCTTTGTTTTGGCACTTTGGCAACGCATGAAATCCCTTTGGCGTCTCGTCCACTTTTAGCCACCCACGGCCGCGTGCCCTCAGATTTCGGAGTGAATGTAGCTACTTTTAGTTAGAAGAAATTAGGGAGGTGAAATTAGGGAGTGGGAAAACAGCACCGGTTAGCTTGAGCGGAGCCTAGACTGGAGAGAAATAAATAAGTCAATAAGCTAACAATATGTAAGTTAATCAGTAATTTATGTTAAGTTAGTAAACAGTTAAGGAATAAGTCATAAGTCATAGTTAATTGGTAATTAAAGGTTAATATAATAAATAAAATAAAACTGGCATAGTAATAAGCACATTAGGGGGGAAGGGAAGGGGAGATCGAAAATATAAGGGCAGAGGCGTTGGTGCGGACGATCTTCTGTGGTGCTATTTGATTTCAGGTGCTGAGGAGGCCAAGCACTGGAAGGAGACGGCGGGACGCCCGCACCAGAAAATAATATAGCTAAAATAAACGTCGGATAGATTAGAATGTACTCGGCTTCTGACGGCAGGTTTTTCCCCCTTCAGGGGTTTTTTCCTGAGCCGTACCTTATGGTCTCTTTTCCGCGGCTTTGATGCGATGGAGAGACCATTTGGGGTGAATACCAGAATTCGAAAGATTAGAACGCGAAAGGATGTAGGTATTGCAATGGCTTAAAGGTTTTCGGCCTAGCCACATAGGATCAAGTAAGCTAATTTGTCTGTAATAATTACCTATTAAATAAAATAATAGTTAGAAGAAAGAGAAAGCCGTTCTTCTGTCCTTGTTAGTCTTCAACATACTGCAGCCACTACACTGGAAAGAGTAAACGCCTGTCACTTGGGAAATGGTGATCACTTTCAGCCTTTACTCAACGGCCAGTTTTTTGTCATTTTATGAAAATTATATTTTATTATGTATCATTAATTATTTTTAATAATTAATTATTTACACACTGATTTATATTTTATTGATATTTTAGTAATTTTATTAATACTTTCTTATTTGTTTAATAATAGTAATAATAATTCGTTATTGTTATAAATAATGAAGAGCTTGGCGGTAATGTTCCACGAGATTTCTTTTTGATTTTTTGCTGAGCCGTCTTTCATTAAATAATAATTTCGTTAAATAATAATTATAGGTGTTAATAAATTGATAAATAGTCATAACTTTCCTCCACATCTTCAGTATTACAATTTCGTTTCTTAAGCATTCTGGACAGAGTCGCCTAAAGAGACGTTTTGTTTCTTGCGTGTGTGTCTTCTCACCCCTCCCCTCCCCTCCCCCCACCCACTCTGTGCAGCGCGAAAAGCTTCCGGCGTGTGAGCCGCGTACCTGCCCGCCTAAGCTTTTGAATGGCAAAAACACAGAAAGAGGAGAGTTGGCGAAGCTTATGACCTGACGGTCGTCTCCCATGCTATATCGACATGCGAGGCACGGCTGTCTTGAAAGGTGACAAAAACACGCCGTTGCCAAATTGCCAAAACAAGAACTAGTGCTCTCAGATATTGGTTGCGAGTTAAACTAAAGATTCAGTATATTTAATTGTACTATTTTAATATTATTAATTTACTATTTGCGGAGACGTTAGGTCCTAAATTTTAGAAGAGCGCTGACCAACACTTATGCCTTCTCATAGTTTAAATTTAAATTGCTTATTTATGAAAGGTATCATTTCCTGTTTATAAATTCCTCGGTTACAGCTCGGTTGCAGTTGCAAGACACTCAAAACAAAGGCATAGTTATTTTTATATTAGTAGTTTTTGCGGAATTTTGAGAAAGAATTTTGAGAAATATTAAGGCAGAAAGACTATAAGATGGTTTAAATAATCCATTTCCATCAAAACATCCTCAAAACCTCAAAATTCCCTCAAAACTGGACACTTAGCGATACATGTATTATGATTCTTTAGTATTTGCAAAGTATTTTAGTTTTTCTTCCCTAGCAGGTTTCCACTACTATACATGTTTTTCTTTCGCAGGGTTCACTGCACCTGAGTCCCAGTGGCTTGGAGTCGGTGGAGTCCTTGACCGAGGGCGGTGTCAGCTGCTGATAGAACGAGAAGCCCTGCAGGGTGGAGCGGCCGCGCCCAGAGTATCCAGCCTCGGCGAACTGCTCCGCGGCCTCCATGCTCTCCAGCATCTCCGGATCCTCCAAGATCCTGCGGAACAACGAATTAAGGCGACCCCTACTACTGCAATATCTACGTCTGCAACTTTCGCAGCTACGTCCCCTACGTCTGCAACTTTCTTTAGCACTCTCGAACTGATTCATCACAAAGGGCACTTTTTGGCACCACGGAAAACAACCGATCAGAGCAGCCGGCCGCTAAAATTCTCCTGAATTAGCCTTAGCTATGAAGCTAGTGTCGAAAATACTGCCATCGTCGGGACTCGAATCCTAAGACCTCCCGTTAAGAAGCTCTGCACTGACACTAATTGATACCCTGAGCCACTTATGCTAATCCTTGACCTATTATCATACACGAACTGTTTATGAAGCAGTTACATGAAGAAAAAGATATACGACACAACAAGATATAGACATGCACGATAAATTATATAAGCTCAACCGAAATGCGTGTAATATTAATAACTAGCAAAATATCCGACATTGCCCAGGCTTTCTTTAGGTCCAATACTTGTGAAAGAAGAAAAATATGAACTTTATATAACCACGGTTTTTAATTAGTTATTTCTGGTGTAATTGGTTTACATTCTAATAAAATACTACATGTTGCTTTCATTTTATTTTGCAGTACATTCCTATTAGATCAAAAATGCTTATCTTACTGATACTGAGCTAAACCGAATCTATTAGGTACCAGTTCTGCCGCACTGCTATTGGCCCATGGCGGAGTTTATTAGAAACCAATCTGCCCTTAGCGATAGAAGAAAACTAATGGTCGTGGTACCAAAATATTTAAATTATTTGTTTTCCGCATTTGTGTTGTATTAATCTCAACCAACCTTTGTAAGAAAGATGCGACAATTCTGAAGAAGAGCCTGGAAAAATGTCCTATCTGTTCGTGCCGTACTTTTTGTGGTATCGATGTCGGTAACATGTCGCTGAATTCACTTTTATTTGTATAGAATATTAATAAATATGCCCCTGCACATAAACGTTGCTTTGAGGCGCGATGAGTAACACGCGTGGTAGAATCATTTAATACTATATTTTATGCGAAACCGAACACCAGCCTTTTGGCCGTTCCCCATAACATTCAGTGTTAAACTACGACACGCGTAAACGTAACGCTGGTGTGACACAGCCTGCACAACGCCTGCTCCCGCGTGCATTCTGCCCTTAAGAGCCTGCCGTCTCCCCACGAGAGCTCCGAACGTGCAAGTAGTGGGGAACAGGCAGCTTTGTGGGGAGGGGGATCGCGTAGTTTGAATGTCTTGCTATATTTCTGGCTACAAGGACCTCGTGTCACTGATTATATTCTTCTGTGCATTGCTATGTATAGACATTATTTAAAAATATTGTTTACTTTACGTTCATTGTAACTCATAAAGCAGTAGCCTCTTTTAAAAATGTACTATGTAATTTATCTAAGAAAAATTTACAATTTAATAATTCATTTTTCACCAGGAATGTTATAATCTCTAAAAAATAGCAAAACAGAGGAAATTGAGAGCAGTCTTTCACATCGAGATAGATAAAAAATGAAATATAGGCATTCCCAAGAAGGGTAATGTTTGGTAGCACATATATTTGTGACCATTTTCCCTTATTATGAAGCTGAATAAGAAGTACCAACAAGCAAACCTCTTTTACGATATTTTATGAGTAATCATGAAATTATTTTAAGTTTTGTTAAATAGACTTAATCTTTTTACACGATGTAAACGATTATGAATAGTGTTCGTTGATTTGATATTAGAAATATATATAATGCTCTCCTGTCGGACACTAGAAAATTAGAGAAGTAATCATAATTCTTTAAGAATAAGAATTTTTAGTTTTAATAAAACCATCTTATTCAATTAAACATAGTTAATGAAAAAAGTATTGCTGTCATCATCAAACAAAAAAGATTCAATATTACAATTTTGTATTACGCTAAATTTGCGATTACTTCATAGCAAAGCGAATTACATTTTCAGCTGTGCAAGCAATTAAGGTATCCAAATCAAATATGCATGTTTAATTCGTTTTAAGTTCGTTAAGTAACTGTACATTGTCATAAATCCACAACGAACATTTCTAATATAAAAGGTAATGAACGGGAGCCCTAGAATGAGGCCCGGCATTAGTCAAAATTTGCAAAATGCCGCGCAGTAATCCTGCCGTAAGGGCAGCGAGTGGGGGTGGAGGTGGAGGTGGAGTGGACGCACCGGATGATGCCCTCGCGCGTGCGCGCCGTCTCCAGGACGCGCTCCATCAGCTCCGGGTGCGGCGCCACCACGCGCAGGAAGTTGGCGCGCGTCAGGCGGTACAGCTCGGTGGGCTCGATGGCCACGACGCTGGCGTAGCGCAGGTCGCCCGCCACCCCCTCCACCAGCGCGATCTCCCCGAAGTGGGCGCCGTCCGACAGGTGGCAGATCTGCGCAGCTCACGCACAAGACGACCGCTGCCGGGCTTTTATCCGCCCGACAGTCCGTTACCCTCTGCGTCCCGATGGGATCATCAACTAGACACCGACACACTAGCAGGCACCTCTGCAAGCAGATCGCGAGGGCCCCGCGACAAACGTAGACGAGAGACAATGGAGAAATAACCATGGCAAACCAGGCGGGGCTCTAACCCACGACCCTTCGGACCGAAGCGCTGAGTTGTTACCCGCTCTGACACCTCGCCCATCCAGGTCGGCGGCGGATTCCTTGACATTGGTAGGTTGGGCGACCCCTGTTTTCAATTTCTCATTTTTTGAACACATACCAGGTAAATTTTTCTTATTTACCCTCAAACATGTCCCCCTCCCAAATATGTTGGTGATCCAATCATTTTAACTCGTGCCGACTTAAATTTGAAAATTCACGATCGAACAGGACGGGCCGAGGTCGCTAGACGCGTGCTGCCGGCACGGTTCATCTAAAGCTACCGCTCTGGCAAACGCATCGCGAGGAATTTCAGTTCACTTGAGACACATTTCTGCCTGTGGTCTACATCTCTCTTGCTCTTCCTGCCTGGCAGTGTTCGATTATGTTTGAATTTAAAGAATCAAGTGCTTGTGTTGAGGGCTACCTCTCTTCCGGTGATGGAAATGACGGTGACGCAGCCTGACGAAATGAAGTACATGCTATCCCCGGGCGCCCCCACCCGAATGATCACGTCGTTCGCCAGCACAACTTCCGGAGTCAGCAGCGTCACGATTTTGGCGATGACTGGCGGCGGCATTCCGTGGAAGAATGGCATCTGGTCGATGAGGCGATTGCAGTTGTGCAAAAGCACCTCCTGGACACGAAAGACGGAAAACCGTTTGTAATACAAGTAAGGGGTGTTAATCCAATAGCCGGAAATCAAAATTATATTCATGAGTATCTCTGATCACTCCCAAAAAGGTCCCGAGCCCCATATATTCATCCACAGAAGCCATCCGAAAATGCGGACTGCGATACACCAAAGACGTAGGGCCCTTGTAAAAAAATTACAGACATGTGAAATTGTGTATTATTGCTTTCTTAAATGATTCCACTGATGCATTTAGATAAGACTTAGTGATCCGTTTGGCGCCCGTTTGTTCACAATGGTTCTTACAAGGGAACTGTCAGCGGCAAACTTTTAGTTTTCAAAAATTCGGAGTTGTTAGTGAATCTGGGACCTACGCATCTTTCTAACTGTATTTCACTCCCTTTTAAAAAAAAATTAAGACATTTTATATTGCTAGTCTATAAAACATTTTCATTTCATAGTTGGTTGCAGCATTTATGTATTAAAATATGTGAGAGGGATATGATATTCATGAATTACTTTAGTATGTATTTAAGTTGTGTATGAAGAAGTTTTACTTTGCGGATACAAATATTATTGTCCTTAATAACCTATTTATATATTTAGATAAATGGAATAACTTTCCTTGTCTTCCTTTCATTCACTCATGTGTAAACATGCATAGACTACTACTCGTACCTCTTGAAAACAATTTAATGTCAGTGTATATTCGATAGCATTGATTTCACGTTAAATTTAAATCCTCGGAGATTCTTTTTAGATGTGCATTGTCTTTTACAAATACCATGGTGTCATGTGGTGACCTGTTGTGAAGGGTGTGCGCTTGTGTTTTAGGTTCTTAATCTTTACCGACCTGTTTAAGCCGACTTGAAAGAAATTCAAATATTAGTGGTTCTCGAAGACACGTCTTCAAGAAAGAGAACTTGCTGTAGTCGATCATTCGCCGCTCCAATGGTGGCGGAATTTGCTTGAATTTGATGTACTCTTTAAGTTGACGCTGCATTTCCTCGTATCGAGTGGTGGAAAAATTTACTATTCTTGTGATCATCACAACTTGCACTGGAAAACAGTAGGACAACCCGTAATTGAAGTAACAATGGTTCAGCATTGCAACTTCATACTATCTCATACCACAAGCAACCATGATGTGAACTTGTCTTACCTGAATAGAAAACCATATTGTACTAAAGATAGATATAATTATAAGAGATTAAATGTTTAATAATGTTTTAAAATAAAATGTATTAAAAAGTAATTAAATGATTAATAAATATAAATAACATAATATAGAGAATACAGTATACAATGTTAGCGAAAATTGATTAGCCATACGTCTTTGTACTGATTTCATACAATTAAAGTTGAACTACACAAGTTTTTGAACTTGATAAAATATTGATGAATAAAATATTGTGATAAACATAATAAAATATTTTGTAGAGTTTCTTGTTTTTCGTAGTACGTTTGAACGTTTGTTTTTTCAAATAATCTAAGTTTTATTCCTTTAATACGAGTAATGCATATTAAATGAAGAATTTTTAAATTGTACCTTTAGACTTTCGGGTAAAAAGTTATTTTAGTCAAGCTCCGTAACTCCAACAGATTGTTTGGGTGTACTGCAATGCATCAAAACTTTGAGGGAACTTGTCAATTGGACCTCCGACATGCAGTATTGTCGAGCATATTTGAATGTGGCGCCACTTGAGCGCCCAACCCAACCAATTAGTTTTGGACTTGCCCACCAGTGAGTGACAACATCGCGGTAGTTTTGTGTGGGGACGGATTTCAAAGGAATGGATTTTTTTCACTTAAGAACAATGCCGTTTGGTAAAGAAATTAATTTTATGTTATGACGAAAGGAAATTACTCATTTTTATGTCTTTTTATTGCATCTTTCCTCGATTTCAACTATTAGGTCATTTCTGACCATTTTCCGTCATTTTCAATCCGTTTTTTGCTGATTTCATCGATTTCAGTATCATTTTGATGGTACTTGCTTACGAGATGCAACAAATGTTCTCCACAGAATTTCTGAGTAGCCTATTCAATGTCTTAGCCCAGAAATTGTAATGTCAAACGTTGTATAAAATCTAAAGTTCCTGTGATGCATAGCAGCGCCATTGCCGGTTCGCCTAATTTCGTGATAACTAAAGAGAAATATTTCCTGGTTACGAAGAGTGCAACCCAAAAGTTTGCAAGCTCTGTGCACTCGAACGCATGGAAGCCTCGATTACGTCAGTATCGTATGAAGCTTCAGTTGTTCATCCGAATTGATTTTGATCACATTTTTACGTCATTTTTCTTTGTTGCTAGAGCATTTTAAAAACATTTTATTGATTGTTTTTGGCAACGATTTAGGTCATTGTCCTAGTTATGTGGAAAGCCACATCGAGTGAATTTTCCGCCTGTGGATTATTCATCGCCTGACCGCAAGTAAATATCCGGCGAAGTAGGTTCGTGTAAGCAAGTACGCTACAACCCATAGCGGCTGGGCAATCGGTAAGGTTTATTTCGATTTATGAAATATGAGTTGTTAAAAGTTTTCGTTTTAAGACTACTGCGAAAGTAAATTAGCGTTTAATATACTTCTTTGTATACATATGCTACAAAGTTTACTTCAATCGGAGAGAAAATAGATTTTACTTGTTTTATTACCTGTTTAAAAACTTTTCTCTCACCTGCTATGTATATAACAATGAAGAGACCAATTATAGAAACACAAATAAACGTTAATACTTGGTACAGCATCGTTGGGTTAATTCCCATGTTGATTCCTATGACGTTTGCAACAGTGATCGTGATACTGCGACGCCATACAGTCATCACTTTTTCGGAAGTGTCCAAATCTCGCCTGCACAAGATAAGTCAGTACATAAATCGTTTAACGTATGATAACAATGTAATATTTTTGTATATAAGATACATCCTCTCGGAAACGTAGAAGGGATACTAATTTTCTCTAAGATTCTATTCATATACATAACGCATTTACTAACATTATTTTTAAAGCAAAAATCTACATTATATTAGAGACAAAATGTTTTTATTGTGATCAAAAAGCCTGTTGACACGAAGGCTCTGCGGCAGCGTTGCTGGTGTCATTGCAGCTTTGCTGCCTAGGGTTAATGACGGCAGAAGCAGCTACATTCCTTGGTCAATTTCAACCACTGTCTGGAAGAGAATTCTAGCTCTGATGAGTAGTTTTCCTTAGTTTCTCAGATCAATAACATGCAAATACCGCTAACCGTTAAGAACCCGGCCACGGATCGCGCGCGATCTTTCCTTCCTCTTCCGTATCCTATCCTCACTCCTTACTTACATGAACACACTTACTACAACGTAAGTCGGAAACTTAGACCGTGTCCCGGTTGCTTTGGTACTTTCATGCTTTGTACGGTTAGTTGTCATACAGCGTTTAGAACCAAGGCTATGAAGCAGGAATAAAATCTTCGGTGTGTATAAATATCTTAGAATGCCTTCGATGTGGGTGTGTGCTTCGGGTCTCAATAACTTGGAGGAGCAATAAGTAAGAAGGCTCTTTTCACAAAATTTAGGCGTTTATAGTTTGTTTGCGCTGTGACTAGAGAACATTCCGTAATCCCAATTTGGCTTTGAGTTTTCCTTGCGTCATGTTAACTTTGCCGAAGGAAAAGAAATGGCTCCCAAAGATATAATCATTCGAATATTTATCATCTATTTCCGTATTCTCTTATTGTCGGGGATCGAACCTGCAAACTCACTACCACGAGATCGGAACACTACTTTCTGCTTCACGAAGGCTGTGATCGCAGGTTTACCTAGAGGCAGAACATTATCTTTCGAGTTCATTATCAATCTAACTTACCTGTATGCACCTCCTGTTACTGCCAAAGGGTACAGGCAGGATATCCAGTGCATGAAGAGAAATACTAACGACGCAGTAGTGATGACTTTTGTTGTCACGTAGCTCACGTTCAAACACTAAGAGCAACATATTTTGGACTCACAGTACATGGAATTACCTAATTGCGCAAACATAAAAATCATTTCAGAATGATTCTCTCAGATCCTTTCCTCTCAGATTTGAGGACATTTAAGAATGAGTTCGGTTACTCGTCTACTCAAAGGGGGTACATTCCAAAAATTTGTATTTAATTCATTCTAGGTAAACTTTTGTATTTTCAATTGTAACTACTTACAAAAATGTAAAAAAACGGTTTTTTGTGAATTGCCATTTTTGAATCCCAATTTATTTTAAAACATATAGACAATTGACAAATGCTTCAATGAAAACGGTTTGAAGCGGGAGTAAGTACATAAAATAAATTTTCAAAAGGCAAAAACAAATGAATTTCACTAACATCTCATTTTATGAACAGCTTAAGACATACATAAACAGAATTATTTATTTCTTATCGTAATACCATATGTTTTGAAACTAAAAACTCATTCAAATTATTTTTAGAAGCGATTTTGCTCCTGTTATAGAAGTGACCTGACCCTTATTATCTAAATTTTTTTTAAAAATTGCACCACAAAAATAATACTTTTTTGGCAATTTAATTATGCAAGAATAAGTGATTTGTTTACTAAAGTTGAGAAAAAGTTTTTTCTTTCACTTGAGGTAACTTGGGTATATTATCTTTCAACCTTGAACGTTCCCATAGGGTGGAATGTTTTCACATCAAATTATAACAATTTACTTTTATCACCATTATAAATAAAGGAACAACTTCTTTAATGAGTATAATATAAGTATGTCTCCTTGAAGAGGCGTTTTGATGAATTTAAGTTTTAAAAAAGTCATATAAATATCAGATATCAACTTTTATTTCATGACACTATCATTATATAGCAGTTTTACTTTCCCGCATAGTACTCACCAACTCCTTATTAACGTGTAAAACTTTTACAACGTTTCCCTGAAGTAGAAATAATTATTAATATCGACGGTCCAGTTTCAAAAGGCAATTACTCGAAATGATAAATTTTGAGATACTGCTGTCCAAAAGTTCAATATCGCTCTGAAATTGTCAGTTACATCATTTGCATTTGAGATTTATTTAATTTTAATTTGATTCTTTTCTGCCATACATTTAAAATTCAAGTGATGTAAACTGACATCAGAAGAATATTAAAAATTGTAATATCAGAATCTCACAATTTAGAATTTAAATTTATTGTAGTAGCCGCCCGCGCCCCTTTAAAAGAACCGGCACCGGTGCGCAGCAGCGAAGCGGCTGCGCCCCAGGAAAATACGGGCTCATCTCAGGGAAGGTCGCGGAGGACGGGCTCATCGGTGCCGCGGCCGAGCGAACCATCGACCGTATGGCCTGGCCAGTCGGCGAGCCTTCAGCCCCGACTGTGTATAAAACGGCGTACAGCGAGCCGCGAAGGAAGGTTCAGTCGTCCCGTCATAGTGCGAGACACGAGAGTACAAGTATTGAGTGACTACGCTGCCGGTCAGTATTACAGACTTCTCTTCGAATAATTGGATTGTAACCCCGGCAGCGGGTTTGGACATCTTTTCGTCTTTTGGTAAATTTGGCACGTCTCCAGTCCAAATCTCCTGGTTATTTTTTAACTACGCATGTTACGGTTTTCCCTGTATGTGATTAAACATCTTTTTTAAGAAATTAGCTTATTTCGGTCATTACATGACATTTTTTTACCATTTGGAACTGGGCCATCGATATGTATCTGCGAAATCAAATGGTTGTCACTGTAAATTGCGTGCTGGTAACTTACTTTAAACATAACTCTTGAGTAGGAGTACAGAGTTCCAATTCTCACAAATTTTAGCAAATTTAAATATTTCATATCATGCCATTTATCGACAGGTAAATTGAGTACAACAATCAATAGGAATTCATACGGAATACAAGAAATAACATCAAAGAAGAAATATGTCAGTAGGTACCGTCTGTGGACATAAGAAATCATTCAATGATAAATTCTTACACAGTATACAGTAAATGAATCGTACTTTTATAAATATTTTTTTGTGTTGTTGTTGTTGTTGGTGGTGGTGGTGGTGGTGGTGGTGGTGGTGGTGGTGGTGGTGGTGATGATATTGAATGAAGATTCTGACAATGGGTTAAAGAAAATGTGTCTCGGATATATCTTTGTAGGATAATATATCAACAAGTGTTCATTAAAGCAGTAGCTGTCACATATATATAGTTCTCTATATCTGGTATTTTTGGTAGACACCCATTTCTAATTGGTAGAAATCTTTTTTTAAATTGTTACTGTTAAACAAGGTGCACACGCAAACAATTAACATAGGGACACATCAATAGATTTCTTGAATAAATATCGATGCTACCCCTACTGTACTGATGTTCTTAGTACGTTCCCGAATTAACCAATCACAATAGACATTTACATAGTTAAACTGCATTTTAGGAACGAGGGAAGTGATTTGACACATTCAAGACTTACATCGAATACACCCGAAATTACAGCTGAAACACCTTGTTATGTATCAGATAAAATGTTCTGGGCGATGTTTTTCTACCTAAATATAAGTCTCGTTCTGAGTAAACCGTCTTAACACGATAAAAACGCCTTAGGTACAGAAACTGTAAGGCTGTCATAGTATGTCAATCGAATGTTGGTCCATATTTCGCAGGCGTCGAAAAACTACCTCAAAGACTGCACGCTTGAACAATTCTGCAACAAAGCATTAACGAATTGGTTCAACATTGCTTTTTACCGGCTCGCATACTACGGTACTCTAGTGAAAGTATCGAAATCTTTCGGCAAAAAACAGCGATTTTTCACCAGAAACTCCTATTGTGTAACCTGGATACCAAAAAAGTATCCCCTACATTTAGTAGTTTCCTTCGTAACTCAAAATTCGCGTTTAGGGGGTCTTTGATACCAAAAAATTCATCTGGTGTCTGTCCGTCCGTCCTTTCAACCCTTTGTTCGTTCATACGTCCGTCCATTCTGTTGTTAATAATTTTCAATAGAAATCAATTGTATATTGTTAATTGATATAAGCAATGAATGTACGCAGAAAATAACATGATTCAAAGATCGAATACATTATTTTATAGTAATTAACGAAACGAGTGGATAAAGAGAGGCATAATTGTATGAGTGAAATGTTCAAGAAAACGAACGATAGGAGCGAGTTTTCATATATACTACGAGTGCAGTTCTACCCATTTATCTTCAACTTACGTTCAATATTTTTTTGTTTCCGTTTTAGAATAATTTAAATTTTGAGAAATTCAAGCATATCTATACCATTCGAAGCATACGTTTGATGACGTCACCGAATTGCTTCCGAAAAAGATCTATTTTAGTGGGCATTACATTGTATTTCTTTGCAAGCAATATTTGCATATGAAAGGTACTGAAGATATTGCGGACAAAATCTAAGAAGTGGCTGAGAACGTCATGAAAAAATTAATTCCCGCGAAAAGTACAGACAGGTATGATAGAGAATACATGTATAAATAGAAAAGTAACAAAAGTAAAAAAATAACAAATTTAGTTCCTTCTGTCACAGTGTTTCTATAGCGTAAACCCTATTCTGATTGGTAGGTATTATATATAATGTGTGGGTGTGGGTGTGTGGGTGTATGTATGTGCCAGCCATATACCGTCATAATCGTAGTTGTAGGAAGACGTGCTTACACTTAACACTTAAATTTTTAAATTGTGGAAAAATCGGGGTTTTTAATCTACATGACTGCAATATTTTCTTAAATATCCTTAAAAATATCCATCAACAAAATTTAATCGAAAAATTTGGAGCCGTTTTTGAGAAAAAAATTGTTTAAACAAAAATTCACTAGTGGTGCTACAGAATGACACATACTTTCCCGTAATAGTTTTCTATTTCCTTTGGTCTCGGTCAGATACTCAAACTTGCCACACACTCTTGCCAGCTGCCATCCATCGCAGCCCAAACTACATTTTTTTGAACTTTTCTTAATTTTTCGGTTTCCTAATAGTAGAACTGAAATATTATTTTAAGAATATTAAAAAACAGTAAACACTCGTCCTAAATGACAATTTTCTTTGAAAAATTTGGAGCCGTTTAAAAAAAACACATTGAAGCGCTATTGTAATTGCGAAATTTGAACCACAGAAAACTATTGAGTTTCCGAAAAACTTCATATGAACTCCTTTCAAACACTTCCATTCACAAATGCAATAATGTTTACAAATCGCTGTAAATGTGCGTATTAACGCCATATTTAAAAAACATATATTAGTGAATTTAAAATACACAAAAAAATATAACGAAATGGACTTTACGTCCTATTAAAGAGTGCAATAAATCACTATCTCATCGAAAAGATTGAAGAAAAAATTTCGAGCTATTTTGAAGGAAATTACGTTTGAGCGTTTCTGAAAATGCAAAATTTGGAGCTAGTTTTCTCACAAAACTGTTCAGTATTCGAAAAACTTTAAATGAAATTATTTAAAGAACATAAATATAATAATGTGAACGAATCGCAACTAGCGTAGATGTTATCGACGTGAGACAAGTAAAAAAAATCACTTTTGTAATTTTTGAAAAATAGAATAGAGCGATATGTTATCATTTAGATTAGTACATTAAGCACTATACCTACCAAAAGTTTAAAGAAAAAAGTTAGAGCCATTTTTGAGAAAATCTTATTTTTATATTTTTTAATTAAACAAATTGCTTGTAATATTGCGCGAAAACTTCTGAAATTTTCAAAAAAATGTAGACGTCTTAAATGAAAGAACTCGCTATGGAGAACAAATCTTATTTGAAGGAAAATATCTCTATTTTTAAATTCGTAGTTATAGGAAGACCCCGAAAAAAATTCAAACTTATGGAATTATCGAAATTTCTCACTTACCCGTGGAAATCGAACCTATTGTACTTTTATAAGTGTAATTTATTCTATTCTTACACGAAATTTAAAGAAAAAAATTGGAGCCATTTTTGAGAAAATTTTGAAAATGTAAGGAGGGCTTCATGTAAAGTTTTACAAAATCTCAAAGCTTCGACTCGAGCCAAATGCACAGGGGTTTCTTCAATTTGGAAAAAAATCCTAATCATGGTTTAGGCGATAGTGGTATTTACAGACGGACAGACAGACGGACGGATGGACGGTTAGATGGACAGACCGACAGACGGATAGACGGACATTTTCCTCAGCATTGCATAACTTTCCCTATACTAATTATAATACTCCTTATATACATATGTATACGGGAAAGTAAACATTTCGTTTATTTCACGCATCATTACGCGAAAAATACTCAAATTTTGGAAAAATTATACATGACTTTGTATCAAAATCTATCTTTAAGAAACAGATTTTAACGGAAAAATCTCTCTTTAATTTTTTAGTTGGAGGAAGACGGTGAAAAATATTTTGAAATTTTTCAGTTTTCGAAAAATCAGAGTTTTCAACGAACGCCATTCTCTGACACTTTCGTCAGAATATCCACCAGCAAAATTTAATCAAAATCGATGACACCATTTTTTGAAAATTTTCGAAAATGATCCAGGGCTTTATGTAAAGTATTATCAAAATTAAAATATTTGTTTTAAATTCAAGGAGCCGCAACATCAGCCAGATCGATTGGGGAAAGTGTGGAGGAAATTGGCTGAACGGTTTTACCGCTAGCGTTGCACACAGACGGATGGGCGTTTTGCCGTCAATCGATTTTTCGATACCAAGGACCCACAAAATAGAGATTCTGGGAACATCATGAATTAGAGGATTTTTTCTAAATTTAGAATCTGAATTTATCTACTTTTGCGTTACTGGTACCCTATAATCAGAGTTTTCAGCCAAAAATTCGCCGTTTTTTCGCCCAGCAATACATAACTGCGCTAATAAGTTCCTTCTTAAGCGCCAAAAGTAAAAATGGCGAATGTCCTTTTCTGGCACCGTCCTACACGTCGACTTGCGGGGATATTCCCCTCCAGAAATCTCCGCCCTCCCCCCCCCCCCAGCGGGCACAGCCGCAGTCCTTAAGCTCTAAGCTTCCGCCGGGTCTCCCGCCATGTGTACGTACTTGTGTGTGAGTGAACGTTTGAACTTTTCCCAAGATTCTGTCACATATTTTTCATTTTAATGAGTCGATTATCTACGAACATTGGTAAAATTATTTGCTCTCCGGACTTCATTGAAATCGGATGAAGAATAGTTATTTAGAAGCTTTCTTGACTTGATCTTCTATTTCTTTTTCGACTTTTGTCCCTTTTAAATTTTGTCTTTGACACTAGTGCCTAAAGTTATATGCAGTAGATCCAAACACACTTTAATAATGATATAAATAGTTATAAGTTTTTAAACCCGAACTTCCTAAAATTGTAGGTCGTGAATTATGTGTAATAAATATCTAATTTAATAATTATTTAAAATTTAATTTAATAAATTATTGTCTTTACAAAAACAATTAAGTGAAAAAACAACATACTACAAAAAACATTTCTAGAAAGTACAAATTACTTATTTCTTACCTTGCGATGCGTGATTTGTCCAACACAATTGTTTTAGACTTTCTGGCGATGTATCCGGAGGAGAAATTCACATAGACATCCAGTAAAGTTATAATGAATATTGCTATCATAATATAGTCCCAAAAGTTCCAAGACGTTATTCCGTCATCGCCCGTATTGTTTGGCGCAGTCAAAAACACCACAATGAAAGGTACGAAAAGTAAAGTCATCAGATGTGCAAACATCATGAAGATCTCCCAGTTGCGGCTGAAAATGACTCGCACGAGGTATAGAACACACTTTTGTTTCCCTAGAGGATCATGACAGTTTATAATTATGTTTTCAAAATGTATTTTTTATAGGATGGCAGATATCACTGTAACAAACTTTTCTATAAACATTGTACTTGAAACATGCACAAATCGTGTAATGAGAATTTTGGTATTTTTCATCCTGAGCATAGATTTAATACAAATATATATTTTTATTATATTTATATATTTTATATAGTAAACTATTTATTACGAGTATAAAATACATTACCTGATATTGTGTGGACAGGCTGCCTAAAAGCATTTACAAAATAAACTACCTCTTTGCAAATCCTGGGTTTCACTCCACCTCTTTGCATCACATCAAATCCATTACGGTACAGCTGAGATAAAAATTCTCAATGGGAAAAGTCTGCCGTGAAATCACGATGGGAAGCCTATTCCTATCCGGAGTCACATCCTTTTTTTTTAATTTATTTCTTCTCGTTCGACCAAAAGTCTTTCGAGGGGTTTCGGTTTTACACCGTTTACATACTGACATTTTGGGATTTGGGCATCCTGACAAATTGAGATTAATTAACTCTGACCTCGTTTAATTCGTGTTTGCTTGTAGAAGCAGCTGGATTATTTTTATTTTTTTTTTTTTGGAGAGGGGGGTAGGTTTTTAGGATTCCCTATCGAGCCAATAGGGAAGGGAACGTGAAAGATTCATATAGATACCGGATGATCAGTTATTTGGTTTAGGGGAGTTTAAGCATGTCTTTGGAAATTTGGATTTGATTCGGCTTGGGATGTTTGCTGTTAACTAGGTGAAATTTTCAGGGCGGAATGATGAAGGAAGGAAGAATAGAAATTAATTTGCTTACTTTTTAATGTGTTCGAGCACTGTTTCCATTTGGAGTTCTCTGTGAATTTTGGTTAGATAAACCATGGAGCTTTAATTGATTTCTGAGGACTTTATTTTGGACAATTTGATTTTTGTATAGTGTGGAAGCAGCGTTTCCCCACACTGGGCAAGCATTAAGTTAGTGTGTGGGTAATAATAGATTTATTAATAGAATCTGGCATTTTGGTATTAGTGTTGAATGTTGATTTATAAGAGGGTATAGTTTTTAATATTTAGCATTGGATGTTGATAGCTGCTGAATATTGCGGTTCCAGGAACATTTTCTTGTCTAACAATACTCCAAGATACTTTTGGTTCAGTTTTTCAAGGTATTTCGTGTCAATCTATTTTCATATTGGGAGGGTTTTGAGGTCCTCCTAAGAGGAAATATCTTTAGTCTGACATTTTTGAGAATTGATTGCGATTCTCCAGTTTTTTGTCCATTGTATTAGGATTAATATTATTCTTGAACTCTATTATATGCTAGGTTAATATCTGAGCATTGCTGAAAAACAGTGCAGTATCGTCAGCTTAAAGAGCATTTTCCACTGTTGAATACTTGTATTCACATCAACGAAGATAATTAAATAAATAGGTGAAAACTGAGCCCTGAGGAACTTCCGGCTGTATATTACGAAGGTTAAAAAAGAGTGGAGTTAATTTTAGACCTTAAACTTTTCTATCATGAAAAGCCTTTAATAGATAATTCTGAATATACTCAGGACGTCCGCCAATTGTCTTATTTTAATCAACAGACCGTATGCCAGACGTCCTGTCCGTTACCGCTTGTGCAAATATCCAAAATGCAGAACCAAAAACCAAGGATGTTTTTTCTCTCTGGAACTCTGTGCAATGTAACAGTAAGCCTAGCAGCGTGGAGGGTCAGGCATAGTTTGCTCTGAAAACCAAGATTGGAATTACTCTGGTATTGCATTCTCGTGTCTCGTCGATACATTGTTTGATCCTTTAGTAGAAGCCTTTTCAAAAGATCTTCGGAAATTGAGGAAGGGAGACTTATGTCTGTAACTGTTCTGGACTAATCGAGGATCTATTCCTGCTTGCGAAGAAAGAACAATACTGCAGTCTTCCAGGCAGTAGAAAATAATTAAAAACGTAAGATGGCATTGTAAAACTATTGCAGTTAGTCCTCTCAGCGAGTGTAGATATTTATTAGAATTGTTTTGAGCATGCTTATTAACTGATTCCATCAATACCCCGCCGTGATTTGATCTCGTTTTAAATGTTTAATTATTGGGCCTTTCAGAGCGGTAAATGAACTTTATCTTTGTTCGGCTATAATTATGTGGTATTTCATAATAATTTTTCAATTTCATTGTAGTGCGATTGTTTATTGTTTAGGAGGTGTGGTCTAAACGTAACCATTTTGTGAATGAGCCGCTGCAATCGCTTGTGGCCTTATCAACACGAATGCAGTAGCTTATTTCATTTAATTTCGAAATTTCGTTTTTATCTCTAGTGATTCTGTTTTAGTTGTCAGAGATGGCGAGTTTGTATCAATTTGTTATAAACTGCCGAAAAGGAAAGTTACGATATCCAATTTATTTAACTACTCTTGATAATTAGTTATTTTCTTTTTAGATTCCTGGTTTCGAGTTATTTCCAAAATCTTCTTAATTAGTTTTATTTAATTAAATAATAATTTTCCATGAAAAGGGGAAGAAAATAGTTTATTTTGGGTTTAATAATGGGATATTTTGTTGTTACTGAGGTCTAGAGATTAAAAATAAGCCGACATTTAACTTTTCTAGTTCGGAGCGATATTCTGCAATCGAACCTTAATATAGTGTATTATATTATTTTTCCATAGAAGCAACTTAGTCCAATTGATATTTTTCCTAAGGTTATTTCCTGGTGTATTTCTTTAAAAATTTCTGTAATTATTAGATCGATTATGGTTGAATCTAATTCAGCTACTACTTTTTGATGCAGTGGAAATTAATATTTTGTTATGACATATGAAATCAGATTAATATTAACATGTAGGAAAATGTTGTGATCTTTTGGCATGAATATTAAGACTATTATATTTACAAATTCCAGTAACTTTTCTCCTTGTATATTATTGAGTTGCAGCCCCATGCTCTTGTTTCTTGTTCAAAATCTCCAAAGAGAAAATACATTATATGAGCTAAATATTTTTCTATAATCTTTCAGGGGAATCTCTTATTGGGAGGCTGTAACTGCAATGATATTACTTTGTTGTCAGTTAAGCTATTATTCATAATTATTATTACCACCACATTTCCATACCACCACCACCAGTACTAGTACTAGCACCAGCACCAAGTATAGCACAGCAGCAGCGTGCACGCATTCGGTATTCAGTAGTGTATTGATATTATATACTATTAACGCTACTCTTTACTTCATATTCTATGATTCCTAAGTCGAGATGAAGGCAATACTTGAATGCACTCGACTGTTTTTTTGCTACTATTAGTCTAACCCACCTGATTGCTTTGTTGGCAATTCGGTCCTCTCTGAAAATTCTAAATCCTGGAATTGAACTCTTTCTCCCGGAATTAATGTTTCGGTTACACAAGCTATTTCCAATTTCATTTTCTTTTAAAAAATATCTAAATTTCATTTCTTGGCGTTTCAGTCCGTTGCGTCCAGTTTTAAAAAAGTTATATTATTATATTAATTGCCATAATTCCAAATATTTCAAGAAACAGATTTTACTTATCTTCAATAATGATTGAGCGTAACATGACTTGTATACATGTTGATATAATAGATGATCCTGTTTGAATAATGATGAAATGACCTCGATTGGTTATTATGTTATGGATTAGAGAAGGGTAGATTATGGTACTTCTACGGATACATTGGTTAATGAATAATGTTTGAATGGGACACGTTAGAGGGGGTTATGTTTTTTGATTTTTTCATTGATCTGCATGCCTTTTTGATCATGCGCAAGCTTTATAGTTAGCAGTATGTTCGTCACCACAACTTACGCACTAGGGCAGATTAATTTTGTACACTCCAGTAGTGATGTGGCCAGTACATTTTACACACCGAGCTTGAAGCCACAATTTGCCTGGGAATGCCCAAATCTCTAACAACGTTTACATTGATTACAAATGAGTACTTGATTCTTTTCTAATCTATACACTGTACAAAAAAGCGGTTAATTATATATTTCTTTACGTTATAAGTATTTTCTAAGTCGATTGCACATAAGGTATGGACACTTGTCTTATTATAAGTCTTGCTACTTTAATCTGACATTTTAATCTTGTCATTCCTGTTAGTATTTCACTTTCGAGTAGTTAGTTGGAATGTCCTTCATTACAACGTCTACTTTTTAATAGAACGGCTCTTTATAAGAATGGAACTCAATTTTTTCTGTTTCACGAATTTTCTAAACTTCATATAATCACTTATGAAGTAAATGAAATTTTAATAGCTCTTTTCTTGTTAGTGTGAATCTCCTTTAACTTCTTTTTAATATCATTTAACAAAAGTTTTGAAATACTTGCATTATGCACTATAAATGGGGAATTTAATAATTGGATCGTTTTCAGTCTTCATTATTTCTAATTTCTAGAAGCTTATACCTATTGAAACAGAATATGTAACCTGATATATCTCTTCTGCAGCGTGACCTCTTCGTTTATCTCACTACCCATGTTTCCTGCGTACTTGGGAGCTCGTTGTGGCAGATTGTTGTTTGTGGTCTGTTGCAGATGCGCTTTGAGCATATGATATTGAGTTAGAAGTTGAAGAGTTAGCATTTCCACCATTTGTTGCTATGTGGTGTTTGTAGTTGTTGCTGGGAGAAGTTCTTGCTGTTTGAAGTATGCTTATCTGTGATGGGTTGCACCGGTTCACTGATAAGCGCGTTTATCACACCATTTTCACTATAGTAGCGTCCATTGCACTTCGAATTAGTTCCCCGTAACGGACAACTATTTGTGGCCATTCACTGGGTTTAAAAAAAGATTTTGTTGGCTTTTATCTTACAACTAAAATAACACTTTTTTTTTGAACTGAGCACTGTTCGCAACGCGCTCACACGAACGACACTGCACTGAGTGTTATCGCACTGATCGCTGCGGGTTACCACTGTCACTGGAGAGACCTACCTCGGGCACAAGCGTTCGCCTCGGCGGCTCGGAACGCACTGAGTCACATCCTACCCTAACAAATAAAAGGTAAAGGTACCCCTTTGCAAATGCTCACTGGCCCAAGGCGCTGGACATAGGGTTCCATTTCTTTTGCCGTCGGCACAAGGAGGTAGTGTGGCAAGCACAACGCTTTGACTGCCTTTTTTCTTATTTTTTTTTTTTGTTCTTGCTTGTTTTTTCTGTTTTTCGACCCACTCACTATTTTACCCGAGTTCGCGGCTTTAAACCCGATAGAAGTCAACGATTTTTTAGAGCGAATAAATCCTTCGTATACCTTTCTTCGGAGGGGACTTAAAGCCGACTGCCCATGTTGAAAATTTACTGCCCCTCAAGCCTAAATCAAGCTTCTGAGCAAAATTTAAATCTCTTGTTTCGTCACCCAAGATACCTCCTTTCTCTGCCAGATGGTGAAAGGAGCACAGCGGAATTTGCGTGGTCAGGCGGAAGAGAAGGCCTGATATAGTGCAGGTCTCCTTTAGTAGCCCTTGCAACTCTCGTCTTCGGTGCCGTGTTGCCTTCGCGGTGTCGAGACTGTTACGGAGAGATGTGGGACTGAGGGGGTGGGAATAAGAGATACAGGCGTACCTACAGCATTCCAAGGTCTTGACACGAAGGACACATAAACAATCATCAATAACAACGATCAAGGTGAGAGATCTTTCCACCGATTCATCAGAATTGAACTTTTATTCTACTAATTGAAATTCTAAAGCACCTATTTATATAGCTACAAAACAACAGTCAGGTCGTTAGCCCTTGCATACAAGACTGCAGTTGTGTATTGTTATCGATGAGGATACACGGAGTATATGTGTAAATAATTAACGTACATATCTTTTTGTTTCTTTACATTTATCTATGTCTCATTTGATTTTTGTTTTTCATTTACAAAACAATTATTTTCTTTCAAAACTACATCAGAGTTCTTTTTTTTATTCTTTGCTACATTGATGTACTAAGAGAAGTTAATAAACAGTAAATAATAATGATAATAATAATAATAATATTAATAATAGAAAATTTATATCTGCATATGATGAATTATCTCGATATATTACAGTGAAAAACTTCAACTATTCATTCTATATTCTTGTACCTGTAATGTTTTATGATGATGATTTGTTCCTGCAAACATTAAATATCGAGCTCGATTCTTGGTACGTTTGAAATTTATAAATATCTCCTTAAGTCTGTCAATTTTTATATAGTTCTTTCCAATAATTGACGCTTTAGAATGACAATCAGTGTAAGAAAAGTTCAGTTCTGATAAATAAATAGGAAAATCTCTCATTCCGATCGTTAATCTCGCCTTTGTTCCTGTCTCCTTCGTGTTAAGATAATGGATTGTTGTTAATGCGCCTGTATCCCTGACTTTCACTCCTTTCAGTCCTAACTCTGACCGTAACATTCTCGGCGCCGTGAGGGCCGCCTACCCTAAACAAGACAGTTGCATTAACTACTAAAGAAAATAAGGTCTGATTAATTTAAAATCAAATGTGAGAAAGTATAATTTTATGTTAAACAGATAAAAATAGTAGGTAGTACTATCTGACCCCTAAATAACCTATAAAGTTAATGAATGTGTATCATACAAACGCCGTACAATAATAAGAGGTGCGTGCAAGCTGTATGGTCCCACAAACTATTTTTTAACTTAATATTATAAGAGCTATTGAAATGCACATTCAAAATTGTAATAATTTTTATATGCAGAATTCTAGAGATTTTGGAAAATGAATAAGAATTATATTACTTCGAATTATCCAAGTGTGAGTTGTCAACAATTATGTCCGTTTCATTACACACTTTAGTTTTCACTTTCTTTCAAATTCCATGATCAATTCCATGATTCCACGAATTGTATTTCTTGTTCAGTACTATTCATCTCTATTAATAAAACAAATAATACATTCAAAACTTATGGTACACTTATTACTTACCGAAACACACTAAATGGATGTATAGTTGATGAACTAATTTTCGAGTGGCGGAGAATCTCGCGGCACAAGGCCGATGTGCTTTTGAAGACGTACTGCGTGAACGGGTGCTTTTTCGAAGCCAGCCACGTGCGTCTGAAGGCTCGTAGCGAGCGTTTCGGGCGGGAGACATACATATTTCCGTAAACAGCATCCAACACTTCATCTTCGACGCATCGTATGTCCAGAGAACACTCGTGGCCTTCCACCTCGTCTACCTGAGTCTGCAGAGCAATTCGGGCTGTCTAGCTATCGTTTTCTATTCATTATCAGAATAAATAATACTGCATTGGTACAATCGAATAGTACCGCCAGTACACAAGTACACAGGTAAAAATTATAGTATTTGTTTTCTCAATTATTTCGAACATTAGTTTTAGGCCAAGCAATACTACAAACAGAAATGGTCAGAGGCAAAAAGTGAAAACACCCTGATATTTTTTCTCAAATATACATGCCAAGGAAAGAATATAAATGTCAGGGAAGGGCACACACAAAATTGCAACCGCCTACAGGGACTACTTCTTAAAAATATTATAGACGACGAACTGTCTTTATGGCGTAATCGCTGAAAGTTTGGATACTAGTAAACGTAAAAGTAGCAGTGATTTGACCTCGCTCACCTGGAACTCTTATCGCTTAATCCTGGCGTGGGTCAGTCACAGGCAAGGTAACTAGCTCGTAATTTTCCGGCATTGAATTTAGAGCAACGGACTCGAGGTTTAAAAGTAAAGTTTGTACAAACTGCTTCGATGGTACATCTGTCCCTTAACAGCCTTTTGGAAAAGGTAGTTGACCATTATTAATCATAATTTTGCGTTATTCATTCCAATTTATTATACTAAAGCAAAGAAATTATTCACTTGTTTGAAATACATCTCTTAATTTTAACTTGTAAGTAAAATTAAATAATTTGAATCGGAAGGATCTTAACATATTAAAGGCGTTTACTTAAAATTGCAATAATTGCATTAACTTCCTAGATAAATGTAAAAACAAAAAACCATTGTATTGTCTGTCAAGAGTTGTCCGCTTGTAATAATAAATTTGTAATTTTTTAAGGATAACCGAGTTTTCGTAAAGTTAACCTCAACACGTGATTGCGTCAATTGGGATAGAAAGAAAAATAAACTTTGTGGTGATATCTTGGTGATCCGGGTATTGTGTCCCTTCAATGATTGTGTGGTGGATTGAGTAGTTAGGCATTGCACCTTTGTTCTTGTGGGCGGACATACTGAGATTATTAGAATGCCACTGAGACTAACTGAGGCTGAGTGTGATTATTAAGGCGACAAACTTTTTTCCAATGAAAAGTAGGACGAAAAATATAAAGAAAAAATTACAACGTAAATAAATGAAATATTTTTTGTAATTCAAACGAAAATACACTAATTATACTTAATTATCCCTTTTAATTATTTAATTAAGCCAGTATTATTCCATTAAATGAGTTTTTTGCCAATATATAACTTTCTAACAATACATTGGAAATTTCGGAGCTAATAATATCCTTAATATTTGATTTTATGATAAGAACTGCAGATAGAATATCAACATTCAATCATGATTTCTCTCTTGATTAACTAGACTAACACATTGACACTAAATTAACACATTAGTTTTAAAATATAGATAAAAAGGACAGGTAGGAAGAGACTTTTTGAGGAAGGACAGAACCTACAAAAGAAGGACTGTCTTCCCTAAAGGACGACGATTGGTCACTTTAAATGTATGCAAATCTTCAATAGATTTAAGTACAAATAAATATGCAATTTTTGATAGTTGTTATTGCAAAGTGCACTACGAGTACCATGTCTCCAACGGACCAGAGAAGTCTTCAATTGAAAAGTAATAGAAAATTGAAATATTTATGTAAGAAATGTTGTGACGGCCTTAAAAGTGTTCCTATTTTATTGAAAAGACATGTAATACTGAAAAATAAAGAAAAATTGGATGTATTTGCCTAATCAATAAATGCATTTAAAGAAATTGTGAATAACGAATTGAATAATTTTAAAGATACAGTAGGTTATTTAGAAAGAAAAACACAAGAAAGATTATTAGTACATACAAACAATATTATGAGTGAAACTCATGAAAGACAATTAAAATGTAAATACATTGTGTTTTATTATATTAGAGAGTCGAATAGTGGTGTTTTGAGTAATAGAATAAATTACGACAAAGCGTCAATTGATAAAATTGTAGTAAAACTTAGTGAACCTAGTAGGTTGGTGATAATACCCGCTAATGTTGTAAGTAAACCAAGACCATCCAGAGTAACGTTTGGAAATGTGGAAACTGTTCAAAAAATTTTAAAAAGAAAAACGTATTTAAAAATGAAGTCAATTATCAAGATTGTTGCACTAAAATTCAGATTAATCATTATAATCAATTAAAATTGGAAATAAATAATGGAGAAAATAAAAGTAAAAAGTATATAAAATATATAAATGGATTTACTGTCATTAAAGGCATAATTGAAAAAATGCAGAGAATAATTTTGAGGCATCAAAAAACTGAACAATCAACTTGGCATATATTACCACAATGTGAGGGGGTCTTAGATCAAAACTAGAGGAACTCGCTCATTTCAAGATACAACTACGGGAATCAGGTGTTCATGTTTTTACAGAGACCTGGTTGCGTAATGGAATATACGTCAATGAATTAATCGTGCAGTTGTAACATCTATAGGAGGGATAGAGATTATGAATTAATTTTTTTTATTTTTGCAGAAGTTCATAGCTCAGTAAATATAACCATACATATGTGTTAAAAGACTTACTTACTATACTTAAATGTAAACTTACATATTATTACAAGGAATTATCGTTAAGGAGTCCTCAGTCAGGATCTAAATCTGCAAATGTTTTGTGGTAGAAAAACGTCGACTACGACGAATATTCATGACGACACGTCTACCAGATGACAAAAGAAAATATAACACTACAACCAGACAATTCACGCGTCAAATTAAGGAATACGAAAACAAATCATTCTCTAATTACATTCAAGCACTATCACCTACTACTGAAACTAATTATTCGCTTTGGAAAGCAACACGAAAACTGAAACGACCTCACCAGCATATCGCACCAATTCGAAAAGAAGATGGCATGTAGGCAAGAAGCGCAGAAGAAAAGTTCGATTGCTTAGCAAAACACTTTGCAACAGTTTTCAAACAAGCAGGAAATGCAAGTACAATTGAAAATAAAGTGCTAAAGCTTTTGGACATGCCTTTACAGTTATCACTGCCCGTAAAGAATTTCAACTCACGGGAAGTCGAACAAACAATTAAAAAACACACGCATCCTACAAAAAGTCCAGGGTTTGACCTTATTACTGGTAAGAATTTACAGGAAATGCCAAGAAAAGGATATGCATTCGTCACAAGTATATTCAACGCGATACTTCGAAGTAGTCTTTAGCCTTGTCAATGGAAATACGCTCAAATAATTGTGATCTTAAAACCAGGAAAGACTGCCACGGAAGTGACGTCGTACGGACTGATTAGTCTGTTACCTGACCTATCAAAAGTATTTGAAAAACTTCTCTTACAGCGTCTCAAGCCTATAATTAAAGATGTGATTCCTGACTTTAAATACGGCTTTCGCGAAGGGCACCCTTCGTGGCCGCATAGAGGTGTCATTAAATTAGAAGCATCACAGAAACGTTACAAATGGTTACCCAGCGTGGAGAATGATAAAATAAGTTTAATAGTTGATGAATTGGAAAGGTTTAATTACGTTCCTAATTGGCACGCCCATCACGAGGCAAGTTCATAATTCTTACAATACCCGCATATCCAGATAATGAGCGCATCAATAATGAAATATTTTTGGGATTTAAAACAACTCTTTCATTGCCTAGACTTTTGCTCAAACTTTTGAGCTTCACGTTCTGTCTCATGCACATTCCGGTACGAAAAGCAGGCCATGTTGCGACCTGTCGCCTCTGACAATTCAATTGCAAGTGCACTTCCATGAAATTATTTCCTGCAACGTGGTTGCTGACTTAATGTAAAATTTCTACAAGCCACGGAAGTTCGTTCAGATATTGACAAACAGATTGAGATCCACAAACGTTTCTGCCAAAAACAATTAAAAATTCTTAAGACTTTGAAATGCGCTCCAGCCTTAAAGAACGCTACGAGAGGTCAAAACATTAGCTAATCTGTCCTCACTGGTGTCATCCAAGAGCAGACACATAAGTGTTACCTATTCATAGTCGATAAATAACATGATTTCAAAAATTCAATAAGTAAAATGTGCATGAGAGGTGTTAATGAAGCGGTTACTTTAGTGTTAAGTGCATAAATATATCCATTGAATCTAAAAATGTAATGCAAATCTGCAATTTTATTTCTTACATTTAAAAAAAAGTCTAACAAAAAAGTCACCATTGGCGAAAACCAGTGGAATACACTCGTGTCTAGAAGAACACGATGCATTTTAATCACCTATTTAATTTGAACAACACCAATGATATAGACGAAAAATAAATTGAAGGGAAAATAAATAATCTACAATGACGTTTGACAATAATTATATTGATCGAGTCCACAAATGTTCATGTTTATAGAACAAATTGATTTGCTTTTTCTAAATTTCAGATGCATACGCCGCTTGAGCATCAGACCATAATAGGTATATTACGATAAATCTGATATCAATTCTTCGTAAAAACAATTTAAACATGAAAATCGAGTAACTCAGTAAATTAATCGCAAAGTGTGTATTTTTCCTATACCACAATAATAAAGAAATTCATAAACTCACGGCGAATCCTAATTCCATTACACGTCAACTTGTAAGGAATTTCTTCTAAATAATTCTTAATTTCACTCTGTTACTCTTCAAGCTGCATGAAAGTACTGTAAACGATGTGTAAACAATAACAAAAGAGCTACGGCAATGATGTATATTACATGTTCACTTAAAGCCGACGGCAAAAAAAAAAGATCTGCTATTGTTTACAAGATTTTTCCGTCTAAAATTGAGACCCTGGCATCAATAACGGAAGGAACAATGTAACGTTGTTTTAATAATCTTATTTTAAAGGTTCTTCCTATTACGTAGTAGTGTGTAATATCCTGAAATTGACGATTATTATTATTATTATTATTATTATTAATTCTATTTATCTTCACCCTGATTTACTATTGTGTTGTTTCTTCATTTCAATGTTTACTGTTTCCTACTCATTTCACCAAAGTCCTTGGATGTGAGAATCTAGAAGGCGGTGGCCTTATGAAAACAAATAACAGCACTCTCATTAACTCATTAACATAAGAAAGAGCATTTTACTATTAATTTGTACAGAAGTTGATCAATGAAATTTTCAGATTCAAAATAGCGGCTTAATCACGTTGTGGAACCTTAAACCGGCCCTGTGAATAACAAACAACTACATATACATTTTAAGGAGATAAATTTCGATAAATTTATGTTTAGTATATTTATTCATTCTATTATGATCTTTGAATTAAAGAAATGATAATGGGATAATTATTTTCTTAAATCTTGATCGCAAGCCGTTCATTGGACTAGAAGACGCTGTATAGATCGTGCTATCAACTTAAATTAAAATCTACCGCGCAAATAACAATTCCTGCACTTTGTGCTTATGCTCCACGTGGGGCAGTCAGGTGGCGCAGTGCGCAGAGGGGCGCAACGGCACGAAGCGCAGCCACACGGGTTGCGACAGGCGCAGACCGAAGGCGCGCGGGTCGAACTGCAGTGCCCGCGGGGTTTCTGCGCACGTCTGCACCTCGAAGTCCAGCAGGATGCGCGCCAGCACCATCTTCATCTGCAGCAACGCGAAGCGCTCGCCTGGGGGAAGGACAAATATTACTAACAACGTCACTTCATATCCACACCTCGCCCAAGAGTATCATTTCATTTCAAATCTGGCAGAATGGGGCATGACGTCATTGTACCGGACACACCTAGAGCCGGTTCCACTCAATTCCGGTTGGAGCTCACAATCACATAGAAAATCTTCCTCTCATTGTTAATCGAACTCCATGACAGCGACAGCTGTGCGAGAAACAATGTCGAATGTAAGATCATCTGAAGTCATCAGATAACGCTATACATATTTTACTATACTTGGCAAAAGTCAGTATTGCTCGCACAAGTTTTCTTGATTCTCGAGATCTCTAGTTCTCACTCAGTGCTGAATATCTTGGTCCGTTGAGATACTTAGGATCGATTCGAAACGGCATGTACCAATTAGCGATGCTGGCAGCAACCACCTCGAACTTTCAAAACAACCTAGCATTTCTAGTGGCACGTTTTTGGGCGTTAATTTCATGCCTAGAATTGGAATTACTCACAAAATGTTTCTCGACCGATGGATTGAAGAAATGCGAGTGGAGTGGGGGTATTAGTTCCAACATCGTCCACGAGACTTTATGCAATGCCAACCTCTGGAGAATCAATCATGCCTTCGCAACTTTCTCAGTAATTTGTCTTCTAACTTTCTTAGGAGTTAGAGATATTTCCTGTGGTGCATCTTCACCTGTTTCGGTCACTTCTTTAGATTTTTTGGAGAAAATCACGGGAGTTTCTATTTTGTAGTAAATATGTGTTTGGAATATCCTTAGAGTTCGCAGCGAACATTCGCGTCCACGAGTTTATTGTGGCAGAAAGGGGGGAAGTAAGTTCATCGATCAAGAAAAGTTGCGCGATTAATACGCCATTTAAGCCGTGACATAGCCATACCCTTCCTTACCCGCACCCCTCGCGGTGGAATGTCAAGAAAACTTGCGCTTATAGTGCGTAGAGTGAAAACCGCTGAATACTGGCTGAAACTGCCAATACTGGCTGATTTCACAACATCTGACATCTGATTTCAGCGCAAAATGTGCATAGATGCAGTTGATTGGAGGACAAAAAGGGAGCCATTCCATTTTTCGGACATGAGCAAGATACTAGACACCAGAAACATAAAATCGGCTTCGCCTTACAACTTCAGGCGTACATGGGTTTTGTACTAGCAGAATAGAACTGTTGTCTTCTAAAATTTAACTTCCCTCACCTATGCAGAATCGTGGGCCGGCGCCGAAGGGCATGTAGGTGTAGGGCTTGATGAGGCCCTTCTCCGCCGGAGAGAAGCGCTCGGGTCGGAAGAGCTCCGGCTCCGGGAAGTACAGCGGGTCGTGGTGCATCGCGAAGATGCTGACGAACACCATGGTGCCCGCCTGCAGCTCCACGTCGCTGTCGGGGAAGCGGTACTTCTTCGTGCACTCACGGAACAGCTGGCCTGTCACAGGATACATGCGCAGAGTCTCTGAAAGAAAGAATGAATTGAACGACAAATATTAATACTTGTTTCCGGGCGCATCAATTGCCATGATCATTACTTCCGTAAGTGTAGTCCGGGATTTTATTGTAGGAGGCGGAAGTGTTTCTTTTCTGCTGGATGGAGGTCTGGCACCGACATATATGTCGGCTTGCCGGATTTTCCCTAGTCAGGTATCTCCCACCAGCTCGACATCTCCCCGCCCGGGACAATTTCTTTACTAATCTCCACACACAAGTGTGTGTGATGTGTGTGCGTGTGTGAAAGTAAAGGGTGAGGACAGGATAAAGGAGAGGAAGGAAAGATTGCGCAAGTCCGTGGTCTGTTTGTTACAGTACTAATCCGACGTTCAGAGCAGCGGGTCGTGAAAGTTCTCCTTCAGACAAAATGCCTCAAACACAAATTGGATCAAAGATATCAGAGCATACGTAAAAAAATAAATAAGAAAGAAATTGAAAACAATTTCCTCTAGGAAAGCTAAACATGTTTGTGGTTTTCGAAAAAGTAAACATTACGTCGCAATGAATATTTCGTACCAACCTTCCCCCCAGAGCTGAGAAGCAAGTTGACTCACCCGCCATGACCATGTCTATGTACGTCATCTCCTGCAGTGCATCGTAGGTGAGGTCGTCGTCGCCGCCCCCGTCCCCGTCCCCGTCCCCGCCAGCCGCCTCCCGCGCCGCCCGGACGCCGCGCCGGATGTCGTCCCTGGCCTTGCGCTGCAGGTCGGGCCGCTTGGCCAGCTCGTACAGGCAGAAGGTGGCCGTGCTGGACGGCGAGTCGAAGCCCGCCAGGAAGAACACAAACGCTTGGGCGGCCAATGTGGCGTCTGATATATCTATAATTAAGGAAATCTCAAATGATAATCATTCTAAATTACTGTAGAGAGATGACGGAAAAATAAACCTTCAAGCGGTACCTTCATACTTTATCTGCGGGGTGTATTGGAAGCATCTCTATACCACTTACCCACAATCGTCTCTCGCCCGGCTTTTTCCCAGTCCCGACGATTGCGGAATTACGACATTCGCCTAGCAGCCGGCCGCTAGAATTCTCCTCCCAACAGCGACAGAATTTGACCTAGCTGACAGGTCACTGATCTTTTTTTACCATACTGAAAAAATGCTGCTACAATCGAGACTCGAACCTAGGATTTACCGGTCAGAGGCATTGCCATGACATCTGTTGATACCCTGAGCCACCTCTCCCACTGCGCTTTCGCGTGATATCATCTATCAATTTTAGGCAAATGTCAGAGGAGTACTAGTTGGGGCACTGACGGAGCACGATTTTTCTCTACTCATCCTCATTCTCTCATCTTCCTTTCAACACTTTTACATTTACATGCAATACACTACCACATAAGTCGGGAGTTTAGAACTTGTCCCGATTGGAGCATTGATCCACTAGCAGAGATACATTGAGAGTAAAACCTCCTGAAAGTCGACATGTCAATCAACCACCATTTAATAAAATGTCAATAATCAATCGGCCAAACTGAACCTTTTCTCCAACTGTCGGCGAATCGTTGAAACTGGGTGGAAAACCATACGGCATTTCAACATTTTTTTCCGATTACTTTTTACTCATCCATTTGCTTCTGAGTTGGAAGTAATACTGAATTATAATGATTAAATTAAATTGCTATTGTTAAAATCTTGAAATTGCAGAACCTGTTAATATGTTCTGAGTATTTCGTTTCGCATTTGTTTGTTTATACAACCATTTTGCCGATACTTGCACCCTCCGCCGTCACAAGTTGGTAACACTTCCATCACGGAAACATGCCCTAAACGTTTCAGAACCCGAACAATTTGGAGGAATATCATATTCGATACCTTTATTCACGCTGTCTGAAATGGATAACTTTCCGAAATAAAAAATAGTATAGTGTTTGTTTTGTATCTTTCATTTATAATTTAGTTTAGATTCTACATAGTGCCTCATATAAATAACTTTGGTACATAAGTTTTGTTTCTAAATTATATTAGAATAACAATTGTTTAAATTGTCCTATAGATGTTAATTGTATTAAAAAAGCTATTTCATTTATTTTCCGTAACCAATATTACCGTTATTTTTAACTATATTAATTCGGGTGATCAAATGCTTGATACAACCATTACATTGTTAATTGCAAACGACGAAAGTAATCACTGTCACTCACCAATATCCTGAAGAATGATGTCACTTTTATTCAAATTCTTAGATTTGGTAACTTGTTTTCGCACATCATCTTGCTCTCTTGCAATCTGTAGAGAAAACAAGAACTTGAAAAATTCCTCCATAAAGAATATTTGTTAACATGTAACTGTATCACTTAGTGTTCAATGTTTGTGAACAGTTTACGTAAGGGGGAAGCATAAATCTTGGGAATATTATTGTATTAATACTTAGGGTAACAAAAAAGATTTTTTTAGAACGACTGCATACGCAAAAAAACTACATTAAAAAGCGACCGATTCGATATAAAATGCAGTGCTCACATCCCAAGCTGTCATATCTCATGTGTACAATTAGGTAGTTTTCACAGCACGCTATTCGGTTTCGAAGTTTGAACGGGTTAGAAGTGGGGTACGTTTGTGGAGGAAGTTCATGAGGACCAAAAACACAGGTTAATCCAATTTTTTTTTTAATTTTAACATTTTTAATGAAATTTAAAAAAAAAATTGTAGAACCATCATGTATAACACCCCCTACATACACAAACCAAAAAAAATTCGTTTCAATATCGCAAGATCATGTTCGTTTAGATCGAGTGGGAAATATCGTATTTTCTAGAAAAACGCCTGGATTCTTTAGGTGCTAACTTTGATTACTGGTGGATGAATAGACGTTTTAGTGCCAACCGATTTTGTGGTATCAAAGACAAGAAATAAGGATTCTAACTCCTCCACGTGTTAGAGGAAGTAATTTCCAGCATGTAACAAAAATATTTATCCACGTTTTCCTTACCAGACGCCGGCAATAAGAGTCGAAAATTCGCCGTTTTCCGTCGACAAACTACAATATTTTATCTTCTTGCCAAAAAAGGTACGAAACTAAAAATTAACCTGTATGAGGAATGAATTAAAGTGTTCGTAGTTATATTTCCCCTTATGTAATTAACTATTTTTGAAGAAATTATGAATAGAAAATACACAATTTAAAAAAGACGATATTATCACAGAATATAATGCATCAATATATGACTGCGCTCATACAAGACGGAGAGTTATAATCGCCTCATATAGGAAGATACCTTTGCGTTTCGCATGTCCTTCCGGATTTCGAGCAGCAGCTGCATGAAGTCCGCGCGCGGCGGCCCGTCCCGCTCCTCGCGCTCGCGGCGGTCCAGCTCGGCCACGACGGCGCCGCAGAAGAAGGCGGTGAGCTGCGGCGGGAACTGGCGCACGCTGAACAGGCGCGCCACGCGCGGCGCCAGCAGGCGCAGCGCACGCCGCAGCGCCATCCCCACGCTGATGCCCGTCACGCGGCGGCCCAGGGCGTGGAAGCGCGACGCGGGGTCGCCCAGCGCCGCGAGCTGCAGCCCGTACACGCACGTGCCGATCACGTCCGTCGTGTACCTTCGCACAACACACTAGCTGCAGCCCGTACACGCACGTGCCGATCACGTCCGTCGTGTACCTGCGCACAGCACACTAGCTGCAGCCCGTACACGCACGTGCCGATCACGATCGGCTAGCACATACGAAGAGCACACTCTTCCACTTGCTCTACATGAATAGGTACCTCTCTATATGAATGAAAAAATTATATATTTTTTCAACTAATATTTATTACAACGAATTTGGACCGGATTTTGCCATACAGCGGGGGAAGAACATTTCCACCTCCCGAGGGAAAACATGTACTATACTTACGGAGCTAATTACCTTAGATGCTGACGCCCGTACCATGAAAGAACTGTGCTCAAGAAGAGAAAGGCGCACCTGGTCATGACTTCTCCTGTGTCGGTGGCGCCTGGGGCGCTGGCCACGATGAGGCGCGACGCGTGAGAGGCGAGGCTTCGGAGCGTCGGCACAGTCGCACGCAAGCGGCCAGTGCTGGTGAAGAGCCTCAGTCGCGTGCGGAGATACTGCCACGGAGCGCCCTGGGTACGCGACACAAGCAATGCTATGCTGTAAACGAGCTGAAGTTGAGTGGAATTACCTTTCCAGCACAAACCTTAATAGCGCAGACTGCTGCAGCTACAACCGATGGGTCGAGGGGTGTGGGTTTCAAATACTTCTGAGGAAATGATTACTACTTTAAAATTTAATTACTACATTTAGCTTACATTTCTTCAAAGTGTTACAATGATTTCAAATCATGCATCATGTCTGAGTTTGTAAAATTTCAACGAAATATTTAACAAAATTTAATTCACTTCATCAACAATTCCTTACTATCAACTTTTTCTTTCGGTTTCAAAAACTAATCAGGATTATTTTTAAAAATAAAATAAATTAAAATTATTTAAAACTTCAAGGAGGCCCTTAATGAACGATCATTACACTGAGTATAAAGATCTGCGGTACGCGATTTTGTAAACTCGTCTCTTGCTCGAGTCTTTAAATCCGGTTGAGGCGGCTCAGGGCATCAACCGACGTTGCTGCAGTGCCTCTGACGCGAATTGTCCTGGAAGTAGAAATCCACATTGCCCTTATCGAGAACGAATTATACCGCTCTAGGCTTCTTATCGGGGTGCACCGCGGGCAAACGGCAACGATGGACAATGCATGCTGGTGGCCGGCCTCTCTACATTGTTTATTGCTCAGGCGTGTCTATTAGACACCTTAAACGCATTCTTTTTCCCCACTTTCAATGGAAGCGGTAATTAAATGATTTATAAAAACTCATGTATGCCATCCTCTACTACGAAATCTGAAATTAAAATCGCTCACATTAGGGACCCTGCATATCTATGAAATAAAGACGATGCACGGAAGAGATGTCTTTTTTATCGTATACGTACGTATATATGGAATAATATACGTAGTATAGAGAAAGTTATGTAATGATGCGGCCAAAAATGTCAACTTTTGGACATAAAAACACGCATTATGTAGCCTTGATACAGAAAAACGAATAAATCGTGTTCCAAACTGTAGTAAACTACAACTCTAACACATTGTACACATTGTGTACAATACACGATACACGGGTCCTTGATACCGAAGAATTGGTTTACGCTAAAACGTCCGTCCGTCTGTACACAACGCTAACATCTAACCTATTCGTACTATTTTTTTTTTTTTTTCAAAATGAATATTCCCCGGCCGATCTGACATTTGAAAATTGAAGATAGAGATTTTTACCATAAATAGATGGCTCTGAAAACAAACATATTAAAAAGGTAATTTACAATTTTTTGAAATTACGAGTAGTTTTTACGTAGCTTTGAAGTTGGCTTTTGAAGCCAAAGCTGTAAAGGTGGATGCTCACCTGGAGGTTCATGAGGTGTGCAGTGAGAGGCTCCGACTCATCCACCTTGATGCCACGTCCGGGGAATGAAGCGACGTCCCCCGCCAATACAGCACGTGCAAGCGCCGGGTCACGGACCAACAGTGCGGGAGAGCGCATGCGCCAGAAGCCCACCAATCGCTCGTCCGGGAAGCGCTCGTACAGCGCTCGCAGCCACTCGTCCTAACGCATACACACAAAAGGTACAGAGTGCGCACGGCGCTACGCCAAACCACCTGTTCGTTTCCCGTGAGGTCGTTCGGCTCTGCTTCGTACCGAGCCCTCCATTGTGGCCATACATCCACCCACGCACGTGAATAACCAAAATAGCCGCAGTCGGCATCCTTGTAATGGGCCGCGGAACTTCGACCAGTACCCATGCCTAACGCTTCAATTGCCGAGCCTTGTAATACGTATATATAGTGTAGTCTGTAATTGTATAGAAACACTGTTTCTATACAGAAGTATTTTTCTTAGTACTTCAAAGTAAATTGACACATTTCTGTTGTCCGCGTAGCTTTTGACAAACGCTACCTCCACAAAGTGTCCATTCCCAACTCTCACATCCTGGATGCGAATGGTTCCATACCATGGTGGTTCGGAAGAGAAGCACGTCGCCCACGGAGCCAAAGAGCAGGCTGGGCGCCTCGTGAGCCACCCCGCGCTCGCGCCAGTGGCGCAGCGTGGCGCCAGTGCGCCGCAACACCCATGTCAGCAGCGCCGCTAGCGCCCACAGAGCGAACAGCACCAACTGCAGCCGCAACATCTGCGTAATATTTTATTTTATTATTAATTTATCTTCTCATGCACTGCCAGTCTGTCAATTTTCATACAGCAGGTAAAATAATAGTTAACAAGCGGTTTGCAGCAGCAATAATACTAAACAAAATGGTTTTCCAAAAAGTAGGACGAGCACTGCTCAAGAACAACGAATAAAATATTATCGTAAAATACTGAAATGGATTAAATATTTTAACAAAAATATTTTGGTTCCTTCATTTTTATTAATATATTTATTGCAGTAATTACGAATACTGGAAATACACACATACACATACATACATACATGTATATATACTTACATAATACACAATATGTATGTATTGAAACGTTTTCATGTATTATGTGCTTGGTGACGCGGCAGTCAGTCGGAGCATGGACTATTGGTTTATATTTTAAAGCTTCACACTTACCACACTTAACAACACAAATAATTAGTAAGTAAATAATAGTAATTATAAATGAATTTAATTTATTCCCAAAATATCACTAGGAGATTCAATAGGCATCGTAGAGACATATTTAACTTCCTTAATAAAAGTCTAATGCTACTGAGAAAGGTAATCGAGAAAACAGCACACTCACGTTTTGTCTCAAATTAATTTAAATGAATGAAAGCTTGGAAATTGTACGATTTAAATAGATGATTGCTATTAACTTTACGTGAAACAGAATGGTGCAGATGCTCATAGCGAGACAACTCACTGCCGAATGTACAGTCACATTTTAAGAAAACACAGAGCTGCGCGAATGCACAACTAGACGACTGAATGTCGAAAAACCTCTAATAACTGGAAAACTGCAATTATGCATGCGCTTTGCAAACCGAATAAAGATCCACCCCTTCGCAACAGCTATAGACCAACGATCAATAATCTTCGAAAAATTAAATCTGATTAGGCGCAATAAATATTTAATGAAAGTTAAAGCAATACCAGATGTTCAGTTTGGTTTCCGAAACAGTCATTCCACAACTCATCAATTGCTCAAATTCCCTGTAAACATTGCCAATTATTTTCACAAAAACATGTCCAAGTAATATTGTTAGATGTGGAATAGGCATTTGATAAAATTTGGCATATTGATTTACTGTAATTTCCAATTTTCTTGAAAATATATTCAGCCTTTTCTAGCCAATTTTCAACACACAGTGGAGTTCCTCAGGAATCTTGTTTATTTCCTCTGATTTTTGGTATCTATATATCAGTTATTCCACATTTCCAAAGTTCGGAATTGGCTCTATTCGCGGATGATACAGCAATGCAATTCTAACAAAAACCTCGAGTGCGCATATGATTATATTCAAAATGATCAAAGACTTCTGTGAAATGAACTGAAATTTACCTTTCTTTGAACAATTAACATGTCTCTAAATTAAATAACAAAGTATTAGCTTAAACATTTTATATATTCATTATTAAATAACAAGTATTATCATATCTACCTAACCTTACACATCTGGATGAAGCAGTGAATGTTAAATAATTTTCCTTTATTTTATCTAAAAGAAATGTTAAAATTACTTAAAAGGAGTAATGCCGAGTAGTTAGGCATATAATAAAAAAATAATATTTTGTAACGTCATTGTGATAGTGATTGTGATTGCTTTTAAAGCTTCATTATGTGCAACTGTTCACAGGTACTAGATAATGTCTAGTACAAAACATTTAAACCGGTAGGTAGTGGTGTAAAAAAATATAATTGCAGGGAAACTCTCGAAATATTAAAGATAATAAAGAAATATAAGATACAAATAATAAAGAGATACAAACGCGTTTAATTTTACCTACAAAAAAATTAAAACAAACACAACAAAATACAACTTTTCAGTGCCAAAAAACGGAAACTTGGCGGCAAGAATCTTCTTAACTCTCCTGACAGGCCTGGAATGCTAGTATCCTTTAGCAGGTACCTGACAAACTAACATTAAATGAAAATACAAGACAGCACTGACAAGTTCTAACATTTCTAGTGCACTTTCCCTTCTTGATTACGTGTATCCATAATTTTCTTAAGAAAAGTGGTTCAGTGCATCAACAGATTTGACTGCATGCCTCTGAGTGGGAGGTCCTAGGTTCGAGCTTTAACAGTGGCAAGATTTTCGACACTAATTTGTCAACTAAATCGAATTTAGTCGCTGTCTGGAGGAGAATTCTAGAGGTCGGCTTCTCTGATCGGTAGTTTTCCGTGATTGCTCCGATCAACACCATGCGACAGGCAGGCCGACCCTAACTTACGGGCCACGGATCGTGCGCGATCTTTCCTTCCTCTTCTTGGCCTATCCTCGCCACTTACAAAACAAACAAGCCCTACACTACCACACATGCCCGGAGACCGATCGGGAGATTAGAGATTGTCAGGGCTGGGGCGGTGCTCCGCTGGTAAGAAGGAGAAACCCCGCTAGCGACGGCGCTGGATATCTGCCACCTTCCAAGGCAATATACGCAATGCACTTATAGGACTAATGACCTCATTGGTTGACTAACAACCAACGAAGCAACCTAAAAAGCAATTTGTTTTTGAATTGCTCACAATATTCAAAAGCAAGGGCGTTTCGCGCGCTTGAGAATGCAGACAATTGCAATCCCATTCAATTACGTTTAATTTCCCTCTGGATGAACCCAGTCAGTGACATACCGCGGCGTCAGGCGAAGGCGAAGGCGAAGGCGCAGGCGCTGGCTGTCGAGTCATGGCGTGGTGTTCCAGGGGCCGGCGCGCTGACACTGCACCTTCGCTGCCTCTCTGTCCCAATGTACTTTCTCTCCTGGTAGAAAGAGCACTTTCACCAGCACCTTTCTTCTTCCCCAGGCTTCAGATACAGAAAACGGAAGAGAGTCGTGTTAAAATACATAATAACTAATGGTGCAACAGAATGGCACAGACCATCTCGTACTAGTTAGTTTCCTTATCTCTTTAGTCTGGGCTACCTTTTCGACCTTGCCCCACCCTCTTTACCGCTTCAACCTAGTGACATTTTAGAGATTTTTTTTCACATTTTATAAATTTTGAATTCAGAAAAAGGATTTGTGAGAAGTTCAATATCGCTATTCGAGGCCTTAAAACCACAATACCTCTTATTGTTTGTTGATTCCATTCCCTTCGTCTTGCGTGTTTGCGCTGCTCCATACGAAGGCCGGAAAGCGTAAGGCATTGCGTCTTGCCTCTGTGTCATGCGCTTCGGAGCCGCTGGCAGTTTCGAGTTCAACAACCCTGCACTCTCCCGAAGCCATTTCCCCTGCCGCTAAGTGATGTTCATCGTCTACCATTCGAAGGCAGGAAGGCGAAAGACTGATTTGTGGTTCCGGGCGCGTCAACTGCACGAAGGCCATTCGTGCCGTAGGTGTAGGGGCATGATTTCATCGCGAGGGGTGGCGGTGATCTTCCCCTGCTGCACGGCGAGATCCGGCGCCGACCCACGTCGGCTTGCGGGAATTTTTCCCAACTAGGTATCTCCCACCAGCGGGGCACCGCCACAGCGAGGACAAGCTCTAAGCTCCAGCCACCAGTCGGGAGCACTGACATCGCTTGATGTCCTGAGCCGTATTTGCTGGCACGGAAAGCGAAAGAAATATCGCCTCTTTTTAATATCTCTCACGTTGTTTGTATTAATTACGGTGATTTTTACATTGTTGAATTTGTGAATACAAGTGCTTCAAATGGTTTTCATGAAGTTTCTCAAAAAAGGTTTTTTACGAAATGAGCTCAAAATTGCGCCTTTTCAGAAACGCTAAAACGACATTTTCTCCAAAACAGATTCAAATTTTTCAACGAGAAAGCTTTTACTCTTGTATAATATTTTTAAAGTCATTACTCAACTACAATATTAAGCATTCGAAAAATTCAGAAAACGGGGATAGATAAAATACACGAAAATCCAGGAATATAACAGCATAATTGTGCAAGGACAGTGAGAGAAGTTTCACTGAGTTGAAATCAAATAATATAATCTTGGTTATTCTAATATGCAAAAATTAGAACAAGAAAATATTATTGTGATATATATTACGATCGATTCTATTTTATTCGTATTATGCTCTATGTCAATTCATAAAATTGTAAAATATCGATCAACTGAAAGCGAGAAGACGTATTTAAGATGTTTTAAAATTATTTTCAAATGAAAGAACAAATTCTTAAGAGCCGTGATTTTCTACTTTCTACTACTACTCTCTACTTTCAATCTTTAAAGTTATATCGAATACGAGAGGCTTTCTCCTCTCAGAAATTGGATATCAATTGCAAGGGGAACAAACCTGTAGTATTACACATCGTCAAAAGGTGGTGACATATGATTCACATAAAGAATATATAGGGAATATGGTTCACATAAAGGATCATTAGCCCAAGTATGTGTTTTAAGCTTCGGTCATCTCAGTACCCTAGTAGTTGAGGTGGCTTGATATAAACAAGGAAGCCCAGGTTCAATTCCCGAGACGACTAATTTTTGAACAATTTACTGCGTGAAGATAGTAGTTTTTGAAACCTTGTGGAAAGTTGACGCTAGAACGAGAGACCCCGAGGCTGGGAACTGCTTTCTTCCACTGCAAGAAGTGCCTTCCGGTGGCGTGACCGAAGTTTGAACCAGGCACCTGGAGACGGAAAATGCGCCAGGCCGCTGCACTGCATGTGCACCGTTTGCGCAACTCGTTTCACTCCTCCTCTAACTATCTTTTCATATGCCTCCCATCATTGTCCGATTTGCCAATTTATTTCCTTTAGGCTACTGGCAGAGTGTTTCGTTGATTCATATTTCCGGGCGCGTGATCTGCTAAGGTAAGTACTTCTTTTAGTGTAGTGTATGTTTATATGTGTATCAGAGTAGCTGATCGCTAGTGTTGTCCTCCTGACAATGGCTGAATTCCATCTAGTTCTCTAAGTAGTAACGAAAATCGGCACATTTGAGGCTTGAACCTAATCTTGTCGGTCACAAGTGCTGCAGAGACAACGGTAATGCTTCCTCTGAGCCAAATAAGCCGGTAGCAGATTATTTGATTTGTAGTTTTCTTGTACTAGAATAATGGTTTAATGGATGACTAGCGTCAATGAGGGACCTTGTTATTATTTAAGAAATGTATCATGAGTGATTCAAATTGTTTCCAACATTGTTTCCTACGCCTGAAGTCTAATGTTTGGAACTCATGATCTAACTATTTGTTACACCAGTCGTATTGTTTGTTATTTGATAGCTAATTATAATGTTGAAAAATACCAACTTGAAATATTTTCCTTGCTTTATTCAGGACATTTCAATATCTCACCAACATCTCAGATATCGTAAAATATATTTCAATAAAATAGTCTCCCACTGGTGCAGTTCTATTGAGATTTTATTTACAAGGTTTGCGGGATGATTCCATTACGAAACATCATGAAATGAGGCACGTGGTCCGAACATGGCGGAACACGATTTTTTCCGAGATGTGCTTTATTGCAAAACTTTTTTCTGCAGTACCAGGATTATTCATAATTCATGCAAACAATGTTCAATAATACAAATTAGTTGCATCGTATTCCACTTAATCACACTTTATTTCAGTATGTATAAAACATGTTATGAACAACCATCATATAATACTATTACATTGAAATTTGTCTAGCATACAATATATAGGCAATTTTCTTTATCTAATACTGAAATTCTATCCTCTATTAATTATTTTACACAGCATTTTAAAAGGTACTTGGGTACTTGGTCTTACTCAGAAATTGTAAATTGATGCTTTTGAAACCACATCACGAGTGGGCATTTGAAAATTCATTATTCAATTGAAACATCTTGTCTGATTGCTTTGAAAATTTATCTAGCTCCCAATTTTTGCATTTCTTGTTATGCCCTTTTTCGTTTCATTGTCCCTACAGCCAGATATGGTGACTGAATATTTTTGGCGTGTACATTTACATTTATGTTTAAATTCATATAAAAATTGTTGGTAAAATACTTTTTAAAAATTAGAAATGTAATTAATATTACCACGCTATCATTTTTAATTTACAAGCTCAAAAGTTTGTAAATCAGTGCACATTGGCTCGTGTTGTGGTAGGAATGTCGCGTCTAAAAAAGCTAGTATTGAATTGAAAAAATGGGTAAATGTTAGTGTTCACACAGGATGGGTTTAATAAACTAAAAGTAAGAAGTGTAATCTTAAAAATAGAATGCTTTGGTGCAAACCTTTATTGGTAACATTGCAATGTGTTGAGATTAACTGTCAAATTAGGAGAAATTGATATAGTAAAAATACAACAAATATCAAATCTCGGAACCCCTTTTTCAAATTGTCAACTCACGTTACATTTCCAGTCGTTCGGACTAGTAAAATAATTCGGTATTCGGACTAGTAGAATAATTGAGTTAGAATTGAACTATTTATTGCTTTACACTACTCATTCTTATATACTAGTAAGCAAATCTTGTTCTCCTAACGCCAAACAAAATATTAATTTGGAAGTACATATAACAACATGGAATACAATCATACACAAGAGGTCAGAAGCACCTTATTTTCAACAGGTTATTTTAAATGAGAATGCAGAAAAAGGATAGACGAAAGCATAATATGCAGTCAAATGTAAAGGAAGATAAATTACCTGCAATACTGAAAATTACCATATGTAGTTGAGAGTAGGTATTATCTTATAAAATTTTTCTGGTGATAAAATATTGTTGACATAGATAGCTCAGATATTGGCTGGTAATGACAATGATTACGTAAACATGAAGTATTAATATAAAAACGTAATAACTTGGTGGTAATTTCGAATCTGAGATAGTACAGACACTAGTAGGTAATAATACTGGTGGCTACTGTTATATGTGTTAATATAACCACTTTGTAATAACTTAGCCTTGGAAAAGTATTTTTGAGACAAACATCTTCGAAAAGTTAAATGTTTGAAAAAAATCTTTAAAAAAAAATTACCAAGGAAAGTGAGATTTAGAACGAACATTAGGAAAAATAGGTAATGATATATCAATTCTGAACCACGCAGGAATATTGGTTCCGGAAATCCTAAGTACTGCAAGCGAGCACAACGAGAATTAAAACCTATAAAGTGAAGCGGAACTACCTCCGCTGCTTGTACCCTGAAGCTTCCGAGGGCTTAACCGCGTGGCGCAGTCAGGTGGCGCAGTGCGCAGAGGGGCGCAACGGCACAAAGCGCAGCCACACGGGCTGCGACAGGCGCAGACCGAAGGCGCGCGGGTCGAACTGCAGCGCCCGCGGGGTTTCTGCGCACGTCTGCACCTCGAAGTCCAGCAGGATGCGCGCCAGCACCATCTTCATCTGCAGCAACGCGAAGCGCTCGCCTGGGGGAAGGACAAAATGATCGATGTTTCACAATAGAACGTACTAAAGGAACCCGGCAGACGTTGTTCTGCACTTCGTCTCCCTCTTTCTCCTTCCTTCTGCCTTTCACTCTCCGTCTCTCTCTGTCTCAGTCTGTCTCTGCCTCTGTGCGTTTCTCTGTCTCTGTCCCTCCTTTCCTCCGTCTCTGTTTCTCTCCGACTCTCTGTGTCGCTCTGCAACAATGAAGGTAAGGTGGAGTGCAGTTTGATTGGAAATTGAATTAAAATGAAGCGCAATTTTATTCTGCAGCGCCATCAAGTAGAGATACAACAATTTAAGAGAATATAATCATTATGGATGAAAAAACTCGTATATGTGCCAACTTTCATGAAGATCGGTGACACGGTATATAAATGTGTGTGTGTATATATATATATATATATATATATATATATATATATATATATATATATATATATATATACTACCAGTCTTGTGATAGTAATTTACATTACAAGACAATAATAATCATAACTAAACAAGAAAGTTCTCGGACGAGGCCGATAGTTCGAGATTAGGAACCCGTCTGGTCATGGGAAGTCATTATTGCTGCGTGATGCATAATATTTTAATCGAGATCTCAGTTTTTTTCACAATTTGTCTCTGTGATTGACAAATGTAATTGATAAATAGAATATGGCTCGTATTTTTCCATTCAGGAATTGGTATGTATTTTGTTTTCTAATTATTGACTGTCAATTGAATGTGGATTGAGAACAATATTGCGCGGTATTTGCAAGGGCGTAAAACGATTTATTTATCATTTTATAAGAAATTTAACTAGACAATTGGAACAAGCTTCTGCATTTACTTTAGATTTATTGTCAAGAACAATGGTATGAAATTGATTATAATATTTTTTGCAAATGGAGAAATTGGATAGTATGCATTACAAAGGAAACGCGCTCCTAACGAATTTTTAAGAAATTAATGAAAAATAGAAGTTGTGTACTATGTGCACGCTGTATTCCATGATGAAAACCATTAACGGAACAATAACCAAAACCTTTAAAGAAAATATAGACATCAGCACTTGCGTTTTCAAGAAAAACTTGAGATAGTAGTTTCGTAAAGGAGTGTAGTTACTTAAATGATTTTGGTGTTTAAGTGCTCGACAATGGTACCTTTGAATACGTTTCTGTACCTAGTGTTGCGTACATAGTACCTTTCAATACGTTGCTGTTGGCAAGAGTACGAAAAATACTTTTAATACTAGTATGCAAAGTATTTTCAGTATGTTTCTAGTCTGTTGTTGAAAAAAGCTAAACTTGTATCTCCGAATGTTGTGGAAGGATGCGTCAGTTTCTAGACGATCCCTAATAAAAAAAATACTATACTTAAAGCTAAATTCAACAAATATTTCAACCACCTTCTTGTTTAAACTTGTTAATATTTCAACCACCTCCATAATAAATTTCTTGACAGACACATAATGGCCTATTTCACAGGAAAATAAAATAGTTTGCAACGACTATACTCAGTAATTACTTTTGTTAATAATATAGCCCATTTATTTCATGTTCGACAAAATTTATAGTTGAGAGAGCAATGCCCTGGTACACTTTGGAATACTCAACCACCTGTCATCTTAACTGGACACTCCCCTCCCAAACCAAACTTATCTGACTTTTGCTAATTCTTTAAAATGTAAACTTGAAATTTCAGACTTAGTCGTGAAACAATTGGTAAGACCACCACTTCCTGGTCAAATGAGAATAGCAAGAATCGCCACTCAACCCAGGTGAGAGAATTTGCCCAGTCCCCTCACCTATGCAGAATCGCGGGCCGGCGCCGAAGGGCATGTAGGTGTAGGGCTTGATGAGGCCCTTCTCCCCCGGAGAGAAGCGCTCGGGTCGGAAGAGCTCCGGCTCCGGGAAGTACAGCGGGTCGTGGTGCATCGCGAAGATGCTGACGAACACCATGGTGCCCGCCTGCAGCTCCACGTCGCTGTCGGGGAAGCGGTACTTCTTCGTGCACTCACGGAACAGCTGGCCCGTCACAGGATACATGCGCAGAGTCTCTGTGGCAAAGCACGACGCTGGATTATTACCAGAGCTTAATTTCCCATGCCGAAGCAAACACTTTAAAAATAAGATACATTTAAATATTTATTTTCCACAGGATTAATTTATTACACAAAAGGAAGTCGTATAGCATTACCACACCTAATAGTATATAGCATATAATATAAGAATAACGAACGCAGAATATATATCTAATATAAGAATACGAATAAAGAATGCAGCGCAACATATAACAAGAGATGCACAATTCATGCAGATTGTTAGAGAGAATAGAAGAAGTGCACATTTTTTATAAGCAGTGCAGATTCATAGCTTTCTTTCTTATTTTGCTACACTTTTATTAGAGAAGCTGTTGTTAGTTCACATAAAATTTGAGTTCCTGCATTCGACATTATAGTCCTGCTTTTCTCTAGACTTAAATATCCTCCATAGTAATTTTTTCACTGGTTTTCGTACAACGTTATCGAATGATACGACCAGCCTAACAAACGAGGCGTGTCAAATGATTAATTGCTTCACTGAAACGGTGGTCTAGAAGTGTGGAAACCGAGAGTGACATATGTAGGAATAAAAGTGTATATGAAAGATTAAGTAAGCATCTACATTCTCAACATAATTCTAACACAACGTTAGGATTGCGATGTAAAAAAAGCAATCAATTTGCGTTTTGTGCATACAGATTTGAGCAGAGTTGAGTCGTCCTCTAGACATACTCTCTTAGGCACAAATTGGATCATATATATCAGATCATACGTAAAAAAATAAATAAGAAAGAAATTGAAAACAATTTCCTCTAGGAAAGCTAAACATGTTTGTGGTTTTCGAAAAAGTAAACATTACGTCGCAATGAATATTTCGTACCAACCTTCCCCCCAGAGCTGAGAAGCAAGTTGACTCACCCGCCATGACCATGTCTATGTACGTCATCTCCTGCAGTGCATCGTAGGTGAGGTCGTCGTCGCCGCCCCCGTCCCCGTCCCCGTCCCCGCCAGCCGCCTCCCGCGCCGCCCGGACGCCGCGCCGGATGTCGTCCCTGGCCTTGCGCTGCAGGTCGGGCCGCTTGGCCAGCTCGTACAGGCAGAAGGTGGCCGTGCTGGACGGCGAGTCGAAGCCCGCCAGGAAGAACACGAACGCTTGGGCGGCCAATATGGAGTCTGGTATATCTGTGGTGTGGAATACATCACTTGTGCATGCGTGTAATGTACAGAAATGTTTATATTTGTTTTTCGATTTCTATAATCGAAATCTATTATTATAGATTTAGTAGCCTGTATGTCCTGCAAAAACGTTTCAATCGACAGTATGATTTTCATGAAATGTTCTGCACCATTACATCGTAATTTGGTATAGTTCAACACGATACTTTTATTTAGAAATCCATCCATGGTTTTACAAAATTTGGTTCAATTCAATCTGCTACACAATCGATATTACGGGGCAGCGAAATGTGTTCGGAGGATGCAGGTAGGAGTTCATGGTCGAGGCCAGGGTGTGCAGTGAGGGGAGCAGAGAAAGACGGGAGGATCTTGTCTTTTGTTTGTATATTGACGCTAAAAATAGAAAAGTGTGGAGAAGCGAAATTGCTGAAAATGAATCCTCGGGTTGATTATTGAAGAATCCCAAATTCCATATTACCAACTAGGGTATTTGTATGATCTAGGCTATTCACGTCGAGTGCCGTCTCTGTCGTGCTGGCTGACGTTCTGGCCAACTTATTCGGGTCTCAGTTCAGTTATACTGCTGAACTACGTATAGCTACACTGTAGCAATTTATCTCTGAAGAAGTCCACAATATGTTGGCCGAAAAATAAGCCACCACGATATAGACGTGCTCCACTTGGTTAGTGTGGATCATATCAACTAAGCAGCGGAAGCCTTCACAATCAGGGAGGGTATTTACTTACCAACATCCTGAATCATGAAGTCTCCGTTTTTCGGCTTCTTAGATTTGGCATCATCTTGGATTTCACCCTCCTTTCTGGCAACCTGTAGAGGAAAAGTGGAATATTTCTTTCAAATAATTTGAAATACGATTGCGGAATTATTGAAATAATTACTTCTTCAATTATCATGCGTAATTCAGTACTGCAGATCACCACAGAGATGATTAGTCGTCTAGTCATGCATCGAAATTTCCAACGTCGTATTATTTTAACATTCCTGCCTTGCTTTGCCCTTCCACGAAGTCCTGCAATCATGGTACAAGATCTTGCATAGAAAATGGCCACGATTGCTGTAGAACATTGAAGATGAAGACGAAGAAGAAGAAGATTCTTGTACGTCAGGGAGATGTCACATCCTAAAAAGTTTCCAACGTTTCGGCCGTTGTGCTGGGACCCTCCTCAGAGCGAAATGCGCAGAGGTGTGCACAGGTTTAAAAAGAGTAAGATTTCCCTCCAACTGGTTGCTGATACGCGGGACGACTTAAAATAACAATGAATCAGGCAACAAGCCCCCAATTCCGGGAGGAAAATGGGGATCGCCCGTAACTGAACTTAAGGGAGCAGCGGAAACCCCGACTTGACCGGGCGTCAGTAACAAATAGATACTTTCAGCCTACCCACCCCGCCTGTTGGATGATTTTCGCCGCTTCTTTTATCCTTCTCGGTCCCCAGCGGTCTTTCGTGGGCAGGGGAAAGGTGTTGTCAAAAATAATGGCGTAGTCTGTTGTCCATGTGTGAAGGGCTACGACCAATTTGTTTGCATTAATTTCTTGTGATGATGAAAATGTTGCCGAAAGCGTTAATTAACGTTTCACCTCGTCTCACCCCTGATGTCAGAAGAGGGGCGACGCGATCTTTAACGCGTACGTACTAGCTTAGAGTTTTTAATGGTCTTTGTAGCACGCCTTAATATCTAAGCGGTTCAGAAACTCAATAATTTTGTTTGTGACCATTGGAATTCATTACAAAATGGCGATATTGCGCATAGCATCGGCATTGGATGTAGTGATGTCGTCCACAGTGGTAGATATAGACTAATAGGCTTTCAACGTCAATTCTGATTAGTTACCGGGTGATGGTGATGCCGGCCGCAGGTGACGCCTGCGCAGTGTACTTCCTCGCATTGAGGAAGGTCTCAGTATTACATCCGAATTGTATCTGGGAGGTTGGCAACGGTGACAACAGGTCACAACAATTGATATATAATTACCTTTGCTTTTCGCATGTCCTTCCGGATTTCGAGCAGCAGCTGCATGAAGTCCGCGCGCGGCGGCCCGTCCCGCTCCTCGCGCTCGCGGCGGTCCAGCTCGGCCACGACGGCGCCGCAGAAGAAGGCGGTGAGCTGCGGCGGGAACTGGCGCACGCTGAACAGGCGCGCCACGCGCGGCGCCAGCAGGCGCAGCGCACGCCGCAGCGCCATCCCCACGCTGATGCCCGTCACGCGGCGGCCCAGGGCGTGGAAGCGCGACGCGGGGTCGCCCAGCGCCGCGAGCTGCAGCCCGTACACGCACGTGCCGATCACGTCCGTCGTGTACCTTCGCACAACACACTAGCTGCAGCCCGTACACGCACGTGCCGATCACGTCCGTCGTGTACCTGCGCACAGCACACTATTTCTATTATACTGTGAATAAAGTGTGTATCACAAGGTTTCTGAATCATTAATCAATGAACTGGCGGTTTTGTAGATGAGTGACTTTCATTATGCTTGAATGAGTGTTTATTTGCATGAAAAATTAATTAATTAAATAATTGCATTAAAATTCACTATTTAACATATTCAACTCGTGTATTTTTTTCTATTTTTAAAGAAACAAACTTCTTATTCTCTTTCTGGTAGGAGACCGACGTACAGTTTCCGACTCCACCGGTAGGAGACGTACAGGCATGTGATATACGCAAGGGCGAGTGAAGTCCACAAATTAGAGGTTCTTCGTGGTGGCCCAGTAATTCAATACTACTTGCTGTTACCAGGCCTTTTGAAGAGCAGAACGATTCCATCTCAAAAATCAGTGAATATGGAAAACTTTCTTCATTTGCTTAAAAATGGGTTTTGAAAATCCGAAATTAAAAACCGTATAAACCTCAGTAAGCACTGATACGCTTCGCGGACGGTAATTACTGTTTACATGTTCAAACATGCAACGTTGCACGAGATACGTTAAATATAAGAGAATTATTTACCTCTTTGTATGTGTAATTCAAATATTTATAAAATCTTTTGTTTTTCTTCTTGTTCACAATGCATAGTTCATAATCTAGAAGTTTGTGATATTTTTATACTTAATTTTAGTGAATCAGCGTGTCTTGAAAGACAACTAGCTTAGGTAGGGAAATCCCATTGAACGCGTAACTTAACGTCCGTTGAAACTTGAGGTTCCAAGATTGCGAAGTGCGAAGAAGGGTGCATACTCACCGGTGAGGTCGCCGCTGTATGAAGTAGAATTCTTTGAGGATATTCCTGCTCAAAACGTCACCAGCGTAGCACAGTAGAGCCGGCAATCGCGATCATACAAGTTATGATGATAATGCGGCCAGTGAAATTTATTTAATTATTTATTACCTATTATTGTTTTCATTACCAAACGAAATGGCTCAGGCCATAGCGCGCTGGATTCGCAATCGGCAGGCCTGGGTTCACGAGCGGGCAGGCCATCCTACCCGCGGTTTTCGTGGTTTCCTTCGGTCATCTAGGCGAATGCTGGGATGGTTCTATTAAGAGGCTACGTCTCGGGAACCGGCGTCGCTATTCGAATTTGTTAACTACGTGTAGACACGAAGGTTGAGCGAAATAGAGACATTGCGGCATTCCTGGTTGTGTGACCGACTAGGAACCCCGGAATCGAATGGTGCCGAGGGTAATTGCTCTTTAGGGCACACATAAAGGCTAAATAAATACAAATTATTCTTGGCAACCAAGTTCGCATGCGCAATAGACGTGAGGTGTGTTACGAAACACAGTAACCGGCATTGACTGACTCTCGACTCGAAGAGCTGCCCTGAACGCAAAGGCGCACCTGGTCATGACCTCTCCTGTGTCGGTGGGCCGTTCGGCGGTGGCGGAGATGTGGCGCGACGCGTGGGAGGCGACGCGCCGAAGCGTCGGCACCATGGCGCGCAGACGGCCCGAGCTGGTGAACGGAGACAAACGCGTGCGCAGACAGCGCCAGCGGGGACCCTGCGCACAAATCACCCCACATCACTTCACTAAGCAATTTTATCTACTAGATATTTACAAGATGTTTCAGAGAATATGTTGAAGTGGTTTTGAAGTTATCCCAACGTTGCACCTACAAGATAATGTTAATGTTGTTCGGACGCTACTGGTGCTGTTTTTTCTGAGTTGGTCATCTTGAAGCCCTAATGCAGAAAGTAAAGGTGCTGACTCACCTGGATGTTGATAAGGTGAACAACGGAAGGGTCCGACTCATCGACCTTGACGCCGCGCCCGGGAAACGAAGCGAAGTCCCCCATCAGCACCGCGCGAGCTAGGGCCGGGTCGCGCACCAACAGAGCGGGAGAGCGCATTTGCCAGAAGCCCACCAATCGCTCGCCCGGGAAGCGCTCGTACAGCGCTCGCAGCCACTCGTCCTAACGCATATACACAAAACGTACAGAGTGCGCACGGCAGAGGAGAAGAGCACATACGCTAGAAGACCTCCAATCGCTCGCCCGGGAAGCGCTCGTAAGGCAAAAATCTCTACCTTCAATTTTGTAGTTTTCAAATGTCAACTATTTGCAATGTAGTTGAAATAAAGTTGACTCTCCCTCTATTTCATGTCGCTTACACCTATTTATCTGTACACTCCGTGTAAACTCGTACAATAATTGAAAAGCAAATAAAAGACAATTATTGTCTTTTGAAATTTACGAATACCAGCTTAGTTTGCTCATAGTATCAATTGGTGCCACTGCAGTGCCTCTGACCGGAAGGTCCCAGGATGCGAGCCCCCATGGTGGCAAGATCGTCGAGCTACAGAGCAAGGTCGAATTCAGCTTCTGTCTGGTGCAGCATTCTTCCTGCCGGCTGCTGGAATGGTAGTTTTCCATGGTTTCCGCCCAATGCTGGAGCATAATTCTCAAAATGGAGCCACGGACGGGTCACGGGCCGCGCGCGATCTTTCCTTTCTCTTCCTTGACCTTTACTCATCCCTTACTTTTACAGCCTTACAAGCACTTCACCACGACTCTTGCCGGAAGACCAGTCGGGAGCTTACAGCTTGTCTTGGTTGGGTGCCCCGTTAGTGGGAGATGCATGGTTAGTTAAGTACCTTAGCAATTGTCGCGCCTGATCACTGGTCAGTCAATCAATCAATCAATCAAATTTACAAAATGGTAATTTCATAACTATCAGGGAAAAGATTTCACGGAGAAATACGTCGAAGAATACAAAAGGAGTGCGTGGCAGTTGTCTTTTAGAATCTTACAAAACGGTAATTCTGTCATCAGTGCTTAGATTTCACGAAGAAATCTGTGTCTCACCATGGTGATCCGGAAGAGCAGCACGTCGCACAATGAGCCGAAGAGCAGGTGGGGTGGCTCATGGGCCACGCCTTGGTCGAGCCAGTGGCGCCGCGTAGCTGCCGAACGCCGAGCCACCGCCGTCAGCAGCGCTGCCAGCACCCACAGCACGAACAGCACCGCCAGCACCTGCAGCATCTGCGACGAATATAAATCGCCCTGCGTAAGAACTCAAGCAATAATCACTGATTTGTACTATTGATTTAATCAAAAACTTAGATTGTTTTAGCTAGTAGATTGAAGATAAATCCCTCCCTCTAGCTGCTTGAACCGCAAGGCTGGCTTAACTATTCTCTGATACAACAGTGTTTTCATGAATAAGACCACCGGCTGCACATTGCACTCGGTACATCATTCGATTTTGAAAATAATTTTCACTACTCCCAATGTTGCTACATTCAATATGCTTAGAGATTTATACATTTTTTGTTATGTTATGTAAAATGTAAATATTACATTGCAAATGTAAATATTACATTGTAGAAATATATTTGAGAAACACACTGTTTAGATGCTTTACTCTTAGGGCAACGTCTCTTTTTTTTATTATTAATTTTTCATGTGAACACGTTTTTAAATGAATCTCTTTCAGTTGCAACGAAGTTGTTGCAAATAATTTTATTCTTTGAATGACTTCCATAAGTACACCTTTCAGAAGTCTTGGACGTCATTGCTGTAGTCGTATTTTTTTTTCTGTCACATAAAAGAGCAACATTACGGCGCTTATTTAGCAGTAGGTCAGATGTGAATGAAGTAGGTTCATTGCTGTGCGAAAATGTCCGCTGGCATCTCGATTGCAAGAAATATTTCACAACAAATGGAAGAGTAGGAATCTCACATTTGGCTAATTGTTATTATTAACCTTTATTAGTTAAAACCCTAATAATTAACGTTGGTATACAAAAAATAGTGCATGAAACGCATTTACAATGTTGCTTTACGAACTACTTGCGTAAATTACTATTATATTATCCTACTCAGGCACGGCGGATAATGTGGGTATGGAGGGTAGCTGTACTCATAAGAAAAATTCCGAGTGGGTAAAATATCCACTCGAAATGGGGGGTGAAAGAAAAATCCCCTAAACGTCAAATTCTAGAAATGAACGAAGTTTCCCGGTATTGCATGTACTCAAAACGTTAACGCGATCAACTATGTTACAAGATCGGTTCAACAGTATTGCGATTTTACAAGTTTATAGCGACATGACCGACAAAATCCATTTGCAAAAATTGTTAATTGAGTTTTTATCAAAAAAACAAAGCACCGCGCTGTTTTTGCGCTACAAAAAGGAACTGCTGAAGTTACATAAAGTAAATGTGATAACAATTTAATGTTAAAGGTGACAATTTGACAAAAATGTGTTTTGTAATTTTCTCTTCATGTACATTTTCGGTGGGAGATGGAAAGGAGGAGGGGGATCTCCACCCGGTCCACTACCCACTCGGAACTAACACAAATCCCCGGTCCCGATCCTATTGATTGTGTGTGTTGTTTATAGACGGACTTTTAGCAATTGAAAGTTTCAGTTTTTACCTAGGACGATCTATGCTCGTTTACAGTGAACAGATCGTTATCTCATCCTCTTCGGAAGATGCGCGCTAAATGTTACATAACAAATTAGGTAATCGAAACACACGGGCAGTGAAATAAATCCGTGATACAAATACTGTGAATGCAACATACCCAGGATAAAATCGCCACTCTTCCAGAACAAAGTTGTTTCATGAATATTCAACCATAGTATTTTCTGTATACAAATTCTTAATTTGAATTTTAAAACACATTTGGGGACCTTTGAACTTGGTTACACAAGTCAATTAATAGAAAATTGCATATAGTACACAGAATACACCACCTTCAAAATACAACATTTAATGCAAAGTTGAAACTAAAATGTAACTCCTCGAAGTGAAAAGTGACAGTTTTCGTGACAGCGAATTAACTTGCATTCACCCACGTTTCAGGGTGATCCTTTTCGATTGAGCTGAAATTCCATACCTTGAGGACCGGACGGGCGCCCGAAAGGTCTGGGGGCCGGGCGCCTAATTGCTTCCGAAGAAGGTCCTCCCGGAGGCACGCTCCCCGCTCGAATGTGCTCTCTCCACTTTTGCGATGACTTTCTCCGCAGCTTCTTAAACGGACGCCCCTAGTGATGGACCTTGTGTTCCGGGTCCTAGGAGTGGGGGGACTTTGTCCTCCTTAAGCCTCCTTTCTAAAATATTTGTTTGTGGAAGAGAGTCCAATATGCATTATGCTTCTCATGTAGCAAGAATCATGATCTAAAATCGATGTGTCAATGATGACTAACTCGCCATAAAATTGTTTTGAGGCTTCGAAAGTCAAACTAGAAAATAAAAACGAACATTTCTATTTTCTAATTTGAAATTGACACTTTCATGGATTAATACTCATATTGGATGCTTCTGCACCACTCCTTAAAGCTGCGTCTCATCGATGAGTCTTTTCGGCATAAAATTGCGTGCGTGAAGTCGAAAGACGCACGTGCAACTAGATGCACATGCACTATATCAGAGCTGTCCAACTGTCGGCCCGCGGGTCCTATGTGGCTCGCGGTGCCATTTATTGTGGCCTGCGAAAGGTTATTAGACCATTTTTTTAAGTCCCTGTCGTCCATATTGCGCGTGAACATTGCGCGCTTAGCACGCACCCTGTCGTAATCAACACTCCCTTTGATAGGAAAATAGGTTAAGTATAGATTTAAGTACTTTTCTTGACAATTCAGAAATTCAAAATCATCCCAATGTATGTAACTGCGTTCTGCATTGTATAGCTTGATATAACGCCTAGTTCCCACCCATCTTCTTGTGTCAGAGCATCACGGCAAACAGTCGATGTCAACAATGCTGGGAAGTTAGGTGTGGATCGCCTGAATAATTAAAATATGGTCCACAACCATTTTTTTAAGTTGTAGCGCTTAAGGACTTGCAAGTTGAACACCTCTGCACTATATTTTCCTCACCGTCCCTCCTTATCGTTCATTCCATCCGAAATGCTTAGGATTTGTACTGCCCTTATTCACAATCAAGCGAAAAAAATATGAGAAAAACATTGTAAGAATCAAAAAAGTAAGAAAAATTCTAGTAAGGCAGGAAGACCATTTTACTTTCAATTGTAATAGATATTATATTTTGAGCTGAAGGAACAACATACGATTCTCTTCAATTATCTAGAAGTTATACTCATTTCTAGAAACCCTATTATAGTCAAGACTGCCTTAGTTTCCTATAAAATACGTACGCCCGAAGCGCATGCTCTGCTAGCACTATTGCATGCGTTAGATGCAGAGGCCTATCTACGGCATGGCAGACACGGCACGTGCCATGGGCGCCTCTCACAAGGGGCGCTGTTTAGAGTGTCCCCGAGAAACAAATAACCATAATTTGTAATACGCTGACAGCGGCGCAAATTCTACGTTTGCCTGATCGCCCGAATACCTAGGTAAGCCTCTCGTCAGACGCACACGCGAAGTTGGACGAAGAGACGCGTCGCGTGTGGAGGCAGGTTTAGCGCGCGCCGCGTCGGCGCGGACGGACAGGACGAGGTGGACGGCGGATTTTGCGTGATTAGCGCGTACTAGGACAGACCAGGATGGACATCTTGTCCCTTGTCCCCTGCTTTGTATTGGGGACGGCACCTTGATAGTGATAAGTAAACAAGCAAAATTGCTTTGTGTTAACTTTTAACATCAGAAGATGAAAATGAGACAAGGAGTCAAAGGAAGTTTATATTCTGGGTTCATTATATAAACACAACGAGAATGACAAAGTGTGCCACATTCCGACCTAGTTCAAGATGAAAATTGTTTCAGAACTTTAGATTTAGATTTATTTAGTCAAAAAACAGTAAAAACTGTATCCGACGTTTGGGGGAGATCTGCGCAGGTTTCTTGAGTTCCAGAATACCTTCCAATCATTGTAACTATACTTTTCAGAATCCCTTCCTAACATTTTAACTAGCATTTTCATTTCAACTATAAACAGTTGAAAGATGAAACTTTTTTTATAGAAAACAAAGAAAATTAATAAAAATAAAATTTAAAAAAGAGTGAGATTAGCAACATTTGAAAATCTAGACATTAGACATTTGAAAATCTAGACATATAGAAAACGTATTTGGAACGGTAAACGAACGGAGGATTTGATTTTTCTGCATTGCTAACCAAATAGTAACTCATCACCAGCTCTAACTCCTATCCCTCCAAGCAAAAGGAGGGTTCAACAAATCGTGCGCATACTGAAGCTACATTAATGTCCTGAAGTAAAACAAGGGGCTATCTCAGCATTTGCTAATGTATCATGGAAACTGGACAAAAACCTGACCAAGATGATGTGTCATTATTTGTTATAAGCATATTATGTCTTTTTTTAATTATACAATATAAATATAAACCAATTCATTATAAACCCTTCTTTTGTTAATATAAAAATTATTTTTCTTGTTGATAATCAGTATAGTATTGATAATCAGTTCTTATACGACTGGATCATCGTCGGCTCCTATTGAATCTGGGCAAGTACTATCACAACAACAAACAATCGGATCAACCCATTCAGAGACACAACAAAACAAGGTAATGCAGGGGAAGCGAAACCGCGAGGACGGAAGTGACACCAGAGACAGAGATGCCGAAGGCATGCCCTGGACAGGACTTTCTTCAGAACTGAACACCGACAATAACTTGCAAAAACACTATAACGTAGATGTGTCAAATAGATTCAGTTTTTTAAATGAAAAGTAACCTGAAGTACCAATAGAAGTAAAAAAATCCTCTAATCCATTTAACAGGAATTAGCAATCATTCGGAATTTATAAAGGAAATGAAATCTAGGTTAACAGAAAACTTTACAACTCAACTCAAAAACAATAAAAATAAATTACAATTCACGACAATATCCGACTTCAGAGCTGCAGGTAAATACTTTATAAACTCTAATAAACAATTCCATACGTACTCAAACGCCGGTGTAAAGAAATATTCAATTGTGATAAGAACATTCATCCCACAATTCTGGAAAACGAAATGTTTGAAGACATTGCATCTCAATTTCCATCAGTTACAAAGGTCACGAGTCTAAACAAGAACAATGCCCCCATCCTAGTAGTCGCACTAGAATTCTACAGCACCGAAAAAATAGAAAGTGTTTTGGAATTAAAATACATTTGCAACCCTATAATAAAGCCGGAAAAAAGAAAGAAAATTGTAGGTCCCATTCATTGATACCGTTGCCTAGACAATGGACACAGTTGAAATAACTGTAACTACGAAGTTTCATGTGTTTTCTGTGCAAAAACACCTTTCAGCAAACTGTCCATGAAAGAAGTCAAGTCCTACTTGTAAGAATTGCATGGGGAAACACAGGGCTGACCTCAGGTCAAACGAATGTACATATTATAGGAATGTAGAGAAAAATAACAGCAATAATGTAAATTCTAGTCCCAGATCCCCCCTCCCAATCACGCACGCCACCACCCTATAATGATTCAACGAACTTTTCATCCGTGCCTACAACAAACAATATTCCTAATTTCACTCAAAGAGTTAATAATCACAATCAACCAAGGAATGCAAATAATTCTTATCATCAACAATATTACAAACAGCAAACAAACAATCAATTTATCCAATACGACAACAATAACTCCTTCATTATCAACATTACACAATTCATCACTGATCACATAGTCAACTTCATCAACTCGCTAATGCCAACAATATTACAAAGAATTCAGAACTCCATCGCCTCCATTGTTAGTAAGTTATGGAAGATTCCCACCATAAAGCATTAACCATTCTCAATTGGAATGCAAATGGCATCGTAAACAAAAACCGACCTAGAACATTTTCTACAGGCTAAAAAAATTGACATCGCATGCATCACCGAGAGGTGGGCCCAAGCAAAATATTCAGCATACCAGGATTCCAAATTTTCATAGCCGACAGAAACGAAAAGTATGGAGGAGATGTATTAATTTTAAGTTTATCATTCAACACCACCAAATAACATTTCCACCCACTCCAGGTATAGAAAAAATCTGGATAAATGGCAATAACAATAATCAAACACTAACTGTAGTCATGACGTATAAACCACGCAACATAAAAATCAATACCTCTATCAATAAATTACTATAGTTGCCCAACCCTTTCATCACATCATAGCAGGAGACATGAATTCAAAGTATTTTGCATGGAGATGTCGGACTACAAACCCGGCCGGTGAATACCTAAACAGAAAACCAAACACAATGCAGCTTAAAATATTAAAGCTCATAGAACCAACCAATTTCCCATATGATTCCAATAAAAACCCAGATGTATTAGATATAGCAATAACAAATTTGAAAGACCCATTCTACTCCAGCTCATCAGGAATTACACTCAGACCATATCCCAGTTGTTATAACAACTAAACTAACGAAACATACTTGCTCTCCTCCTCTCACGCTGAATACTTTCAATACAAACTGGAATTATTTTAAAAACTGTTGGAAAATCAATACCAAAATTTCAAGTCTTAAATTGTTCAATTGAAATTAATCAAGCAAGCTCTAAATTAAAGAACATAATAATAATAAAAACAATCAACGACTCTCAAAATATAACAATATTAGTTTCAAGAAAGAAACTAAAAAACAACTACCTCCCAATATTACTGAATTAATAAAAGTTAAAAATAAAATTATTTTATTAATGTAATATTAATAATATAATAAATTAGTATTTTATTAATATAATATTAATAAAAATAAATTTTTATTAATAAATATTAATAAAAATCCTCAAACTAAAAAAATATATAAATCATCTAACAAATATCTGGAAAAGCAAACAGTAAATACAACCAAGAAAAATATAATCAATTTATTGAGAGACTAAATACTAAAAGCAATTCTCGTTTGCAATTCACAAAGAAAATTCTAAGGAAAAAGAACATTTCCCCACTGCCAACTGATTCTGAAAAAAAATTTCGCCTATGAAGAAAGCCGAGTTTCTAGCAAACCACTTTGCTAGCACATTCACTCCTAATGACTCCATAAAAATGCCAAACACGATGAATTTTTAAAGTTTCCAATCGCTCCTTTATACAACGTTCCTCAAAGAATTATATTCATCTCTCCCTAATAAGTTAAACAAATAATCAGAAAATGCCAAATAAAAAATCGCCAGGACGTGACCTAATTAATACTGCTATTTTCAAAAGATTATCAAACAATGACATCGCATTTTTAAACAATATAAACAACTCCATACTAATAACAGGTTTATATCTCCAATCATAAAAACACTTAATAATACGAAGGTTGCCTTTTATGTTTCGGAATTTGGCAACCCTGGTGTTGCAATCTGGCTACTGACAGCTCAATCGTAAAGTTGGATGTTTTGAGGTTATACGTACTCAGAACTTTTTGACATACGAGCACTATTTGTGTCGTTTACAGTAACTTAAAAGATTCATCTTGACCCAAAAATGGAATTAAATGGTGAACATTTTCGTGCGATTATGTTTTACCACTTTCGACGTGGATTAACTCAGCAACAGTGCATGGATGAACATAATTCAATTTTTGGCGATGAAGCTGCATCAAGGACCAGTGTTTATCGATGGTATGGTGAATTCAATCGTGGTCGTAGTTCACTCCAAGTCGAATTTCGCGAATGTCGTCCAAAATTAGTTGTTGTTCCGAAAACCATTGATGCTGTGCGTGAACTGATATTGCAAGATCGTCATGTGACCAATCGTGATATTGAGACAACCTTAGGCTTTAGTGGGACCAGTATATATTTGTTCGCGTTGGATCCAACACAATTTGTCAATCGCTCAAAAAAAAAGCTTGTGTCGATTGGTCGAAAGAAATGCTCAAAAAATACGATATCGGTGCACCGAAACACGTTTATGACATCGTGACAGGTGATGAATCGTGGATTTACGCGTATGAGTTCGAAAGTAAACAGCAGTCGACTGTATGGGTGTTTCAAGATGAGAAAAATTCAACAAAAGTTGTTCGCACACGAAGTACTTCCAAACAGATGTTGTTTTTTTGTTGTTTTTTTTGTTTTTGTTTTTTGAAAAACTGGTCATGTCGCAACCGTACCACTAGACGTATAAATCGAAGCAATCATTGGAACAGGAAACAAAGAATCGGGAGGAAGTAAGTGAGGGGGGCAACTGATGAGGCAGATAGTGTTGCAACTGATTCCCTGCTTGTTAATGATGATTTCATTGTACGACACGTGGGGAAGGAAAACAAAATGAAAGTGAAGTCTTTACCGGATATTCGTAAAGATCAATTACGAAGATATATCGAAAGAAAAGACCAGGGTACAGCTGAAACAGTTGTTCATGTAGGAACAAACAACTTAAAAGGAAATATGAAGAAATGCGCAGTGTACAAACTTTTCACGGCGGCACAAAAGAAGTTTTCCGCAGCCAAGATTGTGCTAAGTGGTGTATTGAGAAGAAAAGACATCTTCTGATGTCACATTCCAGAAATTATTGATATCTACGAGTGGGTGGCGAAACGTCTTGATGTGACATTCGTAGACGCGAATATCTAGATTTGTGACGACCCGCGTGAGGCTTTTGGTTGCTACAGCGATTTTAGCAGGGACGGCCTCCATCTAAATTGGAAACGTGCAAAAAATCTTGGGAGCCTGTTCTCTAGAGTATGCGAGTCCAAAACCCGATTGCACTGTTGAGGTTCCTCAGCGGTGGTCGCAGCAGCGACGGTAAATTGTGGGTGGGGTGGAGCTACTGAGACAGGTGCGAGGGAGGTCAGAATGGAGGAGATAAGGGCGACTGCGAAAGGGAACGGCGATGAGTATTCGTCAACTCCAGGCTTCAGCGTCGGAGCTGAGGCAGTGGCAACTGGCGTGAACGAGTCAGCTGCAAGGGGCTTCAGCGAAGCAGCGACGGCGGCGGTAGCAACGGGCGGGAACGACTCAGCAGAGCGGGATGAAGACGACAAGACTTCTGCGGAGCACGAGGACGACAGCGAGGCGGCGAAGAAGCTTGTGAGTTTGAATCCGCGCAATGCTTTAGTGTTTTCATCTTCGGATTGTAGCTTGAAAGGGAAAGGCACATATCACAACACCATGCAACTACCGTACAACTACCAACGAGTTAGAGATTCTCTGGCTAGTATCTCTAACTCGTTGGCAACTATACAGCGGCGGCGGCAGAGACGGCGACGGCAGACGACGATGGCGACGACGCCACAGCTACAGCGATGACGTCGGCGGCGACTACAGAGACGGCTTCGTGGGTCGCGCCTTCTCGAGAACACATTCAGGTGCTGAAAGGATTTCTTAGATTGTTGCAGGTAAACTGTCGTAGTATAATCAATAAATAAATGGAGTTTTGGAATATAGTTTATGCCTGTGATCCCGACATAGTGATAGGGACTGAGTCATGGCTAACTGAAGAAATCGGATCCTCTAAAATGTTTGATTCTCATTACAAGATCTTCAGGAGGGATAGAAATGGTAGAGGAGGCGGAGTTTTTATTTACGTCAAAACAGGCATTGATATTACTTTGGATTGAGTCAGTACAGAGTTTGAAATGATGGGAATAAAAATTATTACTTCAGAAACCATATTAGAAATCATTGCATGCTATAGTTATCCAAGCGACAGTTTCGACATTTTAGATGATATCATTCAGAAAACGGGAAACGAGAATGGGCATCCCACTGTTATTGGAGGTGACTTAAATATTCCTAGCGCAAACTGGGAGGGAGCTGTGAGTGAGGGGAAAGTCTAAACACTTGTAAACAGTCTAGTTTGGGACAGCGGAGCAACTCAGGTAGTTCGGAGTGGGGCGCGGCAGAATGCGATTTTCATTGTCTACTTAATTAGGCCGAAAGAACTTTTCATGTCTCGTGAAGTTGTAGAGGGAATTAACAATCATAAATCGGTTCTTCTTGACTTAGACGAAAATATTTCAAGGAAAGCCATCACGATAGGAACAAAAGTATGGCGATATAAGAAAGAAAATGTAGACGGGCTTCAAGGTTTTTTTAGAGAACAATACAATTGCTTTCTAAGAATCGAGGGAGGTATGGAAGAAATATGAAGCGCGTTCAAAGATATTGTATGCGAAGCTTTGCAAAAGTTTGTTCGCTGCAACATTTCAAAAATAAATCGGATCCAGAGAACTACGATGCAAAAATTAGACGATTGAAGAGGATAACGAGAAAGGCATTCAATAACAGAAAACGCAGTTGCGAACATATGAATATTTTTCAAAATCATTCAAAAGAATTAGAGGGAGAAAAGAAAACTGCTCAGGAGACGTATTTAAAGAATATTCTAGATGAGAAGAGAAATAACTAGACAGGATTTTATAAATATGTTCGTAAAAAGGAAATAAAGAGCATATCCCAGTTGTCCGTGAAAACGGAAACACTCATTACTAACGATCGGGCAAAAGCTAATGTGTTTAATAAGTATTTCAGTTCGGTTTTCAAAAGAAATACAAACCATCCACTAATTCCGGGTTCTTTGGTTACAAATCAGTTTAATATCGAAGTGAACGTTCTACGGAATAAAGTAAGATCTATTAAAAATGGTAAGTCAACGAGTCCAGACGACATTTCTAGAGGCATAATTAAAGTAGGAGGAGAGGTAATATTACCGTACCTAATTAGAATATATCATGTATCCATGAACAATTCAAAAGTACCTAAAGATTGGAAATTAGCATTTGTCGTACCAATTTTTAAAAGTGGCGAGAAAACTATATTAAGTAATTATAGGCCGGTATGTCTTACGTCCGTGATCTGCAAACTTATGGAGCATCTAGTTGCGAGTTACATTAAGCAAGAATGGGAAATCAAATAATGGCTCTATGATGGCCAACACGGGTTCAGGAGTGGTTATTCATGTGAAAGTCAGGTAGCCACGCTATTTCAGGATTTAGCAGATGAAATTGACGCGGGCGGGAGAGTTGACGCAACAGTTATATATTTTGCCAAAGCGTTCGATGTCGTTCCCCAGGATCTGCTTGTACAGAAATTAATGAATTTATGCATAAATTTCAGGGTGGTGGTGTGGATAAGCTAGTTTCTGCGAGACAGAATACAGAAAGTCCGAATAGGTCATGAGTTTTCTATCGAGGCAAGCATTACGTCAGGAATACACCAGGGGAGTGTTATTGGACCTCTTCTATTTCTAGCGTTCGGCAATGATCTGCCAGCGCACTTAATCTCAAATGTTTGGCTATTTGCAGACGATTGCATAATATATCGTAGTATGAATTCGAAAGAAGACGAAGAAATGCTGCAACGGGATCTTGATGAGCGGGCTTGATGATATTACTGGGCGGAAAATAGTGGAATGATCATCAAAAGCTCCAAAAACAAATCCATCACTTTTTGCAGGGGTCATAATTACACAGAAACAAGTTATCGTTTAAATAAAGACATTATTCCGAGAGTTTCATCATGCAAGTACCTAGGAATCCATTTCGATAATTAAGCTGGAAAAGTATATTTTGTTGTAGGGAAAACCTGGAGATCTCTTAACTTTGTATCGCGCGCCTTAAAAAAGAGTACGGAAAACGCGAAGTAAATGATTAGTTATCGCTTGTTCATCCGATAATGGAATATGGAACAATTTGTTGGATCCGCACAAAATTATGCAGTGTAAAAATTTGGAAAGAATTCAGCGTAGGGCAGCTAAATTTACTTTCAGTTACAAGAAAATGGCAGCATGGGATTTACTCGAAAATAGGTGATCAGTAGCCAGGCTCTGCGCTTTGTATTAAAGCTTATAGCGGTCATTCAGCTTGGAAAGAAATTAATCGGCAGCTAAGTATTCCTACATACATCAGTACGGGGATCACAGGCACAAAATAAATTTAACACCCCAGAGAACAGGTGTCACAAAATTTTCTTTCACAAATCGAACGATAAAAGAATGGAATAGATTGCTTGCAAAAACCTTTGAACCCTTTCCTCAAAGCATCCAATAGTTGCGGAAATTAATTTAGGGAATTACTAAGTAAATGAGCGACACAACTAAAAATAGTAGGTTATAGAGAGAAGCGTAAATCATGTATTTGAAGTGAGGTGTCGTGCAGTGTTGACTTGAAGGAAGTGATTTAAGGGTCAGAGCGAAGTGAAGTGAAATGCAGTGCATTGCCAGTCGAATGTGGTCTTAATTGAACAACAATCAGAGCGGAGTTAGATTATAGGAGTTTCTTTAATAGGATAATTTAATATTATATGAATCAGTCAGTTTTTATATTATTATTATTATTATTATTATTATTATTATTATTATTATTATTATTATTATTATGCTATTTTCGTTAGTCTTATCGTTGTTACTATAGTTATTATTGTACCATTATTATTTTTACTATATAATTTGCATGTTAGTTATACTATCATATTTATGTAATTAGCTGCCAATTGCAGTTTGAATAAATTTATTATATTATTATTATTATTATTATTATTATTATTATTATTATTCAATATATGGAATTTTTCTCTAATAATTCTGTTCCTCAACGACAGATCTTAAAATAAGTTCATGTTCAATTTTTCGAAAATATAAGTAGTCTTCGGGTAATTTTGACAAATCGTTTTTTAAATTGTCTCCTCGTATCATGGGAAGGTAAAAAATTATGATGCTAGTACCATTTTCGGCAAACTCTGTATATTCTAAAATTACAAAAAGTTAACATTTCAAAACTTCAAATTTGAAGATTGAGGTTTTTTGCCTTATACAAAGTCTGTTCAAAACAATCTTTAAAAAAAGTTGAGGACAACTAGTGGTTTTCACGTATTTTTAGCTTGGAATTAATGCAATTTATAAAAATAAATCAAAAATCGCTCCAAATTTTTGCCGCGGATAGAAGAAGGGATGCTAAAAGGAATAAAGTGGGTGTCATTTTCGTTTCATGAAGTTCATATTACATCAGAAGTTCATAAATAGTTTTACAAGTATATGCCTTTGCCTGAGAGTGAGAGAGAGTAAAAAAAAATGTACATCACCTTTTTTGAACAGCTAATTGTGAACAGACTTTATCTGAGACAAAAATCTCTATCTCCAATTTTGAATTTTTAAAATGTTTTTTCCAATATTCGAAAATTCGGGGATTTCAACGAATATGAGACCTGCACCATTCTTTTAAACGTCCTTTGCACTATTCAACAATAAAATTTAATAAAAAATTTCGAGCCTTATTTGTCTGAAAATTTTGAAAATGTCCTATGGGGATTCATGTAAAGTATCCCCCAAAATAAAAATTTCGGTTTCAAATTCCAGGTTTCGTGTCATCAGGTAGAACGATTGGGAAATATCAATTTTGGAGAAAATCGGCCGAATGGTGTATGCGCTAGTGTTGTGCATAGACGGACGGCACAAACATTTTGCCGACAATCGAATTTTCGGAATAAAGTACCCACAAAACATGGATTCTTGCTACACCAAGTGTTAGAGGATTTTTGTCTATATTTAACTGGATTTATCCACTTTTTCCTTGCCAGCACCCGGCAATAAGAGTTTTGGGGTCGAAAATTCGCATTTTTCCGGCGCACGATTACAATATTTTCTCTTCTTTTGTTGCTAACAAACACTTTCTCTGTTTCTTTTGCTGTTTTTCAGCATTGAATTTTTAATAATAGATTCTATTACAGAGTTTTAAACATTACCAAAAAGACACATTTTAATATTATATTGATACTCACACGCTAAAACAATTGATATCTTTATCTTAAAAAGGTAAAGTAATTACAGTGGAGAGAAAAGGAAAACAAAGTGATAGCAATGGACATCTGGTATTGGTTTAATTTGAATATATTCTTTCACTGGTTTCATACTTTACGGAAATAGTTTATTTAATAATTATCTTATTATTGACCCTCGTGTCATTTGTTGTATGAGGTTTTCCTGAGCTTTCGTCACCTACGCAAACGACACCTTTTGCATCCAGGAAAGATGTTAAAAGATATTGTGTATATTTAAAAATAATTATATTTGTTCCTTCAGTTATTAGCAAACAATAAAAGTGAGAGTTTTCATGCTCGTAAATTTAAAGATAATTTAAGGAAATCTAAATTTTGTTACAATATATTATCTGCTTGTCCTAATATAATGTACTACATTGTTTATTTACAATAAAGAAAACAAGCATCTGAAAGCTTTGGGTGGAGCAAGATAAATGAAGAGTTTTAAGGATCCGTTAGGAATGATGCAACGTATAACAAGTTGGAAATTATCCTTTAGGACTGATCTGATGGATTAGAAAGTCCAATGAATACTTCTCAAAAAATCGAGCTTTCGAGGACTATGAATATCTCCATTCGGACTAGTGAATCCCCAGTGAATGAAGAAGCGATGATGTAACGACAGGTGGAAGAAACTGGAGAATATCTGCCCCGAGCTTGTTTTCTCCTTCGAGTGACGGAAATTGGAAGCAGGTTCACAGAGATGGAAAGTAAGCGATGGAAGCTGCCTCGTCTGGTTTCGGAAGGCGCGACTAACTCGCGATTGTGGGTATCCAGTGGCGACTGAAGCGATTCATTCAGGTAGCAACAGGCGTAACTTTCGGTAGCCCGCATCCCAATATTTCGAGATTTATTGAATTTTTACGATCATATAAAATGATTGAAAGTGTTTTAATCTAAGGTTGAGACGTCTTAAACGTGTTATTTTCGAAGAATATTATTTTTCCGAAGGGGAGTAAAGAATAGTATAATATATAATTACAAAAGGGTTGCCTTTCCATTTCTTGAAATAATCTCCGAGCATTTAGATCCGTAAACGTCGATGGTTCGGCTCCTATGATTGGCCTTTGCTCTGCGAATTCGTCCCATTCGGAAAATAACTTCATTTCTATTTTTCTGAATACAGTGGTTCGATAGTGGTGATTGCACCTTTTTATATGACTTAAAGTAAATTTCGGTGTATTTTTTGTTTTTTCAATAATTATACAAATGTAAAGTTTTTGAAAGATCACTCACGCCATTGATATGTACATTTCCTGCAATTTGTAAACACTATTGTATTCGTGATTTAAAGTACTTAAAATGATTTCAAATTTACTTTTTCGAAACTAAAATTTTCTGTGAAAAAATATATTTAAATTTCGAATCTACAGTAGCGCTTAAAAGCCAGTTTTTTAAAAACGGCTTCAAAATTTTCGAAGACAATTGAGATTTAGGACAGGGTATAACTGTTCTTTAATAATCTTAAAATAATATTTCCACTCTACAATTAGGAAGTAGAGAAATTAAGAAAATGCCAAAAAAAATGTACTTTGGGCGGCGATTTGCGTGATATATAGACAATTTTTATTTTGTTTAAACATTTTTTCTGAAAAAGTCACCGTATTTTTTTATTAAATTTTGACCTCGGATAGCGTGTAAGATGTTCAAGAAAAATGTACAGGTCTCATGTTTGTTAAAAATTCTGATTTCTTGAAAACTGCAAAAATTCAAAAATTACCAACCGAAAATTAGCAATGCCAAAAAACATGTGCTGTGCAGAGCTAGCGCCTCAAGCGTTCAGACGATATTCTCTTGAGTCTGAAACAAATATTTTGATTGGTGGGTACTTAAAAGAAATCCTCAACATTTTCAAAATTTTCTCCAAAATTGCAAACATTTTTATTAGCTTTGTCCGCGGATAGCGTAGAGAACACTTAAGAGAATGGTAAAGTCTTTATTTTCGTTGATATCACTGATTTTTCGACAGTTACAAAAGTATAATTTTTTTCGAAGTTTTCCTATGACCACACTCTTCAAAATAAAGATTTTTCTGAATGAAATCTATTATATCAAGACAGATTGTAAAATAAGGTCACTTACAATTTTTCAAAAATGTGAGTAGCATTCGCGTAATTTTGCATAAAATATAAGCAATTAAAACAAAATTTTAAACAATTATTTTCTCAAAATGGCTCCAATTTTTCACGCATACCTACGTATATATATGGAGTACTGAAACTTAATTACCACTCTGTAGCACCATTCGTTAAATCTTTAGAACCTTCTGTTGATGCTAGTGCTAATACTACTTAGTATTTTGAATCAATTTAGTATCAATTTTGTATCAATTTAGTATTTAGTATCAATACTACTTAGTATTTTGATGTTGATGGTAGAATTTTATTCCCTCGGTGAAGCAGGAAAAGGTACTGTATCAAATAACAATATTTCCAAAAATCATTTACTAACTTGTGTTAAAACATCACGTACTTTTCCACCCGTATTTCCACGCAAAAAGTCCTCAAATTTTCGAAAAAGGGTACATGACCTTATTTCAATATCTATCTGTAAGGAACAGATTTCATTAAAGGAAAAAATCTTAATTTATTATTTTAGTTGTAGGAAGACTCCGAAAAATTTTGAACTTTTGCAATTTTCAAAAAATTGGGGTTTTAACGAACATGAGACCTGCACCATTCTCTTAAACGTCCTTTACACTATACAACAACAAAATTTAATTAAAAAACGATGCAACCATTATTTTGAAATGTTCCCGAGACTTCATTTAAATTTCCCCCTAAATTAAAATATCAGTTTCAAATTCATGGAGCCCTGACATCAGCTACGATTAGGGAATATCAATTTTAGAGAAACTTCCCACTCCTTAGGGAGAAGTTAAAAATCTATATTTGGCGTTGGCAGTAGTAATACCATTTTGTTTTCGCATTTTTTATCTTCCTCTACCAGTTAATCCGAGCTTCCCTAAATGAGGCTCCGACGCGCGAAGTTATATTTCATGTTTCCCTTGTAGCTTGGTCCTCTCTTATAAACAGTATATTAATAGATGCTCGGAGGCCGGCTAGTTTGTAGTTTGAATCTGTGTAAGCAAACATGGTTCAAATTGGTTCGAACCCCGGTACAAAAAGCAAAAGGTTTGACAGAATTCGCGCGGCGCTTGATTTGGCTGGACCTGATGCCAAGTCATGTCGTCATGAACGGTGCTGAAAGAGTAAAAATGCCGAGGCCTCGGGTATATTATTCTTCCGTGTTCGTTAGAAGGTTCAGTACTGTTTCCTTTTAATTGTCATCGAAAAGTTAAATACCGTCGTCGTGCTGGTATGTGGATTTAAGCAAGTGATTTTCAGCTCCGTATGACAATTCACTCGCAGTGGATTGTGTTGTCTTCGCAAAGTGTCAGAGAGGAGTTATTACAACGGATGAATTTCATGTTTACTTTACATTCTATCAGTTTTCTCGATGGTGTTCAAATGTTTCCCAGACGGATTTTCTCCAGGGTCGGTTGTGACAGTGACAGGTTATGTTCACTCAGATCCTGTTAGGTATGTTTTTCAGGCTGTTGTTATTGTGATAGTATATTTCCTCTTTCAATAATTCAGATTTATTTGTGTTAGGTTCGAAATAAATCTGCAATGTGGGCCAGTAGTATCTCCTGACATAGTTGGAGACATTGCACTTCATTTCAATCCTCGCTTTGACGAAGACCTACCTGTAATAGTGAGAAATACAAAATCCAATGGACAATGGGGGTATGAAGAAAGAGATGGAGGATTCTTTTTCAAGCCTAATCAGAATGTCTCCATCCAAATTTACTCAGAACGGCGAGGCTATAAGGTAATATGCTGAATTATTGGGCAGATGTATATTTGTAAAATATGATTCTGTCATTGATGTAAAATTACGCGCTTTAAGTTTGCATAAACATTTTTTTCAAAATTAAATTTGTTGTTTTGAAACATATATATTAATTTTTGTTTTCAATTACATGTTCTTAAGAACCTTTCACAGCAATCAATTATCAGTTACATAATCAATTACACTATCATTTATTAGTAACATAAATTTTCAAGAAATATGAAATCCTTTTTAACCACTTAACATAAGAGCCTGAGTATAATTGGGGTTTTAATTATTTCAAAAATTTAAAAACCTGAGTATATTTGTGTTCTTAATATCAATAATAAAAAAAATTGGCTATCTAAATGTATAAATTCTGTTTATTGTATCAGATGTTTGCTTGATATGTTTATTGTATATTTGATTGGATTGTATGTAATAAAATTTGTTAATGATTTTCAGATAATTGTGGATGATTTTCCATTTATTTACTATAAGCACAGACAAGATCTTTCAACAGTGACCCATTTATCAATTAGAGGAGATATTGATGTACAAGAAGTGTGCTATAAGGCAGCTCCTGTGAGTACTCTACACGAACTACATCAGACTGAAATTATTTCATTACATTAGGTCGTTACTGACAATTTGCAAAATATCTGCTGAGAGCATTTTTACCTGTGACCATGCTAGCAGCTTGATTTTCTGTTCAGTAAATCATAATTTGCAATATTTGCAGTTTTTAAAAAAAGGTATCTTAAAATAGCAACATTTTATCATTAATTTTTCTTTTTTTATATTTAATTGAAGTTACCATTTTAAAGTGATTAAAACATAATGCCTTGATTTTCTGAACTGTAGGACAGTGTAATAATTCTTGATTGTAGGTTGCTTCTTAAGTTGGCAATTAAAAAAAAAGACCTAATATGGCAATATGGTAAACATTATCACATTAAGTTTTCAATTTCAGTAAATCTCAACATAAATCAGTTTTATTTGCTTTCACTTTAAAACTTTGTTCTCAAGAATAGGCACAAATTTACATGGAAGATAGTGAGGTGGCATATGAATGTGTTCAGGCAGCTTTGTTAATTCAAATCTTAATCTCTCAATGTATTACTAGAATCAAGTTTTATTTTGTTTGTCCTTCATCACTTGCTTATTTTGTGTGTCTGGTCGTCTGCTGTCTGGTTTCTGATATCAAATATTTATTTATTCACTTAAAGATTGTATTTATACAAGAGACTACTTTGGGCTTAAAAGCTTTATAAGCTAATCCTGTTGTTTGGTGCTCTTCAGATTTTAGAAGATGAATTTCAAGTACCAAAGCCACCAGGTCCTTATAAACTTTCGCTGGAGGATTGCCTGAAACCAGGAACTTGTCTAGAAATAAGTGGAAGGACACGCTGTGATGCTTCTAGGTACTACTTCGATTTATTGCTCTTTAATTTGTATAGGGGCAATCCATCAATTATGTAATACAAATTTGGGGAATTTAGAATACCCCCTCTCTCCTGTAATGTATGTTTGAACCTCCCTAAATAATTATGTAATGTTTGCGACTTCTCTATCCCACCCATAAATGCAAGAAGTGAAAATAAATAAATGCACTATAAAAACATTGTATTCATTTTGTTGGTGTTGTGTATTGAATTTATGATTATTAAAGTTGGAATTACTTGGTAATGCTGACTGCATCTAACAATACGATTGGGTGTAAATTTTGAGTGAAGGAAGGAGCATAGGCAAGAAAATTTCTGAGCTCAAAGTGTGCATAGGCCGTCATGGATGATGCATGGTGAGCGTCTACTGTGCCAATTTAATTGGATTCTAAAATATACTACTGATAAGTTTTGACTATTTTCTTCGTAATCATACAGAAAAAAGTGATAAAAAATATTCCCATTTATTCTAATACATTTAATTTATTTAGGTTTTTAAAACAAATTAATTAGTTGATATTTTAATGTCTTAGTAAAAGACTCAAAGAAAGAAAGAAAGTATTCGAACAAATATTAAAAAATGTAAAAAAATAATAAAAGAACCGGTGTTTTGTAACACTAAATGAATACTTCCTACTGCTACATAATGAAGTGTAATGCTGCCTGACTTTCCCTTCCCCCTCTTTAGTGTTACGTAATTTATGGATGATCCTATAGTATAAAAGAATATGACATTAATGTTGATTGATTTATTGATGGTTCTGGGCACATCAACTGTTCATTAGCCCCATTAGAGTCCGGTGAATGTATTGTGAGCTCTTGTTGGATGGAGCACCGACTTACAAGTCTGGTTGCAGGGGTTTTCTTCCTCTAGGTATCTCCCCCAGCAGGGTGCCACCCCATTCAAGACAAGCTCTAAGCTAGTGCAGTGCTAGTGTTTGGGTGTATGTATGTGAAAGGGGAGGTGATGGGACAAGGATGAAGTAGGAAAGATTGCATAAGGCCCATGGCCTGTTCGTCAGGGTATTCCCCTGGCATTCGCATGGTATAGAGAAAAAAAATGGTTTTATAATGCAATTTGCTTCAATATGCTATTGATTAAAGGACAGTAACAAGATAAGCTACATCAGCCTTAGCAAGCTTCTCGTAATTCATAAACATTCATGTCTGTCTCAAGATAAGTGAAAGTGTGCTCCGTTCATAAATATGAACCAGACATATGTTGTAACTAGATAAGCCACACTTTTCCCAAAATGGAGGTATTAACATTTACAAATATCAGTAGGCTTGCTGTGGCTTATCTTATTACTGCCTCAAGACCTTTAATTCATTCATTTTCTTTTTTTAGATTTTCCGTCAACCTCGTATGTGGGAAAAATCCAGAAGAGGATTGTGATTTTTGTTGTCCCCTGACAGTGGCATTACACTATGATGTTCGCTTCTATCCTTCCAACTTAATTGTAAGAAATACCTTGGTAGAAGGTGAATGGGGAGATGAAGAAACAGATGAATGTTTTACTTTTACACAAGATAACGATTTTACTTTACGTTTTGACTGCAAAGAGGAACATTTTCAGGTAAGTTATTCAACATTTACATACATTATTTGTTTTCATTGTTCTTCTCTAACAGTATAATATTAAAACATTTTATTATTATTCCAATAAAGATTGGATTAATTTTTATTCAAAACTTTTCAGTTGCAAATTTAATTTTCTTGGTGAACATTTTTTTCATTTCAGCCAGGAAATAATAATTAAATTTTCTATAGAGTACTGAGAGTTTCATTGTAAATATCAGTAAACTGTAATTGTTGCTACATTCTTGACTCATTTTTAAACTGCCATGTGATTGATAATTAGGGCCTACAGTGCTGTGACAGATTCTATATATCATTGACTGTTATTGCAGGTTTACTGGATTTAAAAACTTCTTTTTTTAGAGGTTTTTAGCCAAGAGAGCTAGTTAATATGTGATCATATTTTAAGAAATATTTGAGTAATGAATTACTTTCTCTGGAATCTTTTTGATCTGATACTGTTTGAAATCATGAATGGTTGTTTTTACAGGTTGCTTTTTGTAGTCTTGAATGTTCATTGTTACACGTTCTCAAAAAGTGTTGTTATTAAACAATGAAAGCAAATAAAAAAATGCATGATTTGCATAGTTTTAATGCAGATAATGATCCTTTAAGCATATTATGAATTCTCTTTTACCTTCAATTTTCTGTGTATTGCAGATTTATGTGAACAAACTATTAACTTCAACATATCGACATAGGATTAGTCCCCTGAATATATCTTACGTATATGTTCATGGAGGAGTTGGTCTTTACGATGTGAATATGATGAATTTGTAACAGGTAAGTGGAATGAGAAATGATTTGATATATGTAGTAATTGCAACATAGTACTAAATATTTTGCTGTTTTGTTTGTTTCATGCAGTATAACTTACATGTACATCACTCAACCAATTCTATTGTTTCCATGATTTCATGGTCAAGATACCATCTTATGTTCCAATAAAATGTTATAGCCAGAAGCCATTTATAATTGAGCTAAAGAAGCGATCAGTTATTACCAAGCATTCATTATTAAGTTACAGAAAAATAGATACACGTATACATCTGCATACGTCTCCAACAACACTAGTTATTGGTACTTACTTTATATATTAATGTTAAGCAACAACAGAAAAGATCCCAAAGAATACATTTGCTGGTAATGTACTTACATTTGCTGTAGATTCTTCTTAGAAGAATTGCTGCTGAGAGGCTTTTAATTTTTCAGGAATATCAAGTAACTCTCTGCAACTAACCAGTGCATATGTGTGTAAATGACTATGAAACCTGATAAGTAGCCTGTATAAACCTTTGTAATTTGCCCAGGTTCCAAAGCTAAAGTACTGATACTGATGACAGTGATTATAATGATCACAGAGAAATATTCTTAGGGCTGGATTCACCAAACAAAGAGTAAATCATGTTTACTCGAGAGTAACGTCTTGGAGCGTTTCATCAACACTACTCGAGTGTAAATTGCTTACATTAGAGTAAATTCGAGAGTAACTTTACACTGCGAAAATCCATCAGGTAAAGTACAGAGTAAATTCAGTTTTCAGTATGCATGTATCTCCGAAGTGTTGTTACAGCTTGACGATTATGAATGATAGAATTTCAAGACAATTCCAGCAAAGATTCGGAATATTATCCCCTAGTGCGAAGACAAAGGGTGCGAGAGAGAATGAATTGATTTCAATTATGACGATCGAGATTTTGTCACGAGGTTATGTTTGACCAAATCAGCTGTTAACTTCATCAGATACATTGTAGAGATACTTGTAGAGAACTTGTAAATTATTTTTCCACATGTGGATACAAAATAAAGGTATTACATACTGTATACGATAACAAAAGGAAAAATAATAACTACAGGGACTGCAAGTACTAAAAAATATTTATGTATTTAGTAAAAACTGTATGTGACGTAGGGGGGAGATCATTTGCACATGTTTTATTAAATTCCAGAATCCCTTTCCAACATTTTAACTATAAATAGGTGAACGTTGAATACAATTTTCAAAAATAAAACAAATAATAATAATAATAATAATAATAATAATAATAATGATAATAATAATAATAATAACAATGATAATAAAATTTAGAAAAACGTGAGATCAGCAACATTTGAAAAACTAAACATTTTCGTTCCCGAGTTATAGAAAATTAATTTGGATCACCATCGGTAAACAAACTGCAAATTTGATTTTTCTGCATTGCTAACAAAATAGTAACTTATCTCCAGATAAGAAAAATTAATATTTATTAAGAAATAAAGATACAAAAACTAAGAAGTAAACTATGCCAACTCAAATCACGATAACACCACACAATATAATAACGCCAAGAACTCTGAAACTGAAATTAATGATAGAATATAAGGAATTAATCAAAGGTTCACGTTGGTCCCCTTGTTTTCCAGCATCACTCCCGCTCACAGCCTCTTGATTCGCTCTCAGATATTGCGCGTTCAGTTGATTCGCAGAGTAAATTAAAGAGTATATACTCTAGAGTAAAATAACCCTGTACAAGCATGGTGAAACGCTCATATTCTACTTGAGAGTTACTATCTTAGGGTAAATGGTTACTCTCGGGTAATTACTCTCAACTTCACTCGGTTGTAGGTGAAACTGGCCCTTAATGTTATATTGAGTGATGAATGGGAGTACTAATTGCAGTATTTGCAGCCTATGTACTTTTTGGATAATATTATGTATGAGAGTTTCTTTTATTGTATATTTTCCTCTCAAAATCATTGAAATTTTTAATGTGCATTGTTGCAAAAAATATTAACACCAGAAAACATTTTCTGTCATTTCTTTATTATTTTATAAAAAATATGGACTATATGGTAGACATGTCAAAGACTAATTTTTTAGAGTTAACTGTTTGCCTCATATTTGACTTTTGAAACATTTCTCCGGATTCCAATTTGTATTTCAGAATTTGGCAGTTTTTCATGTTAATTTCAGTCTTTCTTCTTCACTCAATTACTTATCATTTGTGGGTGATGAAAATGTCTGTAATGTTTGGCAAAGGAAAATAGTATTAACGAATCTTAGAGAGGTTCAATACTGAAAATGTATTATAATCTTTTAATATTTTTAATGTACATATTATTTTCTTGGGAATGAACTAACATTCCTAAAAGTTAATAATGAAAGTAATATATCAATGTATTTAAATGCAATGATGAGAAGTTTTTATTTTCATATGCTTTTATTGTATTGAAAATGGAAACATTGTTATATTTCTCAGATTGAGAACCATGGAAGACATCTAGAGAAATTACAAATACATCTAGTCAATTGGTGTGTGCCATAAAATGTGTATTTCACATCTCTAATCATGTCTTATTGGATGTGTAGTTTTCTTTGTAAAAAATATGTACTGTAGTCTTCTGTTATTCTATGAATATAATTTGCTTTTTGTAACATTCCATCATTTTCATTATTTGATCAGTATTTGTAGCTCCTAAGCTTTAAAAAAGAGCAACAATCTGTTTTATGTGTTTACAAGATGTATGCATGTTGTAATAGACACAAATTAATCTTCAGCGTAATGTTAAGAGATCCTTAAGAGATAAGCCTTTTAGTTGCCATATTTCAAAGTTTATTGTAATGACATGTATTTCCATGCATAAGGGGCTATCCATAAATTATGAAATGCAAATTTGGAGTGTGTTGAATACCCCCTCCACCCCTCTTAATGCATGTTTGAAACCCCTTCTAATAATTACGTAAAGCTTGCAACAAGACATCCTCCCCTCCAATTACAAAAAGTAAAAGTCAATCAACAAATCATCCCCCCTCTTTAGTATTATGTAATTTTTGGCGACTCATAATTAATTTTTAAAAATATTTTATTTATTTAATAATTCAATTTTCAATTCATTCTCTTTTCATTAAGGATTCAAAACAGTGCTTAATTTTTTTCTTAGTTTCAAAAATTGATTTTATTTGTAAGTTGATTAACTACTTATGATCAATAAGAATATTTTTAAAGAATTTTCATATGACAATATATTTGCAATCTGCTGTTGGAATGTCAATCAGATGAGTCAACTGTTATGATATGATTATTCCTATAATTTACAAATATAATGTTGAGAATCACTGAAAAATGAGCTGTTGTGCTGGATTTATTATTATCATTATTTTCCTGGAAATGGACAAAATTTAAAAAAAAAAAAAAAAAATTATAGAGCCATAGGGAATTCTGTCTCTTCCTTAAAATTAATTTCATAAGGATATTGTAGTAGGAAATATCCTTGGGATATTATACAGCGTTGTGTAAAGTGATTTTTTAATACAAAATTGTCCAATCATAGAATGATTTTTTCATTATAATGTAAACTCAGGTACACCTTAATACAAGATTAATTCAAAACAGTGTTAAATAATTTTATTTATTCACACAGGTTAAATATTAGCACTTGTTTGAATATTATCAAATATCCTAAAAAGACACTTGTATATTTTGATTATATTTTTATATTTGTTTTAAATGAATTTTAGATATTAAAGGTCTTGAAACATTATTTTATTGTGACATAATGCATTCAATTTTTAAGAATTATTTTTATCTAATCCTCATAACTGCACTTTGTAAGTGATCTTATGAGTAGATTTTTTTGCAATTTCTTTTTTACCATAGTATTAAAAATGAGGTTTCCTTGTTAAATAAAATTTAAATTAAAAAATGACTTTAACATTTTGAGTTTCTAAAAAATTGTTTTGATTCTTGTAGATAATCTAATACTTCATTCTTTTGCTTCTAGAATAGTCCTTTGCATGTGGTAGATATGAAATAAAAAAAGAGAATTCGATATTTTTTAATGCAGAAATTAAATATTTCCATTTTTGTTGATATTTATGCACTAACTATCCCATGTAACAATTTTTAAACATCAGAGTTTGTTAAAAGAATTGATTTCTGGAATCATTTAAACAGGGAAGTATACAATAAATTTGTTAATGTTGTTTCAGAGACTGAGTTTAATGTACATGTCAAGCAGAGAGTATGTATGTAGAGTATCTACAGTTAACTATATTTTTATTTACTGGTGAATAAAAAATCTTATGCTTTTATTGTGTTTTGTTTTTGCTATTATATTATATATTTTGATACTTTCACCACTTATATTAATTTTAAGGGACACTGCTAGGTTTTTACAAATAGGACAAATCTAAATTGTGTGTTAATTCTTTGCCATGAGGATTAAATTCGGTAAGGTAATTGATAATTTAATAACAAATGAGATCAACAGGGGCCATGTTTTGAAGGGAAACATTGAAATGTATTTTCTTTATGTAAAGAAGGAAAGGGTCATTTGCAAATGTGTTTTAAAGAATGAACAGGGATACAAAATTGTTTTTCACATATTGCTCTTTATTTCAATATCAAAAATTTCAATTGTTTTTAGAACATAATAAAATCATGTTTTACAGGTAGGTAGTAATGAAGTTCTTTTACCGTTCTATTTGCATAATTTAAACTTAAGTAATCCATTATTTTCACTGTTTTAATCCTTTTATTGTTTTCAATGTTATAAAGAATATTTGAGCCATATCTTGAACATTTTTAGTCTATAAGTATGTACAAATTTGGAGGCAAAATATTCCAAACAAATCCTTGGCCTGATTATTTGCATTGCAACATTGTTTGAAAACTTATAACTGAACAATTATAATTTTAATTTCACAAATGAATATATGTTTTTGTTATCTTTGCATTCAAATGTGAAATATCCCTTAACTCACTAGTAAAATTAGTGTTTCCATAAGTGTCATCTACACCAGAAACTTCTGGGAATCCTGTTAACCCAATCTTCAATGTACACACTGTTTGACTCCAAGAATACAGTGTACCTAAACAACTGTAACAAATATCAGAGAAAGGAAATAAGATTCCATGGGACGTGGCAGCCTCCATAAAATCATTTCACCATCCTTTCGAGGACCGCTGACTCCAGACAGAACCTGTCACTGACGATAATGGGCATTTTGAAATGAAATGAAATGACTTTGTGTCTTTGAGTGACTGTGGTCACGTGGGAGCGATGCTGTGTGCGTGCTCCGAGGTGAGGAGTGGTTGAGGGTCACGACTTACGCCGATTCTCAATCGGGTAAGATCGCTCTTGCGAGGCAAACCATCAGTTGGTACGCCAGAACGGACTTTGTGTCCCAGTGTGACATCCGGTCACGGAAGCTTGGCTTTGTGCGCGCTTCAAAAGTAGGAGTGGCGAATACCACAATTGAAACCGATCATCAATCGGGTTTTGATCGCTCCCGCGATCAGGGGATAGTAGGTCTATCAGAGCTAGGGTGTAAAGTGGAAATTCATTGTAAATATTTGTTGGGTTTTCTTTGTAAATAAATATTTGTTATATGAAAGCTCTATTGTCTATGTTCGCTGTGAGTATCCATGACGTCACAATACGTGGAGCAGGGAAACCTGTTGTTATGACATCCAAATCCGCCGCCATTTCTTCTATAGTTATATTGACTACCAGAGAGCGATGGACTGATTTTGACCCTTCATTTCACGTATCGCTGCCTATGGGCCCTTGCCCACGCCGCGGCAGAAGCGCGGCAGAAGACCCTCCGGCGACCCGGCGAGAAGCCGCCCTATTTCTTGCTACGTGAATGAATCGGCCTATCGGGTGCATGCCATACATGACGCGAACGTTGAAATACTCGCGCGTACAGCAGCGCAGATGCCCATCTGAGCTGGCGCGAGATGCTGCGCGAGAAGTAGTCAACAGAGGCATTTGTTTTCCTTACACTTCGCCTACGGATCAGTAGTAGGTGCAGTTCTATGTTTTTCTGGTAGAGTAGACGTCTTGGCAAAAGTGCATTGTATAGTCATTAACGGGTCGTATGTCGGATTGTCATAGTGTAAGAGAGTGGTAATGTAACTTGTATGTTTTAATGAGGCGCCCTGACTATCAATTTTGCATTATCAAGTCTCTAGCTCTGTCATTCTGTAAACATATGAGTTGCCATTAGGCCGAATGGCAGTCTCTGCTTTCAATAATTGATTTTTTAATATTTATTAATTTTGCAATAGCTATTCCGAAAATTCATTGTCATGCAGTCAAGCACCTTTCCATGCAAGTATGTGTAAATAGCTACATTTTTAATGTTTGAATTGTTAACCTTGGGCACAATCTTGTACACTTTACATTCAGTAATAGCTATGAGAGGTAGCAAAGGACTTTTTCTCCAGCAAACGTTAAAAATTCACTGTTGTATAAAAAGTTGCCTGTGTACTCATCCTGACTACTTCTTGTCATCGAGTTCCTTTGTTAATTCATAACCCTGTAAGCTGAAGTGTAGGTCAGCACTGGATCTCTCAGTCTAATGGGGAAAGCTCACCGCAACATCCCAAATTACGATGTGCACTACACTCAGGAGATTGATGACCATAGTAGATGATACACTTCGTAAAACTATATGCTCACAGCTCGATCTCAAAATGTATTTTATATTTTTATTTTATTTATAAGGTTAAAAAGCGCTTCTTGGCGGCAAGTAATATGCTGCAGCAACTCATTTATCTAGGGAGATAAATTCTTTTCTGGGCGGCGCAATAACACCATTTGTCCTGGTGTACTTAAGCAGTTTTAAATATATTTATTTATTTTGTGTTTTACTCAAACTGGAATCGAATCAAATTAATTATTTCACAGAAAGGTAAACATAATTTAACCTCTTGAGAAATATACGTATGTATTTCACTCCTATTATTGCTTGTGAGGCAATACAATGCTGGAGACTTTCAGTATTGTTATATGGTATTTTTCCATGTAATATTATACAAGTACTTTTGTGAGCCCTTTTGAAGCAAATTTTAGAATTCTGTTTTGGATTAGTTTTTCACAGAGCTTTCCGACCGTATTTAGTAGACTTATGGGCCTGTACGACTCGGGCTTTTTCGGATTTTTCCCTCGCTTGTAAAAAGTTAGAATATGTGCATGTTTCCACTGACTCGGGAAATGCTGAAACATAAATATAGCATTAAACAGAGCGACTAAGAACACTGTGGCCTGCTGCAGCAGCTTCTTCAGGAAGTCGTTAGAGATACCGTCGGGGCCAGGAGCTTCTCTAGTTTGCAGCTCCGAGATGGCCGCTTTTACTTCAGTCTCTGTAGAGAAACTCGGCTCGTCGGCGGGCGCGTGCAAGGCCGCCATTACCGTTTGTTGTACTTCGACAACGTGCTGTATTGACGGCGCCTCCTTGACCGGCTGAAACTGAGATTCTAAGACATTAGCTAGGAGTTCCGCTTTCGCCTCGTTAGATTCTGCGAACTCGCCTGTGCTGGTCTGAAGTGGCGGCACTGTTATTAGTGTCCTGGAACGCATGCGAGTGACTCACCACAGTGAATTATCTTCAGGTTTGAGACCTGACAACAATTTAGCCCATTTCTGATTGCGGTATTCAGCTAGTTCGATTTCAACTATACGTTTCAATCGGTTTAGCTCCCGCTTATCATCTGGGTGTCGCGTGCTCTGCCACAATCTGCGCGCCCTGTTTTTCCTAGAAATTAGATTGATAATAAACGGGGTTAATGGTTAACGGGGAAATCCTTAGAGGAACGCTGCTTCTCAGCTGCTGAGTTGAGGCTGTCAGTCACAGCTTCGGTGAATTGTTGTGCTCCAGCTTCTATCTCCTGCGCTCCTGACAGTACAGATGCATCTGGTATGCGCTGCTGCAGCTCCGTCTGGAATTTATTCCAGTCCGTGCACCTCTTCTGCGTCATGGGTGCAGTCGACAGGGTTAGCCCGCCGCGCCTCATATCCGCTATCACTTAGAAGTGGTCAGAGGAAAGCTCATAAGTGGTTGTTAGTGTGGGAGGGTAATGGAGTTTCCGGCAGAACGCAATATCTAAAGTATCGGGCTTGCAGTTCGTTCGAAAGGGATAATAGGTAGGTGTATTGGAAGCGTATATCGCGTAACCGTTTGCATCAGCGGTTGCTTTCAGCTTACGGCCGCGGAGGCAGGTGATGCGGGAGCTCCAGGTTGTGTGATTTACATTAAAATCGCCAGTCACAAGTGTTGGAGTTGTGTTTGCCTCTACTAGTTTTGCAATATCTGCAGGTATCAGGGTCCGCACGTTTCCGCTGTGCGGTCGGGGCGTGCGTAGATGGAGATGAGACCCAGCGGCCCTCGCTCCATCTGAACGACAACAGCAGTGGCCTCGGCGTGCTGCAGCTGCGGAAGTGCTATAACATAATGATTAATGTTACGTCTTATTAGAATTGCAGTGCCGCCCCCTCTGTGAGCGTCTGTCGCGTTTGCTGCTTGTGCTGCTCTGTCGTTTCTGTAGCGGTAGAAACCTGGAATATTTAAAGAAAGATGCGGAACCCACCCACTGGCTCTTTGCACTCCCTTATAAACTCGAGGCTCACGTGACCTACTACGTCACACCGCTCCCGCTGGACCCTGTTGCTGGGCACGAGGGTTTGGGTTTCCGTTTCTTAAGACCGGAGGACCCCAAAGCCTCGTCTCCCGTTTCCGCGTTCTTGCTTTAAGGAAAAACCCTTATCTCCCTCCTGTGGCGAGGAGTTCTCCTCTTACTAATCCCTTACCGCGCGTCCCCAAATAGATGCCACGAGGTACGTTGGCTAATACGTTACAGTATCTTCATCAATGCCCCGCCCCCCCCTCAGCCGTGCTCTAAGCTTCTAATGGCCCCTAACATGTGTGGTAGTGTACTAATAGTGCTTCTAGGTGTAAGAGCACATGTAGGTGGGACTATGAGGAGCCAATGAAAAGGAAAGATTGCGCACGGTTCGTTGTCCGTTTGTTAGGGTAGCTTTGACTTCCGGTATTATTCAGAGAAATCAGGAAAACTACTTATGAGAGTAGCCGGCCACTAGAATTGTCTAGACAGGGAATTAATTTTAATTCCTTAATTTTAATCATCTCTCTGCCATCTACCCGTGACTGTCGAAATGCTAGACATGCACGTTTGCGAACTCTTCGGTCGCTACATTTACTGAGGACATCTTCGGACTCCCGAAAAAAATATAGGTACTCCACGACCCGACGTCGAAGGTGGGTCTGTACCCGTACTCTCTGGTCTGTACCAAGTAGTAATTGTATTTCACACAAAAACGCCAATGTGCCGTCTTCCAAGTGACCTAGCGGTTCGGCAAAACACTCGTTAGGAGTATTCATTTATAGAGCCCTCCTTCCCCAATAGGCCTATGGCTCTGAAGACTCGACAAAGACCAAAAAAATGCATTTTACAAAACAGCTAAATTTCATTATTTTTAAGGGAACTAATGAAACAGAAGACGGCAAAACACTTGTTAGGAGTATAAATTTATAGAGCCCTCCTTCCCCAGTAGACCTATGGCTCTGAAGACTGAACAAACAAGAGAAAAACAATGGCATTTGTAATCAATTAAAATCCTTTCTTTTAAAAGTTAATGTGAAAGAAGAAAATGAAATTCAAATTTCTGATGAGCATCAACTATTCAGACTGAAAAAAACAACACACAATAGAAACTGTGAAATATTAGAACATATAAATCATGTACGCCTGTAAAATGAAACTTGAATAATTCAATTAACAATTAAATAAAATATCACCAAGCTAACTGAAAAAAAAATAAAAAATAAAAAAATAAATAAATAAATAAATAAATAAATAAATAAATAAATAAATAAATAAATAAATAAGTAAATAAATAAATAAATAAATAATAAATAATAAAATTAAAAAATCTTATTAGAACCTGCAAAACGGTTCCACAAAAAGCTTCATTATACACATCACAATATAAAATGAAACGGCAGATTCTGCATGGCCACTAATCTAATAACTAAAAACACATACCTAACAAACACCTGGAAGTAAACACAACCGTGATAAAGACCATAATAGATAAAGCATACATGTCAATAGGATTATATTAAAAGCATTTATCAAATAGACAAGGCAGAGGACACATAAGGCAGTTAAAAAAAATAGTAATTCCTGAAATAAATAACAAAGCAACACATTTTACAATAGAACAATACCAAATATTCAATAAAATATTAAACAATACACATGCAAAAAAATACAACAACATATAGTAACAATTAAACAATTAAATTAGGTTAACAAAAGGCTCTATTATTCTCACTACAGGAACATCTGAAAAAGACAAAAGACAGTATTGCACATACTTAAATAAAACAATGCAATAATCTGGATCATATGTTGCATGTAAAAATATCGCCTTACATTCTTCTGGCTATCTTAAAAAAAAGATTGGAGCTTAACCACAAGTCATGAGACTTGAATTAAATATTGGCTTAATCAAATCAAACACAATCCTGGAAAATTCAAGGATAAAAAGTTATTTGAAGTTAATTTGGTGTTCTTGACTGATACTAAACAAAAACATTAGACTCACAGCTTGGAATTACTGCTAGTATGAAATGATATCAATAAAAATAAGCGAATTTTAATAATTCAAAACATTTTAGGTGCTATTTGAATTTTTCTGTAAGGGATTGTATATACAGCATTGCAGAATGCAAAAAAAAAAAAATTAAAAGGATGTTATTTAACTATAGTGGTTTCACAGGACATCAAATCAGAGAAGACTTTTATAAGTCATTGGGCTGAAAAAATGGAGAAACATACCCACAAGGATGAGAGATATCATTATTCTGTTATAAGCTCTGCCATTTTAGGCAGATCTATATAGCAACTGTGATTATTTCAGCCTAGAAAATGATTTAAAAGAACATGTAGGATTGATTTGCTTGAAAGACATTTGTAAGTAGAAAGAAAAACATAAGAAAATAGTAATTATTCCAATTAATTTACCTTTCTCATAAAAAATGTATCCATATGCTTTCTTTTTAAAAGTTTATTAGGAGGAATGTAATTTGAATTCTCATGTGGCCAGTAGCTACTTTATCATACACTCATTTAAATATCCAATGTCTATATTATTTGCATTCCCTTCAAATTCAGTATGAACTGTTGGGTTGCTCTTATTAAAATACAAATACAGTGCACTTTAAAGCTTTTCTTTTACGTTCTGTTACTTTTCTGACATAATACTCTTCCTAATAAAGAAAAAAATTATTATTAGAATTTCTCATTGCATTACAATACAAGAATGGAGCAACATACTTACATTTAGACAGGCTGCTGAAGATAATCTTTCTTCTGTCAATTAGTCAACTTCTTTCTTGAGTCCACCCTCCCTTGCACAATAATTGTGTTTCCCAGTGTGTGCCCTAATATTAGCTCGTTGTGTCCATTATATTCTATTCAGCAAGGAGCTGTCAATTTTCTCTTTTCTTCTATTCATTTCAATTAAATGCTATTAAGTTATTGAGTTAATTGACAATTCCTTGCTATTGTTGGGGTACCTTACGGTACCAGACCTGCAAGAAAAGAGCTGAAAAGGAAACCTGCCTATCAGGGACACCGCGAAGAAGCAAAACAATGGTGCAAGACACAAGACACAGTCAATACACACAAAAATATAAGAATATAACAGACACAACGTTGATGCGCGTTTTTGCATACTGAGTGGGGTGGGGTGACTGCCCGGCGGAGAGCTAAACCCACCCCAAACTGCGCGAACCGACTTAGGAACTTCGGGTGATTGCGACTAGCCTGTGTCACCGTAGGGCAGTCGGGAGGGCACGGTGACCACCGACACATACGCAGCACGTAGGCCCGCAGCCCACACACGTACGTCTGCGAGGGGCCCCGTTTTCGGTGGAATAGAGTATGCAATTGCTACTTATTGTTAGAGCATTTTGTGATAATTGGCATTTTGTGATAATTGTTAGCAGCAGCGATTATCATTTTGACTTTTCGATGCCTTAAGAGTTGTCAATTGCATACTTTTCCAACGGAAGTATAAGGACCGGCACCCCACTCAGTCATGTACTCACCACACCCCAATAACACCTCAGGCTCAGTTTTCCATCTGGAAAAAAGAGGAAAGGAGTATAATTTAAGTGATCTTGCGATTGCTAGATTATGTGTCACTTTTTTCTATTTTTGATTCCCCACATTAAAATATTTTGGTATGTTTTTCCCTTATTTTTCTTTCTATATAAGGACCGGCACCCCACTCAGTCATGTACTCACCGCACCCCATTAACACCACTGGCGCCAGTTTTGCATTTTAAAATAGAGGAAAAGAGTATGATAAAAATGGCCTCTCAATAATCAATTAGGTTGTAATGTTTTAAATATTAATGGGTAATAATAAAAGAAAAATGGTGTGTTTTCCTGTATTTTTTATTACAATTAGTTAAAAGAAGGTTAGATGCGTCTTCAACCTAACTTTTTAGTTGTGGTTTTTAAGGAAACGAATTCAATTTTAGAAATGTTTGGGCCCTTAAATGATAGAAGGCAACAACATACCCAAAAAGGGGTGTGCTATCAGCATTCCATAAGATGAATTGAATTCTGTAGTTTTCCATCTGAAAAGAGAGAGAAAAAAAGATTTAAAATATTTTCTGAGTATTAAATTATACGTTTTTCGTACTACTGATCGGCTAATTTCGAATATTTTGTCCGTTATAATACTTTTTTTCTGGCTTAGAAAGAAAGTAATTTGGCAGTTCAATGTGTCTGGATCTGACGTACGTGTTGGCGAGGGGTTCTTATAGGTTGAGATGAGTTAATTCGCCTTATTTATGAATAGGTCTCTCAGAAGAAATCCATTGCCAACAATCTCTTCCAATCTTAATAATTCTAAAGCAATAGTAATATCTATTCTCTTTAACAAATGAATGGGTCAGTGTGAGTGTTAAGTCCAATTTGGAATTTTTCTAGTCGCCATTGCCAAATTCTCTTTTAACAGCTCTTCCCATTCAGCATTGTAGGTTTCCCTTGATTCTATTTTATCCATGTCGGGATAATACATGTAACTGTTGAACTATTTGGCAATATTTTATATGGATGAATGTTTGGCAATTTATTTGAATTTTAACTCATTAATAATATTGTTGTGACTATTTTTATTTTATTTTAAAAAAATGAAAGACAGTGTTTAGAAGGCATTCATTTGAAATCTAAAATTACCGAACAACTGCATGTCTTGTAATATTCTGATTCTTTGTTTCATTGTCAATATTTTGCATTTTTTATTGTTACTTATAAGGAATTTGATGTTCAATTCAAATACTATAGTAGCATTCAAAGAGAATCAGACGTGTGTCATAAAAATTACCTGGGAAGGACGAACCAATTTAAGCCCTTCTCTCCAAAAACGTTACTTGGCCCCAAGGTCATTTCTACTCGATGGACACCGAAGGGTTGCTGTGGAACACTTCGCCCGGCCAGAACCATATTATAACCGACGGATGTAACATAGCACCACACCCAATACGCAAGGATTATCAAAATATGCCGAATTGCAGACTGCATAAAGCTTACTGAATGAGTGAGATTGAATGATGTTGCAGGACACGCAAATGTCTGCAATGTAAGCAACCCTCCCGGCATGGAAGGTTATGGGGTTGCCTACCACGAAAGAAAATTATCAGGAGGAGAAAAAAAACCAGTGTACTTCAGAGCAATGATATCTATTTAGTATATTCTTCTTTTGTACTAAATAATTTAAGATGGAAATGGTGTGGGATATTCACGTTTTTACCATTAGAAATAAGTGATGGAAAATAATCATACACATTTTAGTATTAAAGCGAAATCCTTTTCGGCCTCATTTCGACTCTCTTCAAGGTCAACGGAAACGTGCAGCTGGCTGACCAGTTGACTGTTCTTCTACCTGTCTTAGCCCCAGTTGTCCCTGTTCACGCTGAAGACCTCCCTAATGCGATGAAAAACCTTCTTGATTCAATATGTGTAAGACCGTGGAACATCGTTGCATAATTTTAATCATGATTTAGCTACGAAATGTCTACTTTGTACAACTTTGTCTTCATGTTATTTTTTTATAATAATCGATCCCCTACAGCTCCAAGATATTTATTTCAAAGTGCTTGGATACGTGTTCATATTTTCACCCCCTGACACTTCGCAGTTTTCCTGAACTCTGAATACACATTTTAGAAAACATTTAAAATGCTTTTCAAAATGTTTCATGACTACACATTTCTACATTTTGCAATATGGCGGCTTTCAAATAGCTGTGATATTTTAACATTAAAACTAGAAGAGAATGAAAATGATTCTAAAACATTTGTGATTTATAAACATCGCGCAGAGGTGGGTTTCTTTCGATAATTCGATCGAAACGCTGAAAGAGGTGCCGACTTACCATACATATAATGTGAAACAAAAACATCACTCAGTTAAGCGCAAGATAAATTATTAATCTCATGACTGAAATGGCGGAATGATATGAACGTAACGCTCTGATGAACAGTTGGATGATTGAAAACATCTAATTTAATCCGCTAACAGGAATTTTCAAAAATAAATAACCTTACGCCAGGCGGAGAAACATGCTTAATATACTAGATGTACCTATAAATCATGAAGTTGTTACCGATAGAAATCGAAAATTCACCACCTGGGTATTAAAATGCATCGAAGTTTCGTGAATTTTGATTAGTTCTTCGTTTTTATGTTCATTAGTATAGTCCATGTAAATCAACAATATCAGAGAAAGGAAATAAAATTCACCATTTTCGATGAAAAATATTTTACATATACTAGACCAGAACGTGATAGAAAATGACCGATTTTCATGTCACTAACCTCGAGCAAAAGTCTCGGTGAGAACCTGCAGCAGCAATCGACACCATCTTCTACTTTCGTAGTCTGCAAAACCTCTTTCTTTCGAAAAACACCATTTCACACTTCTCATTTATACACAATAAGCAAAATGTTCACTTCAAAGGTGCGGCGGAAAAGTTTATTTTCAGTGTTCACCCGCACAACAGATCAAACACGTCCAGTCGCGCTGATGATCCGCGTCGAAATGAGGGGTGGGCAGGGTGGGACTTCACAAGTCCCGCGCCTGCACCCGCGCAATTTGACAAATCTATCATCGACATTAAGGAGAGTTTTGAAAAGTATTTCAAATTTTTTCAAATATTTTTATGACTTTTCTTGTGATGACATTTTGTTAAGTATGGACGATATTTTTGACGCAATGTAGAATATTGCGAGGGAAATGTGCTTCCATTTTCTGATAGCCAATAGCATTTCGAATCAACCTGTGCCCAAAACAGATTACATCGTAGTCAACATGCAATTATGTACATGTAAAATCGAATTAATTTTATTGTTATTACAAAAATAATAAGATGTAAAATCAAAAAATTGAAAGTATATTATATATTCCGCACCTTCGCCCGCGCTATTTATTTATTTATTTATGTCAAAAACAGTTTGTAACGTGCTATGGTGCGAAGTTAATTTGAAGTTACATTTGTAAAATTCTATTATCGAAATTAAGGAAAGTCATTTCAAAATTCTTCAAATATATGGTGATTTCTCTTGAGATGACTTTTGGTTAAGTATGAGCGGTATTCTTAACATAATATATAGACTATTGAGAAGGAAATGCATTTTCTAATGCCAATAGAATTTCTGATTGACTAGTGCATTCACCCGCATATAATATAATACTCATAATGAAAATACCGCTGAATATATAAAATCGAATTAGTTTTGTTGGTATAACAAAAATAATAAACACGAAAACAAAAAAATAAATTATATTCTAACACCTTGGATGCAGGTGAATGGAAATTAATAGAATTATTGTATTTCGCACGTCTCAAGATAATATGGCTAACCTAATCGATAGTCGGTTTTATTTTCTTAAAGACTACTGAGAGAAAGTTAATGACCAAAAATACAGTATTTCAAAACATTTACTGTCTAAGAAAGTATTGTCGTACAAGAGGCTTTATTGACGGCATGGCAAGAAAAACTACAAATGATGATAGAACTGGACTTATTGCACAATTTCAAGTAATGTAATACAGTAAATTAAATATATCATTTTTTGAAATTGCATCACATTATTGTAATTTTCGTAGTGCATAATTGCCGTATTATTGAAATTGAATATAGTTTTTCAAAGTATTGTGATCGAAAAAAATCCCTAGCTCGAAATAGAACCCTTCCTAATTAATTTATTTTTATATTCAATTTTTTTTGTACGTAACACTTGATAGTAAATCTATTACTAACTTATTGGTTTTATTTCTAGAATTAATATCCATGTACAGGCCAACTGAAGTGATTACATCGTAGTATTCACATAGCATCGCATAGCAATCATCATACAATGCATGCAATTTCTATTTTTGAATACACGGTTCTAGTACACACGGAACAATACTATTTTGGCTAACAGTATATTTAAAATTTTTCATGTAGTTCTTTATAATGATGTAGAGTAGTAAAAAATATTATTACTTTTTGACAATGAGGATGAAGACTGAAATGAAATCCCATACAACGGACATATAGACATACACACATATGAAATGTGCTCCTGAATCTGCAACTGCTTATGCTCAAATGTTAGGCGGGTCACGTTCCGGTGCAGTCAAGGATGTTTCATGAATCTGCCGAACATCTGTGCTGTTAAGATTGCTTAGAATGTAGGGAAATATTAACGAATGTTACCTTAGTGTCCTTTGAAATAGTCACGTCGCATAACTGTGCACATCTGACATCTGCTATACCTGCCCTGCAAACTTTGCGCGAAGTCTTCCTTGGAATGAAGTTCAAAAGCCTCCGATCCGACTATTTGGTCTTGATAGTGGAAGCCAAACCAAGGAACTGAAGTAGGTTATTTGTCTCAATTTAGTTTGTGTAGATAAACATTACTTAGGGGTCCTTATATTCCCACACAAGAGAATTCATTGATGTAAAGTGTTAAGTGGCGGGGAAGTCGTGTGTTTGCTGCCGTGTGCTACAGAGTTCGGACTGTAGGTACACCATGGTTTCTGGTTCATAGTGGTTCAGAAATGAAAAATACAGGTTTTGTAAAATAATTCATTGAATCTATTATTTTTTGTGAGAAACTCATGCGTAAGATGCCACGAACGTCAAGAAAGTTATTCGGGCATACCCTGGTTTTTCTTTTTGAAAATACAGTTTCATAAATTTGATTTTTTAAGTTAAAATGTTTCAATTTATTTGTGAATATACATATTTTTGGCATAATTTATGGGGATATATAATAGTCTAATGCCCACAGAGTATACGTGAATTGAATCTACTCTATCAATCTGTTTGTGTCACAAATGTGAAATTATTTTCAGCTTTCAAAAACTTTTGCTCGGCAGGCTGGCAGAGTATATGTACTGTATAGAGATCACTCACCAACAACTGGTTATCCCTTTAACTTCTAAATATATGGAAATGCAGTTTTTGCACAAAAATGCAGAATTATAGGACAAGTAATATGCTGCAGAGATATTATTTTAAAATGTTTTTAGTGTTCGAGAAATTAAATAATCTGCTTTTAATGGAACCGTTTATTTTTCTCAATTGCAGAATAAAGTTAAGATATTCTCCTGTTTCATTTCACAAATATTACAATTTATATCAAGCAATCTCTTCGGATCACCACACATCAAAGTTTTTTTTATATAAAGATTATGTTTTGTTACATAACATGAGCCCTAAGAACGTCATAATTTTTGGCAGTCTATTTACATATATAGTTCAATACACGCTCGCTGGTGGCGTCTTTGTTATTATTACACAAAAATTGTATTTCTCTAGTATAGCTTAGATTTAGGCATTAATCTGTCCAAAGTCTCTGGTGAGATAAATAAAGACCAAAGTTATACTGCTGCGAAAGTCCAAATAAACAGGGATGGAAAAAGTAGGATATCCTCTCCACACCTTCACCGTACTGCGAAGCCAACGTTTCAAGCCATCAAGGCGATATCACTGACAAACACTGCTGCTTCTTTCGCAGGGTATACGCCCTCGTTAGAAGTGCATTACAATGCATGGGCTGCTCCCCTCATAAGAAGCGCATTACAGTGCATGGGCTGCTCCCCTCATAAGAAGCGCATTACAATGCATGGGCTGCTCCCCTCATAAGAAGCGCATTACAATTCATGGGCTGCTCCCCTCATACGTAGCGCATCACATACAATGCATGGGCTGCTCCTCTCATAAGTAGCGCATTACAATGCATGGGCTGCTCCCCTCATACGTAGCGCATCACATACAATGGATGGGCTGCTCCCCTCATAAGTAGAGCATTACAATGCATGGGCTGCTCCCCTCATAAGAAGGGCATTACAATGCATGGGCTGCTCCCCTCATAAGAAGAGCATTACATACAATGCATGTGCTGCTCCCCTCATAAGTAGCGCATTACAATGCATGGGCTGCTCCCCTCATACGTAGCGCATCACATACAATGCATGGGCTTCTCCCCTCATAAGAACCGCATTACAATGCATGGGCTGCTTCCCTGATAAGTAGCGCATTACAATGCACGGGCTGCTCCCCTCATAAGAAGCACAGTACATTACACGGGCTGCTCCCCTCAAATGAAGCGCGTAACAATGCTTGGGCGGTTCCCTCATAAGAAGCGCATTACAATGCACGGGCTGCTCCCCTGATTAGTAGCGCATTAAAATGCAAGGGCTGTTCCCTGATAAGTAGCGCATTTAATTTCTTACAAGTTGGTTACAACAGATGCACGTGTTTCTCCCCTCAGAAGTGGCGGATTAAATCCCTCATACGTAGCGTGTTAATGTGCACGGGCTACTCCCCTCAAAAGAAGCGCAATAAAATGTACGGGCTGCTCCCCTCATTAGAAGCGTATTAAATTCCTCATAAGTAGCTATTAAATTTCACATGCTGCTCCTCTAATAAGAAGCGTATTGAACTGCAGAGGCTTATCTCAGAAGCGCATATGAATGTACATATTCTCTGTTTACATGAAATGTTATGGAAATATCACAAGGAGGCGCAAAAAATTGGATGTGACGTTATATCCTGTCCAGGGGTTTGAGTAACGACTGTAGTAGCATTTTTGTAATTAGCTTATTAGCCTAGTAGATTTCCGCCGCTGCCTGGAGGATAATTCTATCGGCTGGCTGCTCTTATCTATAGTTGTCCGAGGATTCTCCAATCAACAACAGGCGAATGTCGATGCAGTGCCTTACAAACGGGCCACGGACCGCGCGCGATCTTTGATTCCTCTTCTTTGTTCTACCTTCAACTCTTACATTAAAATGCATTACACTACCGCAATTGGCGAGAGACCAGCCGGGTGCTTAGAGCTTGTCCCAGCTGAGTCGGTTTCCCATTGGAGAAAGATAAACGAAGGAGGATACCACACACACCGCCGTGTAGATTGGGGCCAGGACTGATATTCCAGCAAGAGAAGAATACCGCCATCTTCCGCGACATAACACGCACAACACTTACAGATTTAATTATCTGAGCTTCCAGAAACAACACTCACTCAAGAAAAAGTGGGCAAACTAATTGGCTTGGGTTCTCATTTGATGCGAAAAGAAAGAGAGTAGAGGTATTGAAATGAATCTTCATGAAGATAACTGATCAGGTGGATAAACTTCTTGAATGGTTATATACGAAAAAAAAATTTTGGATCTGGAGATACAACTCGCTACGATGATGTGCGCTACTTACGGGTAATTTTAACACAACTTTAAATCCCCCTAACACCATCTTGCTGTTAATATCATTATGGCAATGATCTCTTAAAGCAAATAATGGACGCGGTTGAAAAATGTAAGTCGAGATGATATCCGAGGTTTGTAACCAAGAAAGCCGGTGATTGGTGAAACCGGCCGTGTGTCGTTTTGTACGTACCACATTGTTGTAAAAACAAGAAATACCTTCTCTTTGAATAGAACTCATACATCACCTCTAACTACAACGTATTTATTTCGATTGCTAATAACAGACGGCGGCGGTAACAATCTATTAAGAATGGATTTTGATTGCCCTTTTCGGTTGGGTTTAGTCGATATATCAGTATTACGAAAAAGCTGTTGTAGAAAAATAGTAAAAGGAGAAAACGATGAAAATCCATAAACATGAGAAACCATGTATTGTTGCGGAGATTACAAATCAAGCAGTTATTCATAGTTCGGTACTCGTAATGTTCATTAAGATTATGTTTCATTATAAAAGTGCCAGATGTCATTAGTTTCGCAAGATGTGTTAAAAAAGACCTAGTTTCTCACAAGCATTGATTCAGAATATTTGTCATCATGCTTAATCTCCTCTTCTTTTTTCTCGCGTGTCGATTTGCGAAATCGTAATGCCACAATCTTTTGTCACTCTCGCGTAATCGCGATGCCGTCTTCCCGAGGCATCTCGCCAGGTGCAGCTGAATCCGCAGAGAAAACAACTGCTAGGCGGCCTTGCGGGCACGCGCTGGGCACGAGCAGCAAGTGTATCCAAGGCCGAGAGTTCGGCTGACGCATACCGTTGCACGACGACCATGCCTGTGTCTTACAACGTGTGCCCCACTAGGCGCTGCCATTGTCCCTGGGATAATCGGACCTCAAAAATTAATTGCATACTGACAGGCGAAGTTACCTCGAGTTTGTAACTTGGTGAAAAATACTGGGCAATATGTCGGAAAAGGAATCGAAATATGAAACAGATGTTATTTGTTGAAAAATGTTTCGGGTGTCTCGGGTTCGGGTTCTCTACAGACTCATGAACATATGTGCCGTGAGAGTGGAGAACAAAAGACGGGAACGAACGAGGACACTATATTTCATTTGAATAAAATACAGTTGATTAATCGCTGCTTTCAATTTCGAACATGGTAACAATCACTTCGACAACAAAGTATTTTGACCGAAATATAAATAGGAAATGATGCATCAGAAATACTCAATTTTTTTATGTAAATCTCAAAGAACTATAGCGAGAGTCCCGTCCTCAACTCAAAATACTTCACAAGGATCAATTGGACACTAAATGTTTTTTGACATAAATGATATTATAAATTTTGAGTTTCACAGACTACGTGTGTGTATATACCGTATCTTTTTGTACCAATAAAATCTATGGCAAATACAATGAAGGGCATACTTCCCTCATCCATTTTTTGCACTTTTATCCAATTTATTCTAAGCAAATTTCACATATTTATCACGGTAAAAATTAGATTTCCGGACTCGAGCGGACAGCATTTCAAGTAGAAATTATCGTTCTAAAACAGTGACATTTTTCTTGAACGAATTTGTTGGGGCTGTGGTCCGAAATTACCCGCCCTCCCACTAGTCCGGCGTCATAGCTTTACTACGCTTCGTGATGTCACGGAGGTTAAGCGAATTCGAGAATCGCGGTTTCCTGGTTGGGTGACAGGCTAGGAACCCCGGGATCTAACGGCGTTGAGCCCCTGGTCGAAGGGATAAAAGGCACTGACTGACTGCGACGTGATTTGACAAAGATAGTAAAGGAGGATTACTCCACGCCAGCGCCCAAGGCCAGCAAGGGTTCAAGAGCAGCGTTGCGTCAAGGAAGATGCAACAAATTGAAATAAAATACTTTTTGGATGCCCTCTGCACCCAATGTGCCGTCGTTTGCGGGTTTGCCTTCGTTTTTTTATTTCTAGGAACAGGGAGTCGATTCCTTCTCTGAATACGAAAAGAGATATGATCCAAACCCGTGGTTACTGCAGAAATTTTGTGGAAATCCATATGATAGGTAAAAAATAGTAATCTTTCACAATTAGAAAATGTACAGTAAATAAGATTCAATAGCCAGTAGTATCAATTACACTATATAATATTCAACTTATTTCAGGGACAAATCAAGGTGTGGGATATTGAAAATTTCAAAGAATGTCTATCTGGGACTCGTCTGTTAATGGACCTAACAAGTAAATCCACTACATACTCCACGAGAGTGGTGATCAAAAGAGGTGAACAACCGGAGAGAGTACTAACATTGAGAGATACGTTGCGAGTGAACTTGGTCCTAAACCTATTACGGAAAAGGTGCGTTGGACATTGCGCTGTATAGACTTAAGGCTGTTTTATGTAAATTGCGAAGGGTGGAGATTTGTCGTCAACTTGGAAATGGGCAACTGAACCGAATGGCAAGGGGAAACTACTTTTAAATGAAATCATAAACGCGTGCAATACCGCACTTTTTTTAACTTTTCAATTTTTTAAATAATAATAATAATAATAATAATAATAATAAAACTTTTTCACATATTCTATATACTCTTTTATCAATTTTTTATTCCATAATTTTAATAATTGTATTATCCATTCAGCTACTATATCGATCATTTAGTTGGACGCAACACAATTTCTTCAATTTTCGTGAGATCTAAGCCACTTTCTTGAGTGTTGATGATAATATCAACACTAGAACCAAAACTTCAAATGTTTTAGTTACATTCCGTATTAAATCCACCAAAATAATTGTATTGCTGACATTTTAAGTTACGTTTTTGGAATATAAATAGAAGAGTACGTATTAAATATTTGATGTTCAATACCGATTTGGCGTGTCAATTTCACGGACTTCAGTATCTTTTGTTTTGCAAGAATACCGGTTGATAACACAATGAAGAATGAAGGCTACTCGTTAGAAAACAAGGAACCCCGTGAACGGCTGAGGTGGCTCAAGGCGACAACTATTCCCGAGGGAGTGTCTCTGACAGGAAGATTCTGAGGTTCGGAACCTGACGCTTTTTCGATACTTGCTAGATAGCCTGGTCATTTTCAACCAGTGACTGAAGAAGAATTATAGCAGCCGGCTACGCTGTTCGGTAGTTTTCCGTTGTTTGTCCGAATAATACCAGCTCAATGCCGGAACAGTCTCATAAAAAAGGGCCACGGACGTTTGCTTCCCCAACCTTGACCCATCCTCTCCTACAGCACCCCCCCCCCCACTTAGAGCACTATTTATGTACGGAGACGTGTCAGCAGCTTGGAACTTGTCCCGGTTCGGACGTTGCTCCGCTGGCAGAGATAGCTGGAAGGGGAAAGTCGAGGCAACGGATTTGACGTTCTAGCGGGGAACACCACCCAAAATATATCACGTACTACACTTATGGGACTAATGACTACGTAGCTGACGCGCCCGAAAACAAAATAAACAAAAAATCCGCGTGTGTGAGAGAGCTCGGAGAAAAAGGCAAAAAACCATTCATGATGCAACGAAATGGACAAGACAAGAAAGTAGTAGGAAGATGAACTGTAAAGATGAATGCTAGTGAAAGGACAGGGAAAACAGTACCCAAGAACAAACAACGCCCTTAGTGTGAATGCGCATTTACGTCTTGATACGTCTTACCTCAATTGCGAATACCACACGTTAAAGAATGCAATGTATTTGAAAAGTTTAAAGTCAAGGACTTAGCTACATACAAAACGGGCATCTTAGTGTTGTCACAACAAGAAAATAATACACGGAACTTAATGAATGTGCGAATAATAACAAAAATAATCCCTCGATAGATTGCTGAAAAAATCTTTCTTTTACGACTGTGCATCATCTGTAAAATACTTCTAGAATTATTAAAACATTTTTTCCCAAATAAATATGTTTGTTATTTTGAAGATAACAAGGAAAAGACATCCCCTTCATTCCAAATAATTGATAGAAAACCCAAACGCAAATCTCTGTTTATCTCAGTTTCATACCCATGTGGGTTAGCTCCCTCTCTCACTAGACGCCTCATTTTATTGATGTATGACATTTAAATGACGTGTATCTTCGACTATCTCGTCTAACAACCCCTATATTTCACAAAAAACTATTCTATATGTACGTTTTTTACTCCATGAAATACGCCAGTGATGCCATTACCTGGAACAAAATTGTACAACGTATTGTAAGTAGGTGCTGGTTATAAATTCTGTGCTCTTGAGGTGTAATGATGTTTCGCTGGGTCTGTGAAGTTAATACAATTAGTAATAGAATCAATATTTCAGTCTCCAAGTCTTGTGTGCCTTTCTGAACTCCTAAAATTTGGTGAATTTTATTTTGCAATACCCAGTCTCAATACTAATACAGACCGCATCTTCTCTCTTATAAATGCCCAGTGATCCAAAGATAGGATCAGGTTTAACATATTTAAAGTATAATTAGTATTCAATTCAACTTTAAGCATCTAACCTCTATGAGTTTCTGTAACAACTTATTGGAACATGAAAAATTGTTGAGGGAGATTTCATCATCCACGAAATTCTTGTGGTATAAAAGTGAAAAAGATAGTAATGATAATAAAGTAGGTCTATTGTGTGATTGTAAAAGTAATGATGACTGAAATATTTATTTTGTCAGTAGTATTTTGTTTTTAAGAAAAATAAATTACTGTATTAGAACATTTTATATGAAGTGTCTTATTTTTTGCAAACAAATGTCCTCTTTTCCAGTAATGGGAAAATGGTAACCCTACTTACATTACATACTATGTTTATTGAACTATTTATATTTACCATGGAAAATCATTTCAGACCGTAAAATACATTACTATATTCTCCTTGGCAAGAAGAACAGATGTATCCTGCAGCATTTTGCTGAGAAACACTTTGATAATGTGCGGCGGTTTCTTGTCGATTCTTTTGTATTGTCCAGAAGATATAGATTATAGGGAATCGAGGATCTCAGAATAGTTATAAATTTTGCCAAAAGAAAAATCTACACTTTTTGAATACGAACGAAGATAAACACGTATTGGTGGAGTTATGTAATTGGGATACTAATTACTGTATTGCTGTATCGTGCGCATCCCGGCGATCGTGACTAGTATTTCCTTCTAAATAATTGCTACGATGCATTTTGTAAAACAAATTTTGAAAATGTAGATTCGGAAATACCAACTACAACTGCAGCAAAACAAATTTGAGGAAAACTTCACATTTTTAATGTCGTGATTAACTGCCACACGTAGGCGAGTATACATTTACAAGCGCCGGTCCCAGAAACACCGCTGACCGCAACTGGTTTCCATAATCTGAGTTTATCGGTTCAAATCCATATGGGGCAGTGGAGTTTCGAAGAAGGAAAATGCTCAAAGTGCCATGTCCCTCTTGAGGCATGTAAAAGAATACTGAGGCAATGCCCAGCAAAATTAAATCCTCTGACAATTTCCGTTCTAATTCGTTCAGCGAGGAATAATTTGGATAAAAAAACGCAGGTAGCCGGAAGCCTCCTATGACTACAGAAAGCTATGTTCCAGGAGAAAAAATGTTTGATTTTGTCAATCGTGGGGCAAATGAAATAATTCGGCTCGTGCCCCGCGACTATTAGACAATGATCGAAATAGAAACGAAACAAAATTGGTGGTGAAAATCTGGAAGAAGGATAGGAAAATTTCTTGTCTGCTGTGTTAGCAGTTCGTAATACTAGGTGCTTGATTAATTGTTAGTGTTTCTGGGCGTAACAACTACTAGGGTCATTAGTCCTGTAAGTATTGGTGCATGTTTTCGCTCTGGAGGTGGCGGTGAACTTTCCCCCCGGTATATGCCGAAATACGGCGCCGACCTACCGTCGGCGAGCGGGGTTTTCTGCAACCAGGTTTATCCTACCTGCGCGGAACCGCCCCAGACGAGACAGGCTCTAAGCTCCCGACCGGTCTTCCGGCATGTGTGGTAGTGTAATGAATATTAGTTAAGGGGAGAGGATAGGAAAAGGAAGAGGTAAAAAAAATTCGCATGCGGTCCGTAAGCGTGTTTATTAGCGTACTACTCTGGCATTCGCCTGGTGTTGCTCGGAGAACCCACGGAAAACTACCGATCAGAGCAGCCGGGCGCTAGAATTCTCCTCCAGACATGGACTGAATCCGTCCTAGTTGACAAGCTTATGTCGAAAACCATGCCACCGTCGGGACTCGAACCCAAGCACTCCCGGTTAGAGAGGCTGCAACGACATCAGTTGATGACCTGAACCACCTCTCCCGGCCGTAAGTCTAGCGATTGAGCCTCGGTGAAAGCTCCATCAGCTTTCGAAGGCACCGATGTTCAATGGGAGCGCACACCGCTGTTTACTACTGCGGAGCATCTCAGACAATGCTCCTTCGCCGGAAGTTCCCGTCACGGAAAGCGCATCTTCCGGGAGCGATGGGCACCTGTGCCCTCCATTAGACGACCCGGAAACCGCGACAGGAAATGTCGGGGAGCTCGTGGTGCTAATGGTGGTTCGCAATTCTGGCGAATGTGGATCGTGGGAATTTCTTCGTTGAATCGTAAGGGTAAACAAGATGACGCCCTCCAAGAATACCAGAGAGGAGAGTTGTGAGTATGAGGTCCAGAAGGTCAAATAATGGCATGCAATGTAAACAATGCGAAAGGAAAATGTAGACGAAGAAACCTCTAGAAATTTTTCGACAGTCAAAACTGTCTTTGCATAATTTTGTGTATTATTAAATTTGATCATGCTTTACCTTTATGACAATGACATGTGTATTTTGACACATTTGTGTTTTGATCAAACGTTTTAAAGTGTGAATAATATTCTTGGTATGCCTTAAAATGCATTTCCATTGTTGTTTTCCTTTGTTTTATGTAATATTTGTACAGAATTTCCTGTTCGGGACAAAGTATTTTTACCTTTAATGTAATATTTCCACCGGGCATAAGTTTATCTACCGAAATAGAACACTCATTCACCCAGTACTTTGCGCGTTATGAGCCGTGGGATTACTTGGCGTAGACTGAAGTTCTTCGGGTCGGTAGGTGGGGCGAGGATCTCAGGTCGTGGGATCGTTGCCGGAGGGCTTCGTGGTGCAACGCTGGAGCTGCTCTGTACTTCTCGTGCTCGAACCGCGCCCTCTGAAGAAAACCTGCGGCTACGAGTACAACCATTTAGTGAGTAGTAGTTTCTGCAATGAATACATAGTAATATTGGTTGCAGACGGCTAAATGAAGGATCATATGCACACAGAAGACGATTTGATAAAGACTGCCTCTTAACTCTGATATTGCTCAAGATTCGTGTCAGACAGATCAATAGCTCTAAATCTGTAGTCTTCAAGGTAGGGACATCATGCCATAGATATTCGAGTATCCGCAGAGTAAAAAATGATGTGTTACTGTTCGCACTACAGTGCAAAGAATCGTAATTATTCCAGGCCATGATACGGGAATAACAGCAGAGGCATGACCACATACCTTTCTAGAAGATGCTACTTCGGGAGATGTATTTAAATTCATCTTAAATATTCTCTGCTACTATTAATGAACTATTGTTTCCAATAACACCTTTTTTCCCGATTAGTATAGTACAATCCACTTTTTGGTGTAGTCAGCATCGACGTTATTGGAGTCCTTGAAATCGAAAAATTGGTTTAAGGCAAAACGTCTGTCTGTCCGTTAGGTGGTCAAGCACCTAAACCATTCAGACGTTTTTTCAAACCATTCTGACATTCCTCAAGGGATCTGGGTGAATTCGTGGCACTGCGAATTTGAAACGGAATTTTGATTTTTGGTCATGGTTTATATGAAGCCTTAACATTTGCAAATTTTTCTAAACAATGACTCCATTTTTTATAACATTTTTCCTCTGGAGTAAATGGCGCCTAAAAATGGTACAGGTAATTTTCATTTAATTCTCTAAATTTGCGAAAATTTTAAAAGTTCAAAATATTTTCGGCACAATATTGAATACAGATAGGTTTTAAATAACATGTGTTCTGCAAGGGCAGATCTTTAATTGCCATGTACATATTTTAAAAAATATGAATTTTTCGTTAATTATGCTTACAATTTAGGCAAGTTGAAAGAAAGTATTATTCTCAAAATCGACATCAAATTTTTCTTTAATTTTTCCCGTTAGATATAACAAAACCCGCTAAAAATGGGACCGGGTTCCTATTTCGGTCAACTCTCTGTATTGTTGAAAATTGTAAAAAAATTCCACAGTTACAAAACTGATGAATACTTTTTAGAAAATAGGGGTGATTTGCGACTAAAATGTGCTTGAAGTAAACACAATTTAAAAAGAAATATTTTCTCAAAAACGACTCCAAATTTGTCTTTACTTCTTTTCTTTAACAGGGCAAAATATGCTTATGAAAATGGCACAAGTTCCATAATCGCCAAAGTCTCTGAATTTTCGAAAATTTCAAAAGTTACAAATAATATGAGAAAGTGTGGACTGTTATAGCACCACTTACATTTTTTTACTGTGAGTGAACAAGTATTTAAGATTATGTGTTCTTTGTTTTGGAGTTGTAAATGTCGTATTCTCAAGATGTCTAGTCGCTTGGGCGTTGAACTTTCATGGCATTTCGAAATGCCGAATAGCATTTTTGTGTTGACCGCAGAACAAGCGGTTACACCTCAAAGAATACCGCTGCATTGTACGTCGGTTGGGAGTAAAAAGAAAAAAAAACCTTTAGCTGCTCAGGCGGATTGGGAGTGAAAGTTGACTGTAAGTGGCTACTGGTTTGCGAGGTGTGTTTACTGTATCGATTCCTTGCATTGATATACGTGTGGCAACCTTCGATTCAATTTCGTACCTGAAAATGTCAAAAGATTGTTGAGGATTATTTAAAATCTAATGATGCCCACACAAAAGGTAGGGGGCTGTCACAATGTAGGATGCATATTTTTGTGAGAAATGTAGATGTTTAAAAATTATTTTCTCAAAAACGACACCAATTGTTTTCTTGCTGGGGCTGGTGTTCTTTCCCCCTTTGAATGTAGCAAAATACACTAAAAATGAAGATCTTACTTTCTGCGAGCTTTATGTATTTTCAAAAATTGTACAAAATTAACATACGATATTAGTGAAAGAGATTTTGTCACTAAAATCTTTTCTTCAAAAACCGATATTTAACTACACTCTAATACAATTTTTAGAGCATGCCATACGATTATTTTTCGCGTAATGTTGCGTCAAATATAGGCAATTTTCACGTCCAAATTTTTCTTATTTCTTTCTTTCGAATAGTGTAAAGTACGTCTTTATTAATGGTACCTGTTGTCATTTTCGGTAAACTCTGTATTACAAAAAAATACCATCTCGGAACTATAATATTGATGGTAGTCATTTTTTCCTCAATGAAATCTGTTCTAGTTAATACTTTCAGTAAGGTAATTCACATAAAAAACTATAGTTCGGGCGCAATTTTTGGGTTAGGTTAGGATAGGTTATTTATCTTTTTTTCAAAAGTGGCTCCAATGTTTTTCTTTAATTTTCTCCTCGGATGAAACAAAGGACATTTAAAATAGTGGTGATGTTATTTTCGTGGAATGCGGAATTTTCGAATATTGCAAAAGTTACAAATGATGCCAAAAATATGTGTTGCAGCCCTAATTAAAATATTAGCACAGTTATATACATTCCTCAGGTTTCTTGACTGTATAATTTTGTTGCACTTTAAATAACCATAATGGTTAAACCACTGTATACCCATGTTCCTTTACAGTAATTATAATTATTTTAGAACATATTTCGTTCTCGTGTTTTGCTAAAGAATAAATTACTGCTCTGTCTCGTAGGTATTTTCCTTTTCTGTTGTTCTAATCACGACACGCTTACTGACAATGCTGTCTGTCTGGGTGTCTGTTTTTTCTGTCTCTCTCCCTCCGTGTGCCTCTCTCTAAGCTTGATCTCCATCATTTATCAATTCAACTGCTATCCGCCATCCTCACTAGTCGTTATTTACCATTCCTGTACATTTATTCCTTATATACCTTGTTTACCTCATTTTTATATATCGCATGTTGTTTTCCAAATTCTCTTCGCCGACTACATTTCACCTGTTTTCGACCTTTTCTCCTCCCCGAAGATAATTCACACTTCTCATTTTAGAAAGCGGCCATTCGTGGTTCAAAACACATGAAATGACGAAACCGAAATTTGGGGTTTGCAGCGATCCTGAGCGAAAGGCGTTATGGCTTCACGCCCCACGGACGATCCCGCTCTAGCGGCTGCGGGCTGGCTGACCCCGACCCTACTGCCTCTCTATGTCTTGGGCAACGCGCTGGGAAAGCTCTTTCTCTGAAACCCATGGCTCAAGACATTGGGTGATATGAATAAAATTGAGCTATTACTTCTTTGTCGAGTTTTCAAGCAAGTGATTCAAACAGAATTAAGTTTCAAATTAAGTGATTCAAACAGAGTAGTTGCACTTATTTTGAGAAATTTCTCTGTGAACTTCCCTCTGAACTCTGTGTTTAATGTTAGTACTTGTGTTCAAACACCCTTTAGTATCTGAACACGCTAATTAGGGAAAGTATATGGCTTATGCCATAATTCCATCTACAGGACAGACAATATTTGATGCCCAGCATAGCGTTAACGGTGATATTTCTCCTGCATCGACGATTCCAGCAAGCGGCAAATGGCTATAAACCTCTCAGCAATGCCAGTCCCGACAAACACTGAGGGCATTATCAACCCTTCCTTCCTCAGCCAGAACGCTAAAGGCAGCATGGAAGCCGGCTTCAAATCTGGTTTGCTGTACAGCGGTCTGTTGTCACCATCATCATCATCAGGAAACTCTATTCGGAAAAGGCCAGACTGTGATCTTGTTGATACTCACCAACAAGAAAACAAAAATCCCCAATAAAAACAGTTGTGATGAACCGTTAGATCTGTGTCAATATAACCGTGAAATTGTCAACAGTTTTGGTGCATTGAGCGATGGTGTAACTTCACGACAACATAAACAATACCAAAAATCTTCCTCCCCCTGCAATATCATATATAACCAATATTTACAATTCCTGCCTCAGAATAGGATATTTTCCTCAATATAGGAACATGTCATAGTTATCTCCATTGCCAAACCCAACAAAACTTACACCGATACAAATAGCTTCCGACCGATAAGTTCACTACCCACCTTATAGTATCTTAAATATACAAAACAATAATAAGACCCTTGCTACAAAACGCCTACCCAATCTGGTTACACGCAGCAAAAAAAACCAAAGGAAACTGCAAATAATAAAAAAACAATTTTTCAGAATTATTTCAAACGCCCCCTGGTATGTCACCAATACGTAATCAGTTACACAAAGAATTCGACCTAGAGACTATACACCATGTTATCACCTATCTAGCTACCGACTTCTTCTCAAAAATACCCCAAATCCCTTCACTATCAGTTGATAGACGCGGCAAAAATCCTTCACATAGAACCATAATACAAAATAAATTTCCCTTTCACATTTTCCTCAAGAAATTTTCCGACCTAGATCCCGACTAGCGGAGCCCGATGGGTAACCTCAACCTTTGTATTAGTTTTAAGTTTTAATTTAAGTTGGCTATTAAGCCATCCAACATGTTTATAGTTTATTTAAACTGAACTATATATCCACCATCTGAGTTAATAAATGAAAAATAGGTAACTGCTCGGATACGGAGCATTTGCTTACTTCTATGATGAATAAAATCGACAATTTTCTTCTAGCGCGAAGCATTTACTTCGAATTTTCCGAACAACCTCTGTGGGTGACCCAAATACTATTGAATTTATGGAAGGGAGGTTGTACACAACTGTTGTGAGATGTTTGGAGGCTTTAGATAGTGTTACGGACTTCTTTCGATCGCTGCGTCAACTGTTCTTAACCTAACGCGATCACGAACAAGCAGGCATCGTGCGGTAACATAGACAAACAAAGCAGACGAAAATAGACCAAGCACAACAGTCCAGTTAGTGAGCAAGTACTTAGAGAGAGAAGTAAGTACTTCAAACTTCAGTTTTTATTCACATGAAAAGAACAAATACTTATGAGAATTTGTAGTTCCTACTTATACTCGTTACCAATTACCTTGATGATTATGGTAAAGATGCCTGCCATATTTTGTCCCTGAGGTACGCGAGTCAAGATATTTATGTTTTTATGCCTTCTGTCTCCTGGGCGAATGTTCAAAGTGGTGATTTGCTTTTGCCTTCCTCGTTCCACTCCGGGTGGATACAATAGAGTGGACAGAGGTGGCCATGGAAGGAAAACGAGAAGGAATGACTACAGAAGCGTTGATAGTGAAGACGCGATGCATAACTCCTTCAGACATGATGTACGCGGTCGTTTGCGGACATGGAAGGATTTTCACTGTTATTATATAGGGGGAAATGCGACGTGTTGTCGGCGTTGTCATTGGTATGGTGGGACTATCATACTAGCAGACTGTGAAAGCGTCCTTGCGTTGCGCGGGACTTGATCCTCCGCGTACGTGGGCGCGACGGCAAGCGGTCGAGCCCCTACCACGAGGCTTGCAAACTTTCTTCCTGACAACCATTTACCTGCACCTACGTGGACTCATCGAACTACCGTTGTTAAGGTATCTACCATCTGTCATTCGTTCAAATAATTGCATGGTTAAGTGGATTTGGATTTTCATTTTCGGTGCAATGAACGTAGCAAATAGACAAAAATATATGGAAAAACTAATTAACTGCAGGAGAAACAATTTGAAATATACTAACCCAATTATCTTTATCGATAAGGAAATTTTCCCCAATTTAATGAAATTTCAAACAAAAATTGAATAAAATTCAAATGAGAATTCAAAATTCTAAATTTTAGGTTTTTATATTTAAACGACAAGCCAATCACATCGAGGGCAAAAAAAAGCGTAACGTAGTTTTACGCGTGACTCGAACAAGCAACCTACATCTTGCGGGTACTACACAATTCAGTCACAAGAAACTACGAATTCTCGTCACTTGAAACCACTGCACAAAAGGAACAGTACAATAAGTTTTTATTTAAATCACAACATATCCCGCGTCTCAGCTTTTTCATCGAGAAACGCGAGTGATTTGATTGATTAGTGATTTCGGGTGCGTTAACTACCAAGGTCATTATTTTCGTAAATGTGGTGCATGATTTCCGTGGGGAGGTGGCGGTGATCTCCCGCCCCAACTAGATATCTCCCTCAGGGACGGCACCACCCCAGCCGGGATCCGCTCTAAGCTCCCGATCGGTCTCCCGTCATGTGTGGTAGTGCATTGTGTGTAAGTGTGTTTTTAAAGAGGAAAGGTGGGGACATCGGCATTCCCCTGGTGTCGATCTTAGAAACCACGGAAAACTACCGAAACGTGAATGGAGTGAACGTGAAGGAAGCAAGCGGTTGGAGAGCAATGTCGGAAGCGGCGCAGCACCGGAGCGGGGCGCGGGGGCGGGACCCCGCTGACCCTAATCCAACGGGCGGGCGGCGCCGCGCCGCGCCGTGGCCGCTCTGAGTCAGCCGCGCAGCCGGGGGGTGGGGGCGCTCTGTAGGTCAGTGCGGCCAGCGCGCGCCGCGCAGCGTGGCTCTGCCTGCGCGCAGCCTCCGCGCGGTGACGCAAGCTAACGGGACTGCTTCTCGTCCTCACCTCCGCGTCTCAGCGCAGGGAGCGTCCCCCCCAGAGAGGGAGTGAAGGCAGGCCGAGCTTCAGCTGCCAGAAATGTTGTGAGAAAATAGTGAACCGGGGGGGCGGGGGTCGTTGAGTACATTCTCTTTATTATTTAAAACAGTCAAGTGTGAAGTTGAGCTTTACTTTTGTATAAAATTGAATAATTATTTTGTACATTAGTTCTAATCTTCAAATAAAATTTCGCTGTGTGCATTAGGGTCAGTACTTATCAGGAGTTTGTTTAAGTGGTACCGTATATGCATGAAAGCCATTTATGAAACACATTTTTAGCGTACGTTCGCGGTGCAGTAGACTTCCACAAAGACGCGTAACGAATAGTTACTTCAGTAAGACAATAACTGCATGGACCTGCGCAATAGCCAGCATATCAGTAAAATCATTTCTAATCGAGATTAAACACTTGCCATAATAAACCCTAAAAGCTTTACTAACATTTGTTCTTTAATACAGTAAGTAATTTGTTGCTGTGTTTGTCATTCGGTTAATTGCTTTAAATGTTCACTATTTTCAATTTTTTAATTAGTGAATCCAAAACAGAACTAGTGAACATCTGCCAACACTTGACGGAGTCCATCGCCCGAGCGCCCGTAACGCATGTGCTATGACGTCCAGCCTAGAAGAAGCTTTTCTAGTTAAGGGTCACAAACTAATGCGGAGATACCCCACTCGAGGGAGGTATCTCTCCTAGAGGGGGACCACTCTACCCGGCACAAGCTTCAAGGTCCCAACCGATCTCCCAACAAGTGTGGTAGAAATACCTGGTAGAGGGATCCATTTCACGATATTTCAGACGTGAGTCCTCTCTAATGATCAAATCTATCTAATAATTAATAACCCTTCGAATTCACGTATCCATCATTATTTTATTTCATCATTTATGTGATTTTTTTGTTTTTAATATGAATGAAATGAATGGAATGAATAATACTACTACTATTACTAATTATAATAACAACAACAATGACATTCGTTAAGATCAAAACATTTCTATCGTTTAGTACCACCATTTATGTAAAACTTTATAGATTTAAATTGATTCATCTACAAAAGAGGAAGTGTTTTCCTAGAAATTAGGTATTTCCGAATAATTAATTTGTGAAAATTATTTGTGTATATGTGGGTAACATTTGAGATGAAGTTCACCATTTCAAAAACATATTTACAAAAATAAATATTTTTGTAAGTGTTTTGTTTATGTTTGTAGTGTTTTTTGTTTTGTTATTAACGTGTTTTGTTGTCATCAGTTATTTCTGGAACTTGCCTTCATTGTTTTTGAACTTTCACTTAAGTTCTCCATCACCAAAATCTTAACATACTCTTTCTGATAATTAATTACTCCTTAAACGTTTCACGAACGATGTAGACTTATACCTATTCACATTTATGTGTATTCTCTCAATCACATTTCATAATGTTGACACATCCAATGCATTATTTTCGATCCTTTTATTTACATGTGTTTCTGTTCTTATCTTAGCAGAGTAAGATATCCTGTAGAACTTGTTTTGTATCATGTATCTTGGGGAAATCATTTCTCCTCCGACCAATGGGCATCGTGATCCTCTTAAAGCAAATGGCAGAAGGGCATGGCATCAACCGCATTAACCCGGTCTGACCTATCACGATGTGAATTCAGAAAGAGTTCAGCCTTTCCACCACCACTCTGCTTTTCAGTTGTGATGCAAACAGATACATCTTATTCACACATGCAGCAAAGTAAGCGATACTTCATGGTTCATTTATTTAGCATAAAGGCATGAGGTGAAGAGACACGAATATGATGTGCATCATGTGTTCCCACTTATCAGCACCCTTTGTAGCAATAGGAAAATTATGTCAAAACTTTATACGAATAGTGAACTCTGTCACTAATAAAAATGGAAGTACTGTGTATAGAATTGTATTGTTTAGAATACATTAGAGGTTTAAGGCAGCGTAAAATTTTTTCCCCAAAAAATCATAAATAATACAAAACACCCTCATTGTTCAATTCGCGACAATTCTACCATTGCTTTTCTAGTGTGTGGTAATGCCGGTGAATATTGTAACTTACTAGCCAGCGAACCTCGTGCCAGTTACTTGGGGACTGGTGGTTAGGGATTAGTAACAGGAAACCGCCTCGCCACAGGCGGGAGAGAAGGGCTTTTCCTAAAAGCAAGCACGCGGCAAAGGGAGACACGAGGCTTTGGTGTCCTCCGGTCTTAAGAACGGAGACCCAAATCTCAGGGCAAGCAGAAGCTCGCTGCGGAGGCGGCGTGACGTAGTAGGTCACGAGAGCCTCGAGTATATAAGGGAGAGCACAGAGCCAGTGGGTGGGTTCTGTATCAACCCGACCAAAGGGCAAAGCATAGGCGACCGAAGCACTTCCTGGAATAAGAGTAATCTGAAACAGAGAAATGAGACTAGAAACATAAACGTAGTATTTCAAAACACGCAATTCGCGCGCCGGTAGGCTTAAGTCATTTTTTGACCTTCTGTTTTTCTTCATGTTGCAGAATTGACCATATATGCCCGTAAGGATAGGAATGGTCCGAACGCAGTGGCGTGAACGTACATTGCACTCTCCGTGCGTTCACAAAACTTAACAAAAGGTTCTGATGTGTGGGTGGGTTCTGTAGACAGTAGGAGAACCTCATATTATTGCACAAAAACGTGGCGCCACGACGGTGCAGCGGCGAGCAGGGCTCGCGAGGCAAGTCACGTGTTGAGCCTGTGGAGGACTTTGTTTCCTTTAGTGACTCGCTCACATGGGAGCTATGATATGTGCGTGCTCCGAGGAGGGGACTCGCGGCCGATTCTCCATCGGGTATGATCGTTCCTGTGATCGAGGCAAACCATCAGTTGGTACGCCGGTAAGGATTTTATGTCCCAGTGTGACATCCGATCACGGAAGCTTGGCTTTGTGCGCGCTTCAAATGTAGGAGTGGCGAGAGCCACAATTGAAACCAATCATCAATGGGGTTGGGATCGCTCTCGTGATCAGGGAATAGCAGGTCTATCAGAGTTAGGGTATAAATTATTCATTGTAAATATATATTATAAAATATTCATTGTAAATATGTGTTGTGTTTTCCTTGCAAATAAATATTTGTTACATGAAAGCTCGTGTGTTCGCTGTGAGTATCCATGAGGTCACAGTATTCTCGAGTGAAGATAACTCTTGCTGGCCTTCTGGAATAAACTTGAAAAGAATAAACATTGTGTCGTATGCAGTATGCAGTGTTTGCAGCGGGCGATCAATGTCCCGACACAATCGTGACCGAAAAGTGGGCACACAAGGAAGGGCGAGAGCGACAGCGAGGAAGAGGCGGCGGTGGGGTCGGTAGAGGGGGGCAGGAGGCGGGCGGCGCGCGGAGACGCAACAGAGCGCGGCTTGACGAAGGCGGGTCTGGGCTTGTAAACACAACGGACCGGATCGCAGCCGCCCCCGCGGCATCGCGTTCTGGCGGCGCGCAACGGGGGCGGTCGGATTTCAGGGCTGGGCAGCCTTTCACCCCTCCAGTCCCGCTCCCGCCCTGCCACCCCGCTTCGCTCCTGCTCGTCCCCTCTTGTCCCCCCTTGCCCGGGTGCCGGAAGCTTTACAAGCAAATGCAGGTCAAATGCAGAGAAATAAAGGTCACTTGGGAAGAAGCAACTGCTCTGGAGATGGAATTTGTTCCGGATCGCTCTACAATTCTACAAACCCCGGCAGTTTCAATACACATATTGGCGAGATCGTACAGATGTAATCTCGTAATTATATTACACAATTGTGCATTGCTATGACTTTCCTAAGTATCATTGATCAACCCTCCTGTACCCCAATAAAATGCTGAAACCTCTTTCTAATAATGTTCTGGCGAGTAGATGCCTTTAGGGGGCTTTAATTTGTTACGGTTGTTCCTTGTTAGTCACCAAGTTTTTAAATCCGTAGATAGGATCTCGACGCAAATTCAACGTACAAAAGGCAATAACATACTGAAAAGTCTCCTTTATGTAGGGCTCATAACGATGATTAGGTGCAAAAGAAATATATCTAGACTACTTAAATTTGCCAATATTGTTCATATTTCTTTACTACAGTTTATACATGGTTCATTCGCGGTAATTGAGAAAAAAGCTACCAAAGAGTCAAATGAAGGACTATCATCCTTATGGCAAAATTTTCATACATGAAGTATTGGTGTAATTGTAATAATTATATATTGGTGTAATATATGTATTGATTTTACACCATAAATATATAAATGTAAAATTTCGAATTATTTATTATGTGAACAAATTGCATAATACTATAATAAAAATGTGATTACCTGAAATTACATTTCATTATAAAATTCGTTTTACATTTCGGTTATCCATTTCAAAATATCAAATAAATTGAAACACGATGTAAACATAGTACATGAAAAAATTACAATACATGTCGTATCATATGAAACTCATCAATGAGATTCTTGTTCTATTTCATTGCAAGCCTTCAACATTTAATGCAAATATGTATCGTAATTTTAAAATTTACGCTCGAATTTATCTCCAGACTCAATACTTTAAATTATCAATATGGCGATATTAGTTGTATACTTTCGAGCTAGTGCACTGTAGCCTGCCTGGTAATCTAGTTGTCTCGCTGGGCCACATCCGCCTGCGAACAGCAGCGTCGCTCTGTCTCATCGCTGCCACTCATCGGGAAGTGCGAACGCGCGGACGGAAGCACGGTCGCCCGGCTCCGGCCCGGCTCCGACCCAGCAAATAACAAATTCTCATTTGTGTTCAAAAACCTACACACATCAATCACAGAAGAGGAAATATACACCGAAGTAAACGGAAAACCCCATCACTTATTAAAGTTATCAGACTCTGAAAATACAGTAATACAATTCCAGTAATTGCAGCCGAATTCAACGGGGAAGGAAACAGAAAATGTTTTAGAAATAAGACAAATATGTAATCTTATTGTAAAAGCTGGAAAGAGAAGACGACCTAAAGGTCTCATTCAATGCATGAAATGTTTAGACTTTGGCGATACAAAAAATTATTGTAACCATAAAATAGCATGCATTTATTGTTCTAAAAATCATTATTCTGCTACTTGCTCCCATAAAAATGAACCATTCAAATTAATACGTAACTGTCAAGGAAACCACAGAGCAGACCTTAGAACAGTCCCCAAATTAGAAATAGAACCAATGGATCTTCAATAGCACCATCTCAAAAAAAGTAATCAACGTAATACCTCCCAAAATCTAAATTAAAATGCACACTCAAACGAGAATAACTTTCTTAACTCCCTGATCAATACAATAGCTACTCATACAATTAATATAATCATTTCAATTATACCATCCATAATAAATAACATTGAATCATCCAACATACATTAATAAAAATAACAATAATGCAACAAACCCAAATTAATAAGATAAATATACTCAAATGGAATTCAAATGAATAAAAAGCAATCAATTAATAATAAATCAATGAACTGACATATTTTATACAAGATAAGAAAATAGACTTTTCTTGCATAACAGAAACACAATTAAACAATAGTTCAAAATTCAGTACACCAGATTACGAAGTAATCAGAATAGATAGACCAAATACTAATGGAGGAGGTGTAATGATACCAACAAAGAGCGCAATAACATGTTATCAAATAATTCTACCAACACTTGGTACAGGAACAGCAACAATTAAGTTTATTAAAAACAACAATCTGGAAACAACACTCATAGTAGCATATCAGCGCTCCAATGTGAAAATCCAATATACCAATCTCGTTGATATTATAGATCAACACACCCCAACAATAATCCTAGGTGATCTTAATGCAAAACATGTACAGTGAGGATGTAAAAATAATAACCCAGTTATCCTTACTCACAACGAAACTTTGTAAAGTTTTAACTTATCTTTTATGATTCTTTTTAGTTTTTGTTTGAAGATGAAAATCTTACTAGAGAGACAAATTATTTTATTTGGGCTAATTATATCAAAAGTCACTACTCATCGACAAGTGTATTAAAAATAAGAAGGAAAGTAATATAAAATACATACTTTAAGTTAAACCATCAACGTCAATTGAACATCCGATTCATAACCGAAGTTACCATACAAATATTCTGAGCAACTCTTTCATCAGTTTATTAAAAATATATTAATACTTGAAATTTAAATCAAAACATTTAAACAAAAATCAAATTATGATTCTGAAAATGTCCTATATCCACTTCTACTGCAAAGTACGCATTACAGAAGACATTTTGTTCCCTCTATTAGAGTATTTTCATTCGTGCCTCACTTGTCCTTCGGCTCGACAGCCCGATACGAGCCCAGGACGACAAGAGGTGGCCAGCCTCGCGGCCATGGGATAAGGGGTTCATACGTGTTATCTAGCTTTAATCAATTACAAGTCCTGCATTAAACGTAATGTTTTGTAGCCCACGTGTCCACAGATACAGTAATCAACCACACTACTCAGTAGGTCACTTACGTAGACGCAAATACCACCTGTAAAAAGCTAGAAGAGCACGGCGTATCCAGCACTTGCGATGTAAACACGTTCAGAAATTGCACGAGCTTGCGCAACAAGGTTACGTCGAGTGTCATCTTAGCAAGCGACCACTCTTCGGAAGAGTCTTGCGTGTTGCTGGATAAAGATGTCAAGAGATGAAAATGTATGTTTTTACTTTTTTCTGTCTGAAAGCATATGCCGTCGCATGTGATCGTCTTTCAGAACCCATTTATGTTTGTGTCGGTTCTGAATTTGTGTTGATCAAAATATGTTATTAATGTAAGGTACTCAATTGTTAACATTCTTCCATTGAAATGTCAATATATTTTGTTAATTAGTATTTTACGTTTTCCAGGCATAAGTTAAATAAATACTTCGCTAGATTTTTTAGTGAGGTTTCGAGAAAGAAGGTTAGTTTCTGAAAATACGTAATTAGCAACCTTAGGGTCCTACCAAAGGAAAATACGAGATGACAGATCGAGAAGAGTTTGCGTGAAAAACTGAGTGAGTAGCTGTGATAACTATGGACGTCAAGCGTGAACCCACAACAAATTATTTTCAGAGTTAAGAACGTGGCTAATCTGATCGATCTACTTATCTTAGCTTATTTTTTGAAAATCTTAACATGTACTGAACCACGAGAATTCTATTGCTCCTCCTTATTCGATAATTTCTAAGTTAAGACTTAGTGCCAGGCAAAGGGTTGACCAACCTTCACATAAAAACTCTTCCTAAAGTTCAAAGAAACAAGAAAAGAAGCGGAAGAAAGTAAGGAAGAATATTTAGAAAATAAATGGAAAAGAAATAAAGAGAAAAGAAGAAATAATAAAATGAGAACGAGAGAAAGGGAAAAGAAAGTGTACATAAATAAGAAAATTAATTGAAAGAAGGAGAGGATGAACAAAAAGGTGAAGGAGAAGAAAAAGACTAGGAAGCTATGAAGAGAAGGAAGAAAATAAAAGACCAAGGAATAGAAAAAGAGAAGAGGAGAAGGGAAGGCAGGAATAAGAACACGGAGAAGAGGAGATAAAGGCGACGGAAAGTAGAAAAAGAAACAGAAGAAATGGACAAGTCAGGAAAGAAAACGAGAAGAGGAAAAAACAACTGAAAAAACGTGGTGGAAAAAAGAAAGAAAGGAACGAAGAGGTACAAGAAGAGGATAAAGAAAAGGAGCAGGAGAATTGCGAAGAAGGGAGAAGACTTCTTTTCGTTTCCCTGCAATGTGTCCCAGCGTTTATACGTACGACCATGCTTTTCACTGGCCCAAACGCTGAGAACTGGCGCTGGTAGTTTTTAATCGCCCCGACATCCGGCGCGGGTGGCCAGGAGACGGGGGCGAGGGCACGCCACGCAGTTTCCGGCGCCCTTTCCCCTCCCCTCCCCCGCTCCCTCTCTTCCCCTTCCTTCCCCTCCACCCTCTCCACCCACTCCTTCGGTCGGTGCCGACGAGCAAGCGCTTTTCCGCGGGGCGTTTAAAGCTCTCCTCCCCACTCGCCGCCCACTACCGTTGCCCAGGAGTCGGCTGGCACAACCGTACACACTGCAAGGGAATCGTGGAAAACGACTTTGTCTCAAAGGAACTATATTTGCAGATATTGTCACCTCTAATTGCCAAAATCTTATTCAGTATTCTGAAGATTTGTCGTTGAATATGCAGCGGTAAATAATGGCAACAAATTCCTTTAGAATGTGGAAATGAACTAAAGAAAACTGTCAGGCATGGATAATACAATTTCCTTAAAAATAATATTAAAAAGTATTTAAGAAAATATAAGTGTATATGAAAAAGAGTTAACTTTAAATATTACTTTGATTTTATAGTTCAAATTACAAAAATGTTAATGGTATTGCCAGGTAAATGAACAACATCAAGTGATGTGACCTGTTCTACAATATCTTTTGATGTTTGGGGTGTGAACTATGTGAATATCTTTGATACAAAAATGCATAAATGATATAAAAATTGGGTGGTATTTCCTGTACATACATCTCTCTGTTTTTTCACGTCTAATTCTAAATATGAATTAAAATATATTGTAGTTAGTAATATTATTAAAAAAACTTCATATAACCTAAATTTCCTGACGATTATACTTGTTCATATGATTCTGTATAAAATTCATCTAGTATCCCGGTGAAAAAACTACGCACGATCCTGTAAGTTCACAGCCCATCATGGTTTTCCTTTAGGACATGTACCTATCTCTGCAGCGACCGAAGTGCAACAAGTGCGTCACGCCAAGCACCGCATAAGGTAATTAGCGATTATTGATTTACGACCTTGGAAAGTCAACGTTGTAATGATTAATTCAAAGCAAATTAAAACTTATTTCTCTAATTGCAGAAGGCCTTTCATTTGCGAAAAGTACCTTCTGTTCCCTTCAAAGAGTGATCTACTTTCGTTTGACCATGGTTTCAGTTTTGCAAATAGGTGCAGTTCGTTAAGAGTTGCTCGTGATATGTTTTATGAAATAGAGAGGCTAAAGCGTAAAACACAATTTCGACGCTTAAAATTATTATTGTGCAGAAAGTTAGTCTACTGTAAATACTAATCTACTAATCTTAATTAATCTGAGGAAAATAATGAGAACCTAATTGAAATAAGTTGAAATATGTGTAATAAGTTGAAATATGTGTAATAAGTTGAAATATTTGTTGAACTCGTAAAATTTCATGTTTTAGTAGGTTGACATTATTTGCTTGGATCATTGTTAGTTCTTCGATTCAAATTTCCTAACAAAAAAGAGATTATACGGAGAATCTTTCCTTATAACTCATAACACATTGCCTCAAGGGCTTAAAGAAAAATGCAATGACTTTATCTACACCCGTGGTGCGTTCTCTCCTTTTTGCCCTTCTTCGAGTGCTCACGTTTCAACTTTCCCCAACGCAGAGGTCATCTACGCCAGGAACAGCGCAGCTGGATATCGCATATGAAAGTAAATAGGCCTAGGACCCCATAATTGCCTTCACGTTTGTGTTGAAGAGAAAGTAGCTGACATCATTCCACATTGATTGGCATCTCATTATCGCGAATGGGGACAGCTTTTGTGGAAAGAGGGATTCCGATATGAAGGAGAAGTACGTAAGTCTGGGAATATTAGCAATTTTGATGCTAGAAGATAATACAAAGTTCAATCCATTTTACATACCAATATCCATTTTACAGAACTGATTTGCGGGGGTTGATGTGCATTGAGACAAAACAAGAACGTGAGCTCGAATAAGAACTATTTCTACCGATGCCTCTCTAAAGACAAATTTAAATATTAATTACATTTGAGTTGACGCCATCACAGGTATAAAATTTTAAGATTTAGAAAGTCACGTGAATTTACTGGAAACACACGAATATCAAGAGGTACGAATGTGTTATTCAAATGTTAATTAAATGGGGAGACACATGCAGAACATCATCAGACCCAAACACAGAGAGTATCACAATGATTGGAAGGTTGAGAAACCTGGTAACCAGATGCTCATTGTGACACGCTAGTTTCGGAGTAATACAAAGGAGACGGGAGGAGCAATTGTAGGCCTTGCGTGACAGAGGTTCGTGAAAATGCAGTATTCACCGACCAGAACAATGTATTCGGAGATGAGGACCGGTAGAGCTTGCTCAGTGTCAGCATTAGCATTGTATTCGCATAGACTGACTTTGATTCAGTCTGTGCCAGGTTCGAGTCCCGCTGGGGGCTGGTTTTGGACATTTCTGGACATTAGCAAAATAGCTAGCAGTGACTGTGCAAGAATTTTAGCGACTACAACCTACCAATCAGGAAGCGATAGTTTTGCCTGGTTTTGTCTCTCAATATTAGACGAGTACCGACACAGTACCAAAACAAACGGCCCACGGACCGTGCGTGATATTTCATTGTTCAACCTTGTCTGCTCTCCCATTCCTCACTCTTTCACACTTACACGCACTACTCAGCCACAAATTACGGGAGACCAGGAGCGGGAAATCTACACTACAGGTGCGCCCCGAAACTCACGTTCACGCGGAGGATCACCGCCACTTCGCGGGACTAAGGACCGAAACAGTTCTTCAGGAAGTAGTCACTCATTCGCGCTTCGGTGTTTGGAATGCGGTGACGGCCAAAGCCGCGAGAACCCAAGTTGTGCGCGTCGTCCGGCGCGGTCCCATGCGCACAGTCCTTGACGAGGCCACAGCAGAAGGGGATCCTTGTAGAGCGATCGTGAAGGCCAGGCTACTGCGGCCCAAACCGCGATGCGCAAAATATGCGTCGAGAAGAGCGATTTGGAATGCTTCGAATACGCAATGTATCGTTTTCGCGGTCATTAAACCAATATCCCAGCGCGGTGCACCGACTACTCAAAAATAAGTTAATAATTTAAAAAAAAATATTGCCGTCAGATTTCGAAGTAACAAAATATAATATTTTTGCAATGCGTTAGTTGCTGCAACTACTTCAAACACAGCATCGGTATAAAATGAAACCAAATCAATGT
>BOPP01000095.1:4639174-4660006 GCA_017312745.1 Gryllus bimaculatus | reverse complement strand
TGGATAATACAATTCTTAAAAATAATATTAAAAAAGTATTTAAGAAAATATAAGTGTATATGAAAAAGAGTTAACTTTAAATATTACTTTGATTTTATAGTTCAAATTACAAAAATGTTAATGTATTGCCAGGTAAATGAACAACATCAAGTGATGTGGCCTGTTCTACAATATCTTTTTGATGTTTGGGGTGTGAACTATGTGAATATCTTTGATACAAAAATGCATAAATGATATAAAAATTGGGTGTATTTCCTGTACATACATCTCTCTGTTTTTTCACGTCTAATTCTAAATATGAATTAAAATATATTGTAGTTAGTAATATTATTAAAAAAAACTTCATATAACCTAAATTTTCCTGACGATTATACTTGTTCATATGATTCTGTATAAAATTCATCTAGTATCCCGGTGAAAAAACTACGCACGATCCTGTAAGTTCACAGCCCATCATGTTTCCTTTAGGACATGTACCTATCTCTGCAGCGGCCGAAGTGCAACAAGTGCGTCACGCCAAAGCACCGCATAATGGTAGTTAGCGATTATTGATTTACGACTTGGAAAGTCAACGTTGTAATGATTAATTCAAAGCAAATTAAAACTTATTTCTCTTAATTGCAGAACGCCTTTCATTTGCGAAATTACCTTCTGTTCTTCAAAGAGTGATCTACTTTCGTTTGACATGGTTTCAGTTTTGCAAATAGTTAGGTGCAGCTCGTTAAGAGTTGCTCGTGATATTTTTATGAAATAGAGAGCTAAAGCGTAAAACACAATTTCGACGTTTAAAATTATTATTGTGCAGAAAGTTAGTCTACTGTAATACTAATCTTAATTAATCTGAGGAAAATAATGAGAACCTAATTGTAATAAGTTGAAATATGTGTAATAAGTTGAAATATTTGTTGAACTCGTAATATTTCATGTTTTAGTAGGTTGACATTATTCGCTTGGATCATTGTTAGTTCTTCGATTCAAATTCCTAAAAAGAGATTATATGGAGAATCTTTCCTTATAACTCATAACCACATTGCCTCAAGGGCTTAAAAGAAAAATGCAACGACTTTATCGACATCCGTGGTGCGTTCTCTTCTTTTTGCCCCTTCTTCCGACTCACCACCTTTCAACTTCCCGACGCAGAGTTTATTACGCCAGGAATAGGCAGCTGGATATCGCGTATGAAAGCTAAATAGCCTAGGAACCCCAATAATTGCCTTCACGTTTGTGTTGAAGCAGAAAGTAGCAGACATCATTCCACAATCTGATTGGCTTTCATTATGCGAGAGATGGGGACAGAACTTTTGTGAGAAGAGGATGCCCGATGATGAAGGATGGAGTAAGTCTGGAATATCAGACATATTTTGAGTTAGAAGATTAATAACAAGTTCAATAAAGGTCAATATACATTTTACACAGAAACTGTGATTTTGAGGGGGTTGGATTTGCATTGCAGGCATGTGCTCGAATAAGAATATTTCTACGATGCCTCTCTAATTGACAAATTTTAAGTATCGGTCGTCCCGCAGGTCCCATACGCACCCAGTCCCTTGACGAGGCCACAGCAGAAGGGGATCCTTACAGGGCGATGCGTGAAGGCCTTTTTTGTTATCAGGGCTCGGCAATTATTTTTTTCTGACGAATGTCCGCCCGTTTTTTCACGCATGCATTTACATAAACCTTTCTCTATACTAATGTATGTTACTCGTATATACGTATGTAATACGAGAAATAAAAATGTTTAGATACGGATTACATTTTCACGATACTCAAAATAATGTTAATAATTTAAAAAACAACTATTGCCGTCGATTTTCGAAGTAACAAATAATATTATTTTTTGTTAATGTGTAACTACTCATCGGTATAAATGAAACGAATCAATGTAAAAGTTTACCCATTTTCTAGATACTTTACTCCTACTTGTCTAGATACATACACCTGTAGTCTGCGAATACTTTATTGCAAGGAAAAACCTTAACCGTTACTTTTCATAGACATTCATCGATCCAATTGAAACCTCTTAAGGTGATAATAGAATGTGGGCTGCCAAAGCGGCGCGTGTTGGTTCCCTGGGCTGCGAGAACGGGACGGTGAAACCCCGCCGGGCGAGGGAGCGGGCGGGGCGGGCGGCCAGGGGCGGCGCTGTGGGCTGAGCGCGTGGCGGCGAAGCATCGCCCCGCGGCGACGTTCTCGAAAGGAACCGTCGCCCGTCGCGCGGGAAAAGCTCCTGGCGCAAAACCCACGGCCGCGCGCTCCCCGTCGCGGGCCCACCAGGCAATGCCTTTATCAATTTAACGTTCAAAAACGTGGTTATTAGCACGTAATGGTTAAAAAATTATTTTAAAAAATAGAAAAAACATTTTTTCGGAAAATTTTAAATGTGAATTTGGTGTTAAACTTCTCCGAAACATTACGATGAATTTTTATTTAAAAAATACAAGGTGGAAATCCTTTAGGAAGGCATGCCACTCTTTTCGGGAAACATTAAAAACAGGATGACCCCCCCCCCCAAATTTCAAAGTTTTCGAGTTTTATTTTTTTTCACAATGATGAGTTCTGTAAAATCCTTATTGTGCATTGTTAATGAAATTTTGCAAATAATTACAAATGATGTTCAAACAAGTCAAAAACAATACATATATAACAATAATCAATTACCAGAAAATGGATCGATATCGATATGGCGACCTAAGGCGTCCGACTGCTTCTTGGAATTCTTTTATGCAAGATAATGGAAGATATACCGAGAAAATAAATTCTTCAGTGTTCCATTTATATTCTTTATTATTCATAAAAATAAATGGTAAATAAATACATATTTACACTAACAATAAATACATTAAAAGAAAACTAATGAAATGGAGTAAATATATAGTTTTATCTTTTGTATATTTACATTCTTATCAAGCGATTATTTGTCAATACATTTAGAAGTTAATCATTCAATGAATTGGTGGCAGTTGTAAACGGATTTCATAAACTTATAAATGCAAAATTCTGAAACAAAAAAGCAAAAAATGAACATTATTTCAAAGATCAAACCACATTCTCTTGAATTATAACTTTTTCAGTTTTCAAAAATTCGGATAGTTGAACAAAAATGAGAACTGCTCCTATATTTTAAGTTCAATCCACTTTCTCAAAGAAATGTACATGACCTTTTATAAAAATATATTTGTAATAACAGATTTCAGTTCATCTCTATCAATATATTGTAGCAACAATAATTTTTCACAGTTCTATAAAAAACGCAGAGTTTACCGAAAATGAATCTTCCCCATTTTCGTAATCGTACTACTTTGCCCTCATAGAAAAAAGAAGAAAAAAAGTAAAGCTGTTTTTGAGAAAATAATGTCTCTCAAATTGTATTTCACGCAGTATTATGTGAATTACGAATATACACATTTATTCAAATTTTCAAATAATTAAACAAATCTTATTTAAAGAAAGCTCTTTCATTAATAGATTTTAATAACGACAAAAATTTGACATTCAATTTTGTAGTTGGAGGGAGACAAATAAAATTTTGCAGACTTGTAATAAGCTAAAAACAGTGGGTTTAAAAATCACATTTGTGACATTATTTGGGCTATTATATGTTGTTTTTCGAATAAAAATTATTCACATAAAAATGAAAAGTATATAATTTCGGTTTAATTAAGACATGTAAAGGTCGGAGATAAAATAAAACAATCTGTAATATATCGTTGTATGGAATAAAATGGTAATTGCCCAATATAATGATTATCAATACTTTCTGGTAGTATAACTCTGGTAAGTCAAAGAGATCAACGAAATAGCACGGCGGGCAAAGCAATTCATAACATACGTAGTCGATCCATATAAGAGAACATTTGTTGCATCTATCCAACAAGTAGTACAGAACCGCAATTTCTTCTCCAACTTCACATTAAAGGCTCAAAGTTCAGTTAAGTGCCAAAGACAGTTTGGTGAGAAAAAAGAACAAACAGAAACAAATTACTATCACATTTTGTGCTTCACGACTTCACAAATTCACGAATTCACGCAAAATTTATAAATTCGTACTGTAGGAGCATAAACTTGGCGTTACGTAATAAATTGTTAATAGTTCACAGATTTCGACTCGCTCAAGGGTGGGATGAAACAACAAAGGGGTTAATTATTCGAAATTTTAAATCACAAGTTTATGATCTATTACAATATTTTACAAATACAAGAAAATCGGTTTAAGTGAGATGAAAATGATATTAGATGACTTTCAGTCGTTTGTGTCAATCATTAACATAAACCTGTAAACTCTTCTTGGCAGTAGTGCAAACAGGGTAAGATTCTTCTGATTAAATGGATATAATAATTTGATACTACATAAAATAGATACCACATAAAATTTCCCCTTTAGTAAATACATAAAAGTTGCTATAAAAATATATATAGCTATCGTCATCAGAGAAATCTACAAAAAATACAGGACTACATGAAATATAAATTATACAAATTATTTGCAAAACATTATATTCAAAATGGTAACATAGTCAAAGTATGCCAGATGCGTTAGGAAACTATATCGGGCATATCTTGCAGTGTCTGGGCGGAAAAAGAAGTTTTGTGGATAATTTGGAGAAAATATCTTAAACTTAAATATGTATTTGATACCGGACGACACCTTTTATTTATTTAGTACTTGTATTATAAGGTATGTATCTCACTAGCGATCTTATTCATATTAATATTAATTCCCTTTTAGTTTTCGTTTTACTTTCACATCAACATTTGTAAAATATTGATAAAATGTATATATTGTTGGTACAACTATTTGAAAAACATTGTACTGATCGCAAAGTACAGAACGAATGGTACGGAAGGAATAGTTTCTTTTTTCTTATTTCTGTATTATTTTGGTGAAAAAAGACTATTTTTATTAGCGCGCTCTAAATTTTCTCAACTTTAATCTTATGAAGAGTGGCTGTTTCGATAAAAGACATATTTTTGAATAGATAAGTGGAAAACTTTAAAAAGTTCGATTTTTTAATAATATTCGCTCTGATTCGACCTTTTCCGAAGATGCAAACAAAATTCGAATTCAGCACCCGAAAACATACAGAACCGTTGAGATAAAACTTCCGGTATTTTGTCTAGTACCTGGTACCACGTGACAGGTCTATAAGGATTCAGTTTGTTTGCATGCATTGATTCGCCGCTGAGTCGTTCAGATCCGGAACTCTTTCCGTTCCTGCGTCTCGTGATTCTCCGACGGAAGCTCGATCTTGCAGCCAGAGCTCTTTCTTTCTTATTCTTCCCTAGAATGTGGGCGTCCTCCAGATTTCAACGTGTGATAGGCCACTCCCCCGGCACGCTATTCACATAAAGAAGGCCTGAATGGGCCTTCGCGGGCTTTATGTCACGTTGCCCTGCATACACACACTTACACTCTTTCCATCGCACACACACATGCATTGACACTCCTGCACACTAAAGAACCGAGTCCACTAGAGACACGTGTGTACTAGTGCATCTCCCCTTTATTTTGTTCTCAGGTAACAATTGTTTGAAATTACTTTTGTTCCAAAAACATTATTTTTAAACACAAAAAGGAAAAAAATCAAGTTATAACACCATGTTGGTGTGTTGCCAATAAAACACTGAGGTTTATAAAGAATTGAAACAATATAATATACAGATATATATTATGGAATTTAGGAGGAAACATAATTTGTATTTTGAAATTGCTTGCACAGTAGTTTTATTTACAAAAAAAGAGTTCATTTCATTCAAAATTACACAAAGTCATGCAAAAACATAATGCAGATGACTGACACAAGTTGATTTTGGCAATACAATATTATATAGTTTTGGGGACAATGGAAAAGCGTAGCAAAAGCTATTTGGGTAATATCTGATGAATCGAGCAATGAGCTCTTCACTAAGAATAATAAAATGATTATGATAATACGAGTGTTCATTAATGTGATAAATATATCTGAATTTTAAACTAATTGTTCATTAATTAATTAAATTAATTAAAAATAAAAAGTAGTTACGTGACACATGTAACGGAGGTGGTATATGTGGCGAACTGTAGATTGAGAGGTGATTAATTTAAATATCAATACTCCGTCACTCCTTCTATAACTCTGAAGGACCACCATGGAATAAATCCCATGGAACCTGTTTCTGGCTGTAAAGTAAATCGAATGGGAAATAGACACCATCAGACAGAATTAAACACAAGAAATGTGAATTAAGATGTGTAATTAAACTGATTGAATAGTTACAAATTAAAAGATGAATTTGAAATCAATATGCTTTTTTCGGCTGTATCCCTTCGAAAGACAAGGTTGTTATGCCTGGAATTACGAATTATGAGATGATAGGATGATAAGGAGGGGTGAGCGAGGGGAAGGAAGTGATAATGAGGAGATAAAACTGCAGTGCCTCTCACCGGGACGTCCTAGGCTCGAGTCCTGACAGCGACAAGATTTTTGACACTAGCCTGTGAGCTAGGTCGAATTCAGTCACTGTCTGGAGGAGAATTCTAGAGATCGGCTGTTCGGATCAGTTATTTTCATGATTTCTCCGATTAACACCAGGCGGTTGCAGAAGCAGTACCTTAACAAACGGGCCACGGACCGCGCAAGATCTTGCCTACCACTTCTTTGTCCTATCCTCACCCCTTACACACACGGATTTTCGACACTCGCCAGAAAGCTAGGTTGTCTTCTACCGCCATCTGCAGAAGAATCGATCCATCTGATCTAGAGTCCATCTGATCCGATAGGTAGTTTTCCGGGATTTCTCCGGTCAATACCAGGCGAATGCTGCAACAGTACTCAGACGGCCCATGGACCGCACACCATCTTTTCCACTTCTTCCTAGTTATATGTTCTCACCTTAACCACTTTTAATGTACTACTGCACATCTTGGGAGACCACTCGGAAGATTAGAGCTTGTTCTCTCAGAGACAGTGCTATAGAGATCCCTGTTTGGAGAAAACCCCATAAGCGGCGTAGGTCGGCACCGTACATCACAATTCAACGGAGGAAGAACGCTGCCGCTTCACGCGTAAACCGAGGAATACTGAATTATGTATACAGTCCAACAGAGTGACAGATGTTGGTGAGTGATCCCCCCCCCCATTTTTACAAAGAAACATTAACCTTGGTTGGGTAGCGTCGCCCGCGAGGTCAAGGAACCCTGGCGGTTGAGCGTCAAAGCGCGTGCCCGGAAGGGCCGGAGGGCGGCGCGGGCCCGAGCGTCTTCCGGCGTGCAGGGGGAGTTCCGCTCGGCGGCGCCTTCACACTGCACCTGCCCCCTCCGGGCCGTCGCGCCACACGCCTCGTCTCAAGGCAGCTCCGCACATTCGACATTCGCCCAACAGCCCGCTACTGCTCGCCCAATCCCGAACAGCTGATGTGTTCGCCCCCTTTGAGATGTCCCAAGACCGACACGTAGTGGGAAGGGCAAATACAGAATGTTCAACGCTCAGCGAATAGCGAGCAACCCGTCCACACTACTTGGGATTCGGCGTGCGGTTGCTCGGGAGTCGCCGGATGCCCCTTGTGTGTCCGTCTTCACGCTAGGTCAGCTTCAGCGATTTCCGGTCCCATAACGTTTTCGCTCCATGGAATTGATCGTTTGACTTTTTGTGTCATATACTGTTCTGTTATATGAACTTAACGTCACCAAACGGAAGAACGTACTCCCCTAACTCGAATGTATAGGAACTGGACATTTAAGCAACATTCACTATTTATTGTGAGTTACCGTGATACAATGTCTACAGTTGATGTCTTTCAATATGAAAATTTAGTATTCACCTTGCATTTTGTTCAGTTTGTAATTTAGTTAAGAATTTACATAGGGAAGCTCAAATAATGTTTAACTTTCAAATATGAAATAGAAATTTTAAAGGAAGAAAGTGGTTAGGAATAAGGCATCTTCATTAGAGTTCGTGGAGCAAAATTATATGAACAATAGTAGCAGCGTATAACTCTGTTTGATTTCGTATAGCAACAGCAGCAAAAAAATGCGTTTTGTATAGAAGGAACAGGTTTGGCGTCAGCGAGTTTTGGAAAGAAAGCCAACAATTATAAAATCGAGATAGGGGAAGCGTCACGAAGCTACGCGTGGGTGCGCGCTCTAAAACGCCGTTGCTTTTTTGTTCGTGCGTTGGAGTCCCCGACATCGGAGCCGGGTACAAGCTGTGAGACGCGTCTTCTTGACATTCTGCTCTCACGCCACCAGGTACTACCAGAAAAGTGCCTTGTCGACAATGCTCTTTCAGGTGGGTGCCCGTGCTTGTACGGACAAGTTACTCTAAGAAGGAACCATTTTGACATGTAGGGAAACAAATGAATGACACATAGGATGATCACATTGCAGAAGATAGTGATAAAGCTATTTACAAGTGAGCTAACGTAAAATAACGCATTGACGAATTTAGTGCATGGATAAAACATGCAGTTATGTTTCCAGCAATAACCACGCAGTAGCTGCCAAAGCAGTCCCTTCTTATATTAATCTTTCTATACAGTATTACTTGTTCACTTGAAGCATGTCGACGACGATGGCAGCAATGATGTTTACATCAGATCACTCCATTTTAGATCTTCGCTTGCCTTGGACGCTGTATGTAGAGTAGAAAACAGTGGCCTCTGGTAAAATAGAGAAGGAACAAATGGTGTTGGAATAACTTTGAGAGTATAAGTAAATTAATAATATAGCATCTTTTGAAAAGGATGAAGGTTCGAATTCCGCCTTACGTCGGCATTTTTGTCACGCGATTTCCATTCAGGGAGGCTCTTAAGTAGACTCAGCTTTCTTTCTAAATTAATGCCAGGATCTGTCCTGCGATTAGAGCAGCCAGGGCGTTGTGCTCGCCACAAACCTCCTCCTTGTGCTGACGGCGACGAATAGGAGCAGACCTACCTTCTTCTCCGTATATCGGACCCTGTGCAATTAGACGCAAGCACCTTCTTTACCTTCATCTCTTCTGAAAAGTGAAAAAAATAAAAGAATTATTGTGAAAGACGGAGAGGCCGGCACAAACATTCAGACACAAAGTGTATTTCGAACACACGCCTCTTCGGATCGACACAAGGTGTTCCAACCTTAACGGCATCGGCTACACACGTTCGTGGGAATTTAATAATTCTATGTTTCAGTAAGAAACCGCGAAAAAATTGGAGTTTCGCGACATTTCTACTATTTTCCCCCTCGAAGTCCGACCTCTAAGAGCTCCGCTGCAGTGAAAGGAGACGCGTCCCGTGGCGGGCGTCAAACTGCTGTCATCCAGGGTCAGTTGTCGAGGCCATCCGCTTAAGAAGTATTGAAGCTGGCGCTGTTTGCAATCGCACCAAGAAGGCAACTGGGACAATGTCGAACCTGCGTGTAACGATTGCATTCATTCCTTATTCGAGTCATTTTTCGATTATGTTTGCATGATGTTATTTATTGCTAGTCAAACTGGTTTCAGCGGACACTTATAAACATATTACGAAGTAAATCATTATACAGAGGGAAACGTTCTAAAGTTGTATTACATCACATTTCCTATCTTTGGAAGTTACAATATTTTTTGAAAATTTCATTTTTTTGTCTTAACATTTAGTTAACACTAAACTTCTGAGGTACCTATGCACAGAATGTTTTAGTAATGGGACGGGCTCTCATGATATTGTGGAGAGATTCATAAATTTTGTATTTTTAATTATTTATATTATTTAGTTGCTTATATCTGGAAACGTTAAAGATTGGTTTTGAAAATTGACGAACTAATTAGTAAAATCACACACAATTTATTAACTTTTACGAATTATCAAACCCGAATAGTTATGAGTAAAGTAATATAGACCTAATTTAAAATCGTTATTTGAATCGGTTTAATTGATAATGAAAATGCTGACGATACACATAAACTTAAAAGTTTTAAGTATTTAGTTTCATCTCTCTTTCAGTGCAGAGGGCCCTTAGGTAACTTTGAACTTTTCCACGTTATTCGAAGAAGAAGAAGAGTTTAATAACAAACGTTCAATGCCTAGATATGCTTCTGTCGGACCCACGGCGAATGCCGTTCTCGCGAAAGAGATCCTGTGTTAAGTGGCGCGGTCAGAGATACATGTGTGAAACAAACCGGAAAGCGTTCCCACAGTGTGCTTTAAAATAATTTTATCCATTATTTCGTCAAGGAGAACATTCAGGTTCTTGAGCTGCTTCTTCGTGCAACCTGATTTCGCAGTCAAGCAGTTCCCAAATGCTATCCTCTTGAGGCTCCATGTATTGTCAGAAGGCAAGATGTTGTAAGTGCATGCAATAATTTTGAAATCTGTATAATTTAAAAAATACTTCTGAATGAAGTGTGTCAGGTACGAAATGGTGCTGATTGTTATGTTACCCAACCCACAGAAGGTATTAAAATTATCTCAAACACAGCGTACGTAAGAAGAGGGAAACAGATGATTCTCGCAGGAGTTGAGTTTGTCGCCGAACGGACGCTCCGGCTCATAACTATAAAGTATATAGAGCTCATAACGATATAGGACTAGTGTCGAAAATCTAGCCGCCGCCAGGACTCAAACCTTAGGACCTCTGAACCTCAGAAGCACTGCAGTGACATCAATTCATCGAAATCCCCAAATGGTTCTGTAAAAACGGCATACAATAAGACCTTGAGCAACTTCACTAGAAAGGAACATATCACAAATTTTAGAATGGGATTCCATAAACAATGTCAATATATTATTTCTAACACTCATGTCTAACACCGAGAGTTTCTTTTAATGCATATGTCTATAATGTTCGAGTATCTCATATTTCATTTGTATTGTTACATCATGAGGAAAAAAATAAAATGAGAAATATGAAGCAACATTGTTTGATCATTTTCTTCATGCACGGAGGATACTTGTCCGAACGAGGTCGACTTTAGAAAGGATGTGCTTAGAATTATAAGTCTGCTGGTTTGCCTGGACTTTAGAATCGTATTTACTACACATAATGACGCGAGTAGTCTTCCATCTTCAGTCAGCATCTTGATCTAATTCCCTGATTTTTTATTAGATAAGAGTATTTAATTCGTTTAGGCAAGATGAAACACGTTTTCCGGAACATAAGCTTCGGAGAGCTGCAGGACGTGCTTGGCGTCACGAAAGTGGCTTCTCTAGTGCGGAAACTTGAATCAAGATGTTCCTGGAAGGCATTTAGAGCAACTGAATAAAGGACAGATTGCGGTCAAAGCATGCTACATCAACGTTTACATTCTCGTTTACGTAGTGTAGAAAAAGTATGAATTCAGTGGGAGCAGCAGAAATCTTGGGCGAATTAATTACAGTAATAATAATGTAAAAACAAAACCAAATGTCAAATGATAATAATAATAATAATAAGAAGAAGAAGAAGAAGAAGAAGAAGAAGAAGAAGAATGTGAAAGAATCAAACTGCAGATACATTCCAACGTTTTTATTATAATTTATCAAAAACGTGAATCCCAAAGCAAGCTTAACTGCAAGAGAATCGAATTGAATGTAACTTAGTAATGGAAAATAATTTCATCTACAAAAAGGCATACTGTATACTTCATTATCTTAGATCTGCGTATAAGATGTGTGTTTCTTTAGTTTATCTTGCAAATTTCTTAATTTGACAGTTATGTTCAAATTTGCTTGAATGTTTACGATAATATGGTCATTTTATATTCCATTATAATATTTTGGATATTATTTAACTGTAATATTTTGAATTCTAAATATTCTTTTTCTATAAAGTACGAAATAAGTTAATAATAATTAATTAATAAAATAATAAATAATAATTAATAAATGTTTCGTATATTTTGAAATCGGTTTGTAGCAAACTCGTACCCAGTTTTATAACACATTTTGTAATTTCACAATGCATAAAAATAAATACGCATATACCAGGGTTTTCAAAAATTTATGATTAAGAAGCGATTGAATTTACAAAACTGTTCTTATAATATAGAACTGATAATATGAAACGGCACTGGCAGAATTCTGTTATAGATACAATCGACGGTTTCCTTTGTATAATACCATGAAAAATAAGTTTATAATAATTCAAAGAGAAAATTCTCTGAAAGTCATAAATCCTTAGTTAACATTTTTGTTGCTTTTGTTTATTTTTGAGACGGATTTTAGGGACAAGTTGTATAAAAATATCTAGTTGTTAGATTATTATCTTTGGTTACAGTTAGAGCGAAAGTTCTTTCAATATTTTAATGTAATGGGAAAAACATATCCATGAGTGTTCTAACATTGTTCATTTAATAAAATGTTATTTAACACCAACACAAATGTTTATTTCGATGAATAGTTCTATTTTTGGGGTAGAGTCAAGTTAAATTTTGGTTCACACGTGGGTTAAGTTTATTTACAAACCAAAACATTTCTTAATTTGCAACACACGAAAAAGAATCTACGTTGTAGTTTCTAGTCGTGGTTGAAGATACACTGCTGATAATTAATTTTCATAGATATCAGAATTCTTAAAATATTCTTATTATACAAAATTGAAAGCAGAGGTAAGAGAAGGTCTCACACTTTCGAATCAACCCGGCTTAACGAGGTGATGTCGTCATCCTTTCCCAATCAGCGGAAGCAAGTCGCAGCGGCAACCCGAACTCCTCAGTCGGTCGTGCGTGAGGTGCCTTGCCCAAGACGTGTACTCACGCACGACGTCCGCCACGCTCCTCCCGCTCCGCACCACTCACTCACCACACTGTGAAGATTGCGCTTCTTCGGCCGGAGTCAGGATCTACCGGGAGTGTGACCGGGAGACACCGCGGCCTAGACACAGATGCAAACGTTTCCGCAGACATATTGCGACCTTCCTCAGGGCGAAATGCCCTCTTTGCGAATTTCTCTTTGGGGAAGTCGCACATGACGGCCGACACGTTGGCATTTGGCGTCTCGGGACTCGTACCACAGGACCTTCCAGCGAGAGTCTCTGCGGAGGCAACGCCACTGCTGTTCTGAGGTAACTCAGACGGACGGCGGAGAGATTATGGAATGTCTTATCGTACTCAGCGTCTTCCAGACAACCAAGTGGATTCTGTGCATCTTCTGCCCCGTACCTGCCGCTCCACGCTCCACATCCTGTCCTCCGCTACCAGCAACAATATTCGTCCCGCCCCTGTCTCGTTCCATTCTCCGTGACCCACCTGACTTATCTCAGAACAGCGGTGATGCTGTCTCTGCAGAGAATGTCGCGGGAAGGTCCTCTTGTTTGAGTCACGAGGAGTGTCGGAATTTTCGACTCTATCTGCATTGCTAGGTTGATGTCTGAAGGATAATTCTAGGGGCCGGCTGTTCTGTTCGGTAGTTTCCTGTGGTTCGTCTGATCAATATAAGGTGAATGATGGAGTTGAAGCTTGATGTAACGGGCCCCTGACGACGCGCTATATTTCCTTTCTCTTCCTAGTCCTATCCTCATACCTTACCTACATGCATTATACAAGCACTTCACTATCAAACATGTCGGGAGAGCATTCGAGAGCTTAGAGGCCTCCGCACTGGGAAGATCAGGAGGGGGAAATTTCCCGCAAACCGACGTAAAGGACTGCGCCGAATCTCACCATCCACGCTCCGCTTTCAGCACCTCCCTCCGCTACACTCTCCACCGCGCTTTCCACCCTAATCCTCGTCCTGCCCCCTGTCCCGTTCTCCGCCACGCTTCTCCCCAACACTCCGCCCAGCTCATCGCTTCTCTCTGCTCTCCGCCCTGCTCTTCGCCCAGGTCTCCGCCCCACTCGCTCCCCAACTCTCGGCCCCGCTCACCGCCACGCTCTTCAGCGTGCTCCTCGTCCCGCCCTACGTCCCGCTCTGTGCCCCACTCTCCGCCCCCTTCTCCGCCCCGTTCTCCACCCCAATCTCCGCTCCCCGCGCCGCTCATCGCTCTGCTCTCTCCCTAGCCCTTCATGACTCCAAGGCTCCCTGCCTGGTTCCACTAATCGCCTTAACCTCCCTCCATTTCGCTCCCTACGTCTAACTACATAACCCATCCCCGACCCGCTTCGCTGAGCCTTAGCATAGCACCGCCATCTCCAACTCATTATACTCCTCTTTCCGCCTTCCTTCTTCCCCGCGCTCATCTACGTTCCCATCTATTTGCGTCCTCTACCCCGTGCCCGTTCAGCTCCTCTCCTCTCCTCTCCTCGGCTCCTCTCCACCCTTTCTTGGTCCCCCGTTGTGCTGGCCACGTTTTCGCCGGTGGCTGAGGCAACGGCGCCGCGCGTCGTAAAGTGGTAGTTCCGCCTTGGGCAACCCCCCGCCCCCTGCGAGGCCGCGTTCTCAACCCGGCGCAGCGCGCCAGGGCGCTTTGTGGGAACACCGGCCCCTCGGCGGCGGCGGCGGCGGCGGCTGTCGGGAAGGCTTCACGCGCTTTGCACAGTGGGTTGACAAACGATTGCAAGTAGAATGGAACAGTACGAATTATTATTATTATTATTATTATTATTATTATTATTATTATTATTATTATTATATGCACTCTCGGCCATTTCATGATCATGTTTCAGGTTATCTTCTGAGGCTGGTCATATTTTATCCCGGTGAGATTAACGTGTGTCTTTAGGTAGGTCAGCTTGTCGGCTGTATCCCTCGGTAATAATAGGTTATTAAGTCCTCAATTATAAATTATGGGAGATAAGATGATGATGGGTAAGTCACCAATTCAACCATGCCTATGCCGAACTCAAACCTGGCGCCACCTCGGCGCAGACGACGGCGCAGACGCATTTAATAAATTTCAAAGACATGGCAGTCCTTACTTTACTACATGGAGCGGAAGCCTGGACTCACAGGAACAAGGATCTTAAACAGCTAGAAGCCTCAGAAATGAGATTTCTTAGATCGGTTAAATGCTGGGCCAGAGAAGACAAAATCCGAAATGAAGCAATCGGGAATGAACTAGGGATGCAATCAATAACCGAAATGGCGATCCACCATAAACAAAAATGGAGAGAGCATGTCCCTCGAATGTCACCAGAAAGGATTTCAAAACAAGCAATGGAATATAATCCATTTGACAAGAGAAGAATGGGAAAACCGAGGAAGAGATGGTGAGATCGAAACAGGCCTCAGGCCTAACAAGACAGAAGGAGGAGAAGAAGAAGAAGAAGAAGAAGAAGAAGAAGGAGGAGGAGGAGGAGGAGAATCAGGAGGAGAAGGAGGAGGAGGAGTAAGAGGAGGATGAGATTGATTTTGGGAGTGCCGCTCAGACATCTCTCACAATAAATACGTTCTTATTATCAAATTTTCCGTACTACTTACTTTGCTCATCTTTTCTTTAAAAAAACATGATTTTGGGGTGTTGCGAACATAATTTCTAAATGGAAGAGAAATAAATATTATGGGCAGGATTTTATACGTGGCAGACTTGATCTTGTAGCACATAGTTCAAAAGATTATGGTCGCAATGAAGTAGTACGAATCCAACTTGAAATGTTCGTAATCACATATATATTTCATACATATGTTATCTTTTTTCATGTTCATGTCATTTCAAATATATGTCATGTTTGAGTTGAGCGATTGTAAGGTCCAAAGGAATATGAAAACATCTACTACGTTCAACGTTTCGAAAAATTAGATTTTTCGGAAGTGTACAGAGAACGGACGACTCAGCATACTAAAGCTACTAAAACGGATGTATATCCAACAATGCTACAACATTTTAGAGTAGCAAGTAGCTTCATCAGAATTCGTTTTCGAAAAAATATGAACGAAATGTTTTGGTTAATAAGGTCACTGTGTATATGTCTAACTTTTCACTCTAACATTTAAGTTTATCTTGTACTTTTGTGTGCTGCAGCAATGACTTACACACAATACTCCTATTTCCCTTATGCAGAAGTGCCTACGGCTCCAGTTAGATCTCCGTTGACGAAGGTGCGGATCAATGAAAACGTTTTCTTGTCAGAATCCGTTGCGGGAACACTGCACCACACGCTTCACGTTAACTCTGGCCTCTGGCCATGTTTCACATGTTGTCTTATAATTGTATAGACACACAGTGTGTACACTGCACATCAAGAATAAATAGCTCGGGACCGTTGCTCGAGTTACTGCACTTTCATCTATGGATTTGATTGAAGGAAATCAGAGAAACGACCGATCGGAGAACACATCCTTAAGATTTATCATTCATTTTCTCGGATGTTGTCCGCTTAAGTTGGTTGACAGAATTATATAAATACCTTCTTATTGGTTGCATCTTGAACCGCTCTTTTACAACTTGCATTTTGAAAAAATAATCTCAATAAATCGAACACCTTTTCTTTTTTGATTCGATATATCAAGGATTAACAGGTATACTTGTAGGAAATTCATTTTTATTAATAAGATAATTTGATACGATTTACTTATTTTTATTGTTTCTGCATCCCATCCATCCCTAATGCACTGCTCGTGAGTCAGCGAAGTGCCAGTGTACCCCGTCTGCAAACCACTGCACTAAACTCTTACATGATCCGTCTGTACCCATCGGGAGCGATGTTTCGTCCACTGCGTGTGAATGTGAGTGTGTGTGTGCCGGCTAATTGTGGCGGGCATCCGGTGGGGCGTGCCGAATGGTGATTGCGCAATCGACGCGCGAGCGCTAACGAAGCCGCGGGCGACTCGCACGCCCCCTCCTTCCGCCTCCCTCTTCGTTATTTTGTTTAATGTAACAATGTATAAGGAAGTTATAAAATTAGAATTGTTTGCTGTCATTTTCAAGTTTTGGAGTGTGTCTCTCGTTAAAGATAAATAACCGACAAAAAATGAGTTAAAAAAATTCACATTTACACTCTCTAATTTAATATTACAATAAGTTGTTTTAGAGAGAATAGAAATATGGAGAGTAAACATTGTTTTCCTATTTCAAGCAAAATAATATATTTTTTATTCATTGATAATTTTAGCAATTGAAAGAGAGAGTTATTTAGTAGTATGATCATTTGCGCAAAAGTTAATAAAAATAATATTAATGTTTCTAGTAACTCTTCCTGTCGAATAACTTCTTCATTTCATACACTCATAAGAATTGTTATATAAAGCCGTTTTGCGAAACCGAGGAACAATCTCTGATTACTTCCCATTTCCAAAATATTTCCATTTTTTCCATTGGAAATAATTCCTGCCGTTGACGCCATGGTGACGTCTGGCGAAAGATAATCCAAGTTCGAAATAGTAAACTTTAATATATATTTATGACTCCGTAAAATAAGTCAGCCTTTGGTTACAAGTATCCTTTTATCTCGTAGAATTGTTAAAATGAAGGGCGGATGCCAAGAACATCTTCCTTGGGAGAGACGTAGACCTCCCATCCCGCGGGGAGGTCAACGATAGCACGATAGGGTCGATCGTCTTCACGAATCCCCCCGGGCTCTGAGACGATTGCAAAATAGATGCATTTATTTCCTAATATGCAATTGCAAAATGGCGACGTGGCCTCACGATTAACTTTCCACTTAAATGCGTCTTCCCAGACGGTTTCATGATTCTGATCGTGACAGAGAAGACCCGAATGGGTTGTACACCTGAGAGTTGTTTAATTTGCAAACAGTGTTTTTAATTACAACTGTAATTATAACTTCTAACAATAGAAACCTCTCGTTTGTTCGCCCTATTTTTGTGTTTGTGAATTCAAGTGCAATGAAGCCAAGTGATAGACGACATCGGCGATTAATAGTTTTGTGAGATTGTAATGTTCTGGTAGGAAATAGCTTAGGAAGCACCTTCTATCATCAACACAAAACATTATATTTTGTGAGTTTTAATTACCCTCCTGGAACGGTGTCGAAATGAAGTGTTTAGTGAAGTGAAATGCACTTCCCAACCACCGGGAGCCTACTCATTGTCACTCTGATGAATACTCTTTGACATGTGTTTATCTCTATTGTAAAACATACCGCTAAGGTCTTTCTCCTTTCAAATTTAAAATTTTTATCTTTAAAAAATAAGCTAATTTCCAAGAGAGTAGATTTTTTACCGAGATGGCTCTAACAGAAGTTATATTGGGCTAGAATATCTATATTCAATATGAGATACTTTATTTCGCAGTTCAAAAAACAATAATATGAACAATTATACCTCTTAATAATGACGAAATACCTTCTGGTTTCCAGCAAATTAAAGGAGTCGACTGTATAAGTATTATAGGAATATATAATTTCTCTGAAATATTGTGATGATCAGCAAACGAGGTTTCTCGAAACTGAGGATCCTGCGCTTGAAAAAAGAACCGACTTCTAGAATTTACATTCTATTACTTCACTATCGTCGACCATCGTACAAATTCGAACTTAGAACCTCTGAGTATACGACTCGTCAATTGCGGAGTCGCAACCACATATGCTGCCGCACCCCTGTCGGTGCATCATTAAGGTGTCAAATTACTTCCGGTCACTAAAGCATGGAGGTTTCTACAGAAAAAGAGGCGCGGAAGAAATCTAACAGTGTTCTCCAATGACCCGAATGGCAACGCTCATTTAAGATTGTAGGTTAATTGCTGCAACGCGGTTCTTACACCTGCGGAGTCGGCGCTAAGCGTGCACTAACGACGTACTCTTCAGAGGTCACACAATTCACTCGCTTCAGTAGCGGATAAAGGAATCATTAGAAAAGTAACTCTTTCTGGTGACTTACTATTCGAAATTTGAGCGTAGTATTTCATTACTCACTTTATATACTAAAATTAATGAACAGGTTAATTCTTTAAAACGGTTTTGTAACTGGCCCAAATGGCGTGCCGCTCCGTATCCGGGAGACTCATGGCACTACAGTGCCTCTTATCGAGATGTCCTAGGTTCGAGTCCCGACAGGGGCAGGATTTTCGACACAAGCATGTCAGCTAGATTACTGTGCGCAGGAGAATTCTAGAGGCCGGCTGCTCTGATCGGCCGTTTTCCTTGGTTACTCCGATCAACAGCAGGCGAATGCCGGAATAGTACTCTAAAAAGCGGGCCACGGACTGCGCGCGATCTTTCTTTCCTCTTCCTTACCCTGTCCTTACCTCTTGCATACACGCACTACACTACCACAAATGCTGTAAGACCGGTCGGGAGCTTATTATAGGAAAATAAAATTTCTCTATGGTACAACCGCTCGGGAGCTTATAGCTTCTCCCCTCTGGTGCGAGATACTTGGTTGGGGAAAACCCCGCTAGCCGTCGCGACGGCAGGTCGGCGCCGAATCTCGCCATCTCACGAGAAAGAAACACGCACTATACTTTTGGGAGTAATGCTCTTAGCAGTTGACGCGGCCGGAACCACTAGCATTTAATCTATCAATCAATTCGTATTCGATTTCTTACGAAAGTGCTCATTCCACTTTCATGAGGAACATATATGAAACATGAACCCCAGTAAGCAACCACATACATTAAACAATTACTTCTTGCCTGATAATTATTATTATTTCTCGTCGTCTACAAGTGGACTATGAATTCGGACCTAGAAGGTGGTGGCACATCACAGCGCTCTCAGATTTTCCAAGCTTCTCATCTTTCTTTGACCGTGACTTCAAGAAATGGGCGGCGTTGTGTGACGGAAGCACGGAAATTTGACTCCGCGGCGCACCCCCTTGTAAAGAGATTGAATGAAAAGGAAATGAAGTAATTCGAAACAGTTTTCAGTAAACTTGAACACTTGAGACAAGGAAGCGAACAACGCCTATCGACTATTCTGTATTTTGACCTTCAGTGGCAAGGAAAAGGAAGGTTCACACGGAAAACAACGAACTTCGAGCATTGGTTTTTGTGATATTCTCCATGTTCAAAAAACACAGTGGTGGACTAAATTAATGTGAGATAAGGATAATTTTAAATTTTGCTTTTTAATTTCTAGTTAGGTTATTGGAGGCATATCCTCCAGTAGGTTTATCTCTTTGTTTTAACATTACTGAAAAAAGGTGAATTAAGGATTTTTTATATTAATAGTTCCATAATGCAAATTATCAAGCTGCACAGTACAATTTCATTATGACTTCAAGTTAGGAATATTGGATTCAAAAACTTCGAGGAATTCGATTTCTAACGTTCCTTTCAGGGGCTCCTGTGAATTGCTCTGATCAGTTCGAGGTGAATGTCGGAGCAGTGCGTTATTATAACAGGCAACGACCTGCGCACAATCCTTCCATTCCCATCCTGTTTCCATTTCCATCTACAAACAAGTGATAAACGAATCCACCAGACACTTTTGGCTCGTTTACCTAGTCAGAGTTCCCCGCAGATATTCATTGTGTCAAGGTGGGATTACTGTAATGATGATGATGATGATGATAATAATAATAATAATAATAATAATAATAATAATAATAATAATAATAATAACAACAACATCTTCGTATGTCATTCTTTGATTGTCTCCTTGTGTAGTATTTTGTCAGATTGGACTGCTTCAGTCTTAGGTTACGGACACCACATTTCATACGTCTCATACAGAAAACATATTCATTAATTTACAAGCTTGAAACCAATTGTTACACAATGTTTCGATATATATTTGACCACTTCATCAAGCCACATAATCAAATATCAGGATACAAACAAATTCTTGATACAAAGGTACTCAGCTCTTTTAGGTAAACTTTATTAATAATTAAAATTCATCACTTCTCACATTAAAACAATACCTGCCTATGTACATGTTTTGAATCACATTCATTTAACACAAGGTTCATTTCAAATTACCTTGACACGCACGTTGGGGCTTCTGTTACCAACAAAGCCATTTCTGGGAAAAGAAATTTGAAAATCGCCGTCGTTCGGAAATTATAAAAGAAAGATTATGCTGGCAATACCAAGAGTCCAAGGCTTCAGAAATGCGGAGTCACGATACAACGCTTTGTGAACAT
>BOPP01000095.1:4614174-4634174 GCA_017312745.1 Gryllus bimaculatus | reverse complement strand
AGACCATTAATCTGTTTACATGTAGAGTGGAAAGGAAGTAGCGGGTTATACAGAGAACAGCGCCTCATGCAAGTGTAAATCTGTCAACCTGCGAGTAGTCCATCAGCGTCAGAAGCAACGCTCCCCGAGCATGTGGTACGTTGACCTGCCGTCTCGCACTCTGAGAATTTATTTGCCTAGGCCGCCGTCGGAACGCTCTGTACCTGGGCTGCGAGTCTCCATAGTTTGGAAACTTTTTAAGCATAGCGCAACGATTATTTGATGATTTAGAACTAAAAAGAGACATCTACACTAATTGACGATGAATACTGTGCACAAATGTAAGATTTTCATTTTCTCCTTGTAATATATCCCTGCCGCATTATTTTCAATTTTAAAGAACTGTTAGTTATATTTTTGTGACAAGTGTTTAATAGCACTTCCAAGCTACACTCCGAAGATGAAAACATTAATGCATTACGCGGATTCAAACTCACAAGCTTCTAGTAAATGACTCGGCAGATTGACCATTCAGGTCAGCCTCTCTCAGATTTGTCACTCTACATAATAATTATCAATCGCTTATCATATTTTAAGGGATAAATGTCATACAATTCAAGTATCAAAATAAGTGTTGTAAAGCTGAAGAAGAGACGGTGAGATCGAAACAGATAAACAGCTTAATCCTGTTAGGAGATGAAAGCAGAAGCAGAAGAAAACTAGTTAAAGGAGGAGATCATATCTTATCATCGGTCCACAAGAAAAGTGACACATCTAAAAAAAACTGTAATTTTGCGGAACGGTTTTAATCTTAAATAGCCGTTTATTTTACAAAGACAAAGTGTTTTACTCTGTGTAATGATATCTTTTGAACTATCTTTATGGAATTTACACTAGCGAAACTAGCCTGTTTTCTAAACAACTCTTTACTTAAATAAAAAACGAAGATTTGTATATTTGAGAGACATGTATGTTTTGTTTGCTTACTGACTATAAACGTCGAGGCATGGTATTGTCTTTTTTTCACTGCCCAACAAACTCCACGGGAACCCTTTTTTTTAACAACTCCGATGGACGTCATGCAACGCAGAGCAGCCACAACGGCTCCCTCTGATCTGTGAGAAGGATCACATCGCGGACAGGATCGTGGCGGCGGCGACCACTGCGCCGAGTACCGCTAGCCTCCGCCTCCGCCGCGCGCGCCGCCACTGTCTCATTGAGCTGCGCTCTCAATGGTCGGCGCACGTGCTCCATGCGGTACAGTACCGCCTTGTGACGTGTGCTGCGTCTCCCTCCCGACCCGTCCGCCTGCCCGCTCGCACACCAACCCACCCACCCGCCTGCACACCCACCGGCCGCCCGCACACCACCGCCCCGCCCGCTCGCCCCGCCGCCCACGCCACCGCCCGCCCCCCGGCCCGCCCGCCCCCCCGGCCCGCCCGCCCGCCCCCGGGCGGCCCGCCTCCCGGCCCGCCTGCCCGCCCGCCCGTCCGTCCGTCCGTCCGTCCGTCCGTCCGCTCGCCCGCGTGATGGCAGCTGGGGGCTTGACCCAGATGGCCCGCGGGGCCTCTTCACAAAGCGCCCACCTGGGCGAGACCCCGACTGCCCGCGGGAGAGCTCACTTGAATTGAAATGGAATTATTTATCAAAGCCGGAACGTGACGATAGTGCCCGAGCGAACCGAAGACCGCCTACATAAACGCATTTGGACTCGTAAAATGAAGGGAAACGAGAGCGGAAACAATAAGGAGAAATGGAACCTTTTCTGCATTTTACTCACTGCAGGACATAAAATAACGATATTGTCTTCGAGAAGCGTCTCAAGAGAAGGAAAACGGTGGCGTTTGAAATGTGGGCTCAGTTTCAGCAAACTGTGCATGACTTTGCTAAGGGTGTTTGTCAGAAGCTTTTCAGTTCCTGGACGTCAAGCAGAAATGATATGCGGTGCTTCAGACAGCCTTTGCCTTCACGTTTCACCCAAGTTACAGTATTTAGTATAACGACACTTATTCAGTGATCATTGCGAAAACCAAACATTTGATCATTTTGAGATACATCAACCTCCCTTGTCGTAGGTAGATGAAAATATTTTGCTTGTCAAGATAATCATTTTTTCTTCGTAGTAGTTCATTAAACACCCTTGCATATTAAATATAGCCGTATTATGGAATCAAACGCAATTTCATGTTTCTTATTAAAAGAAGTTTAAAATCATTTGTAAGTAATCATTTGTTCCTATTAAATGTAGAGATACTTTTTATTATGATTAGATCAATCTATGTGCACTTTTCTCATTGAGTTGGTATGCACTATTTCCCCACCCAGACTATCCGGCCGAGCTTAATAAGAAATCCTTTCGACAAATTGCAAATTCAGTGATTTACGTTGGGGCTTTCATTGGATCAATTTACGAGCTTTTAAATTCTAAAATTCGAAATCCATCGGTATATATTTTCTGTCATATAATAAAGGTTTAATGTACCCCATTCAATCTCCAGTATTTAAGGGGATTAAAAGAGACTTTCACACTGTTTCCACCAAAATCAAATGAGAATCAATACATACCAACATGAAAACTAGAACAGCAAAAGCCATAGTTCATTGACTCGCATTTCTAAACAGACCGCTCACGATGTCGCCTCAATATTACTCCCTTCCCACCCGGGAGATTTCATCAAATAATGAGGTCCTTATGAGACCTTCATTGATGGATTCTTTGGTTTATTCTTTAGCTCCAGACTGAACTTCAGAGGGTCACGATTTTGCCGAAATATTTTCTCTTCCGTAGCGGTTACGAGCGGCTGAAGGCCTTGATCTGGCGCACGAAAGAAAAACGCCACCGGCCGTGGCAAAGAGTAATGTCCTGCTCAGGATTCTCACCCCAGGCGAGTATTCGCTCTACGTTACGCATCAGCGTGTTCAAGTGGAGTTGTGGTTAACGAACGGAACTTTCCAAACCCGAAATCCTTTTTTAAAAAAAATTGCGGTTACGGTATAGGTTTGGCTGCGTAAGAACACGACCGATGTGGTGCAGATGAATTGGTTGTTTGTGCCAGTTTTGAATGGCTTTTACCCGATTGTTATTTTCAGAATGTTTAAAGACTTCGAGATGCATGTGGCAGAGAGTATCAGTTATTTTTTCGGTATAGTTTTGGTGAGAAAAAGTGTTAGATATGGGAATATTTGCAAGTGAACTTTACCATTAATAAACATTTTTGTGGTATTTGCATTTAGCCATTATAAGTCCCGTAAAAGGCAATTGGTCTCGGCGTTTTTAGATCCCGGAGTTTCTAGTTGGTCTTTCAAACAGGAACTCGCCATCCTCGAATTCGCTTAACCCTCGTGACTTTACGTAATTATCGAATTCAGCTAGCGACGTCGGTTTCGCGGTCGTGACCTTTCAGCAGCAACATCCTAACAGTTGCCTGGAAGATCGAGGAAACCACGAAAAACCTCCAGTCAGGATGGCTGGTATGGGAATTGAATCCGAGCCTCCCGAATGAGAAGTCAGCGTGTACGTCCTGAGTAATTTCGCTAAATTAATGAACGTTATTATATTTTAAATATCTGCCCATAAGTGCCTCACACTTCTCATATGACAACACTAATTAAATGCAATACCGTTAAAAGTAAAAAATTATCGTTTAAAAAAATTCGTTTGTAAATTTAAATGTCTTTATCGCAAAAATAAATATCTGATGTTAGCTCGCACACATACTATTTTGATTCCGTTACTACAATTTTCACGTTAATGCAGAGAAAAATTCAAAGTCCATCATTGAATGTCACAAGCAAAAATAGTTATTTATAATTCGAGTAGTAAAAAGTGCCATTTTATTTTGCGAGTAGGAAATGATGAGACATGAGGCCGATTCCGAAATTCGAGCTTACCTTATATAGTTGTTCAGAACGAATCTGGGGGTTGTATAAAAAAGCAGAAGCGAGCTCTTAAAACTACTTTACGTGGATGTCTCAAGTTGTTTAAAACTTCATAAATATGTACCCTTACAACTTTGCAGTTTCTTAGAAAGCAACTGAATACGAAGTAGGAGAAATGCAAACACAGATCAGAAGTCAAACAAGAATACAGCTGTTGAGCTTTTCCGTACTCTCCTCTATAAATCGTTTCTTCCGGCAACGTTGCTCCTACCGGAACTCCTTCCGCTGTTGCGGAAGAGCCAACGTATTTCAAGTTCCTGCACACACAACTGATGTCACGGAGGAGGAAGCTATTTCTTACTGTTCATGCTAATGGAAATCCCCCCTCCCAACACCTTCACGCCCCCTCCATCCCACCCTCGCAATATCACATGCCTATGGTTCACCCAACTGTCTTCGCTCCACCCCCTACGCCTCCCAACTCACTCCCTACTACATCGCTCTCATCAACCCCTCCGCCATCTCCAACCTCTACAACCCCATCCGCTTTCTGCTCCTTCTACTCCATATCAATACAACCAGAATTGCATGCACTACCCTCCCCATTGCCTATGGATCTATGGTCATCTCAATTGTCAAAATTTACATGATCAAATCACCTCTACCCTCAATAGATCCGTTCTTACACTTGTCATTGTCATTTACTTCGCCGACCTTATTTGGTATACAATAAAAATGTAAGTCTGATGATTTTGCGGCATAAAGCGCGCTCAGTGTTTTGAATTTTGCTGCGTACGTTTGGGAACTGTCACTATTGACTCCATCATTGCTGCAGATCGTTCGTTCCGGTCATTGTAGTCACATTTTTATCTCAATTATCACCAATGCTTCCTCCTGAATTTAACTTTATATTGGTTGCTGTGTGGTTTGTATTTCTAGTTCTCATCACACTGCAGGTACCGATCTACATTAAAATTATTGTAAGCGCTGAAAAAATTTCTGAACGACAACTCCTAACATCATTTTCATCGAATCGTGGTTAAGCTTTTTTTTAGTGTTAAGGATTACTTAGTCTTTTTTAGAGCAAGTGCTCATTCCGGCTAGGTCCTATTATTTGGCCGGGAATACAACTTGAAACACAAGGAAACACTCACTTGTGTCGAAATAAGAAAAAGACTCACATCATTGCATTTGATTGATTTACACACATAAATTTCTCAAACAAAAGTGGGTTGTAACTTCAAAATATTCTGTTTCTCTTACATGAACACTCACGATATCCAGACACAGGTTTCGATGAGACTTTACCGACAGATAATGCGTAATTGAAAATACAGTAGAACCACGGTATTCCGAACTAACTGGGGGTATGGTCTGTTCGGATTCGGCAATATTCAGATTATTTGAAAAAAGTAACATACTTATACAAATACAGCTGTAGGATTAAGAGATACAATGTAACGTAGAGAGCGATATGAGCAAATGGCAAAGTAGTGTAGCGACATGAAGTGGCAATGTTGCTTACAGTGCAGTACAGTACATACATAAGTTATCGCATACGGTTGCAGTTCATACATTGTTTAGAAGCGATGAAGCACAGTTTTTGACGCTTCTGTGTATGGGATTTTAGATTAATTTTAGATTTATTTTAATTTTATTTTAGATTTATTTAGATTTATTTAGTGAAAAACAGTAAAAACTGTATGTGACGTATGGGAGAGAAGATTGTATGCGCACGTTTTCTTGAGTTCCAGAATCCCTTCCCTTCATTTTAACTATAAATAGTTGAAAGATGAATAAAAGTTTCAAATAAATAAATAAAAATAAATTTTAAAAATCGCGAGATTAGCAATATTTGAAAAAATAGATATTTTCGTTTCCGAGTTATAGCATTTGTACAGTATTACAGTTGGGTTGATTTACACTGCGTTCATACTTTCTCGTTTATAAATTAAGTAATACAAGACAGGTGTTTTTTGTTTATTTTTTCCATCTCGAGTTTTGTTCGGATAATCCGCAATGTCGAGTTCGCGGGGTTTTGTGTAGTGAATTTTAAGTGCTTTTGAGACCTAGAACAGGAATTCCGAAAATCTGAAGAGCTGAATGTCTCCGTCGGCCGTCAGGCGGGCAGGCGAGCGAGGGGTGGAGAAGGCAGCGTCCCGACCGTCACCCGACGCCGAGCGCGACCTTGGATCTGCCCAGGCCGTTTGCAGCAGGTCTCCCCTGCAGAAGAACCGGCATTTCCCTGCGGTTGTCTGGGCACTGCAGCCACATCCAGTGTCTTATTCATTTACTTACATACGCATTTGCGTATACTGTATTAATATTATACATTTATGTAATATTGTTTAGTACACAAAATATACAGGTAACGTACGTCAGTGTCGTACATTACTGGTAACATTTTATTGTTTTTCAGATATTATTAATCATATAATGCATAATTAATAATTTAGAAAGTCCAAATTTGAAGTGCTTTTAAATTTTTAGAAGAATTCAAAGAAGTTGTTTTCGGTGATTTGGAAATTACTAATAAAGACTGAATACGAGTTCAAGAGAAGTTTTGGCATGTTTTCAAGAAACAGGAATTACAATATCAACAAAGGAGATCATTGTAATTACAATATCGACAAAGGAAATCATTGAAATGACCACATGTCTTCGTGCGTTACATATCTTCTAAACATTTACCTTCTAAGTACTAATTTATTGTTAAAATAATAGCATTGCCAGATATTCGTATTCTTACATTTTTTCTACGCAGAAGAAAATGTGAGGAGTGTAAAATTGGCACTGAAAAGATGCGAAAATGTAGGAGACAAAAATATCGAATTCCATCCGGTTCCTCGTGAACTCGCCCTCGACAGCAGTAACTTTACAGAATGTGGCGTCATCTAAGAATTTGAAGAAAATAAAGTAAAAGTACATTACATCGTGAATGCAAATTTATTTGTAAGTAAAAGAAAGAAATTACTTAGGAACTTAATGCGTGTACTTTATTATGTCGAATAGATGAATTCCGCACTCGACGTCTACGAAGATCTTCGCAGAGCTCATGTAAAGCAAAAACAATTGAACATTTCCCTACGAACCTACGGCTCGCTATTATCCACGATTTTGTATTTGAAACACGGTGTAAATAAAACTTACTGACACATTGGTGAGGTGTTGTGTAACAAAAATTATTAGACGAGAAGCTGTTATACCGAGAATTCCACCAACCACCCCAAATTATTTTTAAGCGGTTCACGGAACAGAAATGCAATTTCGACCAACAACATTCTATTGAGAGATCAATATATATGCGGAAGAGATAACGTTTATTTTTTTTGAAGATTTTTTTTGTTATTGTAACTTTACTATAGTTTTGATACTTGCAGTGAACAGATCTTAAAAAGGCAAATACAATGATATTTCATTTGTTACTATTTTAAAAGAAATAATGATAAAAATTATTTCGTCTCTTGATGATGTTGCAATAATATCCTGGCGTATTCTGTTAGTAGTTCTTCTAGGAGCGCGCACTCTCGGCCGACCGCTGAGTTGGGTGCCGGTGACCTTGTTCTCCCCCCCCCGCTCCACCCTCTCTGTGGAATCGCGTCGCGCCGCTCAGACTGTTCGACTGGGAGGGGTGTCGGGGGAAGCAACTGCGGTGTGGATCGCGCTGCTTTTGCGAAGGCAAAACAAGCGAGGAGAACGAACGGTGGGGAATTTTTCAGAAAATCTCCTGATTATTGATAGTCATTTTCCTTTATTACATAATGTTAATCCCTTATGCACTGAGGAGCAAGTAAAAACTTGTTAAATTACTTTCATATTAAATTATAGCTTCTTATGGAAATACTTTAACTTTCGGAATTAAGATAATATCAATAAAACTAACAGGTCATAACGAAATCAATTACAAAGATATAATTAATCCACTTATCATTCGTTTATTATTACAGCAATCATTGCATTAACTCGTAGTTCTCTAGGGGAAGTGAAATAAAGGAACTTAGTTTAAGTACAGCACTTAATATTCGCCATCTTTATAATTCTACCGTTTTTTAATATCGTTATTTTCGATTCTTGATATGAAATTTTAACTACGAGATCAACGAGAGAAAAATATTCTCTCATTGTGATACTATGTAATACTGAAGTATGGTGGTGTTTCTGTGTCTCTGGATCTTGATTTTTGTAGTTCCCATTTCACCCCTCCCTGTCAGCTATTGCAATCTAAACGTCTCGACCGCCCGGACGTCAAGGCCACTGCCGCGAAAGCTGTGAATAATGCGATTCTCTGCTGGAAGGAAATTTTCAATATAGCGTCCAATTTCAAATATCGTATCTCAAATATTTTTTTATTCAATAATGCTTTTAAAATACGTATTAATAAATAAATCATTGAACTTCTCTTTTTTAACATTTTTCAGTGCAGGTGTAAAATCTACTTAAAGTTTGCGCAAAAAGTGATAAGACGCTAAATATCAGTACGAAACGCAGGTGTAATAAATGTGCTCAGTAAAAAGTTCCCAGCACGTTCTGAGACGGGAAATTTTTCAACAACCTTACAAATAATTGTGACGATACAAGAAATGTAATTTTAAGATTGTACAATAAGTGTATATTTTTGCGGAAGTTATCTGAACTTGTAAGCAGTCTCCTCTCAATATTGCAAGCAATAATTGATAGGTTTTGTACTCATCAAACATTGAGAAATCGATCCCGAACAGGGAGACCAAAAGTATTCATTTAAACGATTTATTGTTCGAGAAACTAAGGATTGCCCTAAAATTGCTGCTGTGAATTTGTAAGAGGAATTTAGAAAACGTAAGATTGTAAGAAAATGTAAGTATCAGCTAGAACAGTGTGCAATGTTTATATGGAAAATGATCATCAAGCCCGGAAAATGTTCTCGCTGTGTACAGAAAATCGTATTGTAGCGTCACGGCTTGGCAGCAGCCGAGTGCAAGGTAGAGGGCTGGGGGATCTAAAGATAGAACAAAGAAGGGACCTTCCGACAGGAAATGGTCCGCGGGCCAGGCAGCGCCAGGGAAAGGCTTTCCACCGCGCGGGGGTGGGGAGTAGTGACGTAGGAGGTCAGGTGACCTGGACCTATAAAGACGCCGTGGCGAGACGGCGCGAGTGGGTAACGTTTCGGTTTCCTCGTGGCTAGACCACAAAAACTTTGTCCGCCCAGGCTGGTGCGGAGTGCCGAGGGCACGTGGTTGTTCGACGAGTTCGGACAGGGTGATGTGTTCTTCAAACACATTCGGGCAGATCGTCAATCTGCCGGGGCACACCAGGTGCCAATCTACGACGCGGCCTTGCTGGCTGGTCGTAGGCGTCGCCGCAAGGCGCATGTAGGGAGAGGAGGGCTGCAGTTGTAGCTCTAGCAAACCGCCTTAGAGTGAGGGTTGTAAATATGTACAGTATGTAAATAAAACTTGTATATACTCACTCGTGTCTGTTTCCTTGTGGTGTAGATCCCAACACACGACGTTGCAGTATAAAGCGATAACATTTTTTTAAAAAAGCACGGAAATAAAGAAAACATTTAAAATTCATTCATATTTTAAGCTTAAAGTAAAAATAACATATTTGGCTCCTACGGGAGATGCATGATAAGAAGCACAGTTTCTAATACACTATTATAGATGCTCCACAACATCAAAAAACAAATTCATACACTCTCTGAATGACAGGGCATTAACCGCGTTGATCATATGTGATCTGCAATAAAAAATAGAAAGTGCTGTGTGCCTAATAAAAAATATCTTAAACATGCTGTCCTAAGACAATGACGTTTATTGACTCCGGGAGTGAGGCCGAGTTGGTGAAATTCATGCCGCGAAGACCGGAGGCAGTTACCAAGGCAAATTAAATCCTACACGTTATTGAATTACGTAATAGTTTTTCAAACATAAGCGTATGGTGACTTTTCGGAGTGTTTTATTTTTTTTGTTGTAAATATCATGAAGTTTGTAATATTTAGAACTTTCGTTATATGAGAGAATATAAAGTAAGTTTTCTGTTGACTGAAGTACGTTATCAAGTACATATTTCTGTAGCTCTCCTGTTCACAACCTATACTTTGGTTAAATTTTCTTAGGTGTGCCATCACTTTCCGCAGTAACTGAATAAAGTTACATTAAAAAAAGTTAAAAATAATTTAGTTTCTCTAACAATATTACGAACAATACTTCCAAGAGAAATTATCAACAACTAATTCAGTATTGTTGGGGGAAAGCTGCATTTCAATATCGAGAACAGTTTAAAAATAATTGGGTTGATTGGTAGTTAGTGTGTTTTGCTGTATATAATAATAATAATAATAATAATAATAATAATAATAATAATAATAATAATAATAATGTCTTACCCAAATTGATCTAAACAAAACATTAAAAGCTTTAGCGTTCGGAATTGATTACGTATAAATAAATTAATTACGTATAAATTAATTACGTATAAATAATTGAGTAAGCATGCTCCATTCTTTTATTTTTACATCATCATTTCACCCATTGTTCTCAGACAAGAACTTTTCCTAATGCACAGCACTTAAAAATCACCTTCTCCATCTCTCCATTCTCTCTGCAGGTGCCACCAATCATCAGTCATCCAACCACCACCACCATCAGGTACTACGTATCTATAAAGCTGTTTTTGTTGTCGCTACCATCTTGTGCCACTCGCAGCGGTGACACATAAATTATAGTGCAATTATTTTCACTTATGACATCATCGCTAGTGATTTCTCCTTGGGTTATCATGCAATGACTATTGTTATATATCCCGACTTCTATCCATAAATCTTTAAGCGTACTTTCTCCAGTTCGATTATTTGCTTTGAGATAAAAGTGTGACAATATTGTAATTATCATTACCTTCTCTGTATTACCTCTTCTATCTCTTTGCTGACACATTGCTTATGTTGTCTGTCTTCCCGACTACATCTTTCATTCTTTTTCCTATCCTTATTTCTCTCTTCACATTTTCCATCTGAATCTTTCTTCCTGTGACTTTCTTTTCTTTCTCTCTTCCTCTCTCTTTTCATCCCTTACGGGACGCAAATTAAAGAAGTTAATTCCGAATAATAAGTGGTTATTCCTGCAGTATGTGTGGCAAAAATTATTTCTTCTTTGATATTATCGCAACACGCAGACACATAACAAGAACTTAAATAATTAAGCACCTACCTAAGAAAAACTCAGCTGGAATAAACCAAATACTAACCATACCTTTACAGAAACTAAATAAGAAAGCAATTACCTACCTCACTGCAAAATTCAAATCGATGTTAAGAATATGGTACTACCCCACCATATTGAAACACTCTATAGTAATACCAAAACCAGGTAAAAACCCAGCAGACCTATAAGCCTAATCCCTATCGTAGCCAAAGTAATGGAAAAACTAATCCTGAAGAAAATTCTGAAATACAATAATGAAATGTCATACATACCACTTTTTCAATTTGTATTTAAAGAAAAGCACTCGACCAAGTACCCGCTGTTAAGAATTACAGAATTCATATATAAAAAGTTTGAACAAAAAAAACATATCTTGACAGTATTTTTGGACGTAACCCGAGCTTTTGACAGGGTTTGGCATGAGGGATTGATATTTAAATTTCAAGAAACAGGATTATCCTTTACTTGGTGAAAATAATACAAAGCTTCTTAAAAGAAAGAGTTTTTTCAGTAAGAATAAATTCAACCTAATCTACACAAAAAAATCAAAGCAAGAATACCAGAAGACAGCCCATTATCAGCAAATTTGTTCAACATATTCACAGCAGATTTCCCAACAACTCAAAACACAACAATACAATTATTTGCTGATGACCGTGCAATACTAATCTCCCACAAGTGTCTAGAAACAGCCACAAAAAATCTACAAGAAAAACTAAACTAAGTAACACAACGGGCAGACAAATGGAAGATAAAATTAAACCATAAGAAATGTTTACCAAAAATATTCACACTATGCCCAATAACCACTACTCCCAAACGTCTAAAGCTATTTGATAAAACACTGGACTGGTCACCAAAAAATAAACATATTTAATATCTGGGAATATTGATGGACATCAGACTAACATGGACAAATCATATATTTCATACAAGCATACATAAATTGTACCCGTCAATTAACAGAAAAACCGCCCTCAAAACAATGCACAGACATTCCTTTACAGAGCAATAGTTCTTCCCATTATAATGTAAAGCCCAATATGCAACTAATATAAAGAAAATACAAACCTTCCAAAGTGATATCTTGCGTATGGCTGTAAATGCCCCCAGGTTCATTAGAAACACTCAATTATTCCCAGAATTAAAAACAGAAACTATCCATCAAATAATACTCAAACGTCTACAATCCTTTTTATGTTTCTTCATAATCTTCCAGCAACTGACCTTGGTTCCATCCATTACAACATTGGTACAATCAGCAACAACATTCCATATCAAAAAAAGATTTCCATGTGACATACATTTAATACAATTTGCTGACCCCTTTTAATCTTTCGTAATTGGAAAAAAATGCAAGGAATAATCAACCAATTTACTTGAAAATCAACAATAATGAGAAACCTGTTGGGCTTCCCTTATTCCTATTTGTCTAAAGAATGACAGTTTATTTTATGGGAGTTGATTGAAATGTATTTCGCTGTTTGTTATTTACTTTTATATATTTGTGTTTTGAGTTGTTATTTATATGAAAACAATCCCCATAAAGCAGTTAAGCTGGTCTGTGGAAATAAATTTAAAAGAGAAATCGCTGCTCTCAGGCAGTATATTTCTAGAATTTATTTGTCAGTGATCTAGTTCTTTGCCCTCACCCCAACGTAAAGTTTCTCCTCCCCCTCCCCCCACCTTCAGCGACGACCGCCCGCAGAGGGGAGGAAATGACCTTGGCGATTCCCAGGTTATTCGCAGGGCTGCTGACTACATTATTCCGATTTACATTGTGAGCAATGTTAATAGTTCATTTTACGAAGAGTATTTGGTGAAAGTGTGCCGATAATCATTTTTAAACTTTATCAAAAATACGTTTGATAAACCAATGTTCTTTTTTTATTGTTTATCCTTCATTCTCTGAATAAATCGTATTTTCGCTAACTCGGATTTTCCCCGACCCCAGTTGTTCTGGGTTAAGGAGGTTCTATTTGTGTTCCTAACTTAATCTTATGTTTACCACATCCCTACCCCATCCGTTTTATTAACAATCTGTTTCCTACATTAATTTTAGCATACATAAGTTTAATACCTTCTTAAAAATTATTTTTAATTAACCTTATTTCTCTCATGTTATTATTTCCTTCTTTCCTCGGTCTCTCTCGTCTCTCTCCCCCTGTAGGACCTGAACTGGCAAAGGTAATCACTGTGGCTTAGGGAATCCCTGATACCTCTACAGTTTTTCTGACCGGGAGGTAATGAGATTCGAGTCTCCACGGTGGCAGGATTTTTGACACTAGTTTGTCACCTAGTAGATCGAGTTAAGTCGCTATCTGGACGAGAATTCTAGCAGCAGGGTACTGTGATCGGTATTTTTCCGTGATTTCTCCAATCAGCACCAGATGAATGTTGGAGCAGTACCCTAACAAACGGGCCACGGACTACGTACGATATGTCCTTCCTCTTCCTTTCACTCACTTGCACCCCAAAACTACACCTGTCGGGATATCAGTCGGGAGCTTAGAGCTTGTTCCAGTTGGGGCGTTGTCACGCTGGTGGAAGATGCCTGGTTGGGAAAATTCCCGGAAGCCGAGGTAGGTCGGCGTCGTATCTCGTCAGCGAGCTGGGGAAGAATCACTTGCCACCTCCCGCGATAAAACATGCGATCATTAATTTACCTCCTATAACTTACCATATCGCGCTCCTATCTAAACAATTTCTTCTCAAAATAAACACAATAACCAAGCCACCACTACGGGCCTAGCCACCAACCTAACACAGCTCCCACAAAGAATAAAAAATAGATATCCATTAGATTCGTTCCTCAGCATATTTTCAGAAGTCAATTAATCACATAGGTGCTTCTGTGAGTTTCCTATTCATGTGTAGTTAGATTTAGTTGTAAGATTAGCATTTAAAGTTAAATATAAGTCATAAAAAACTATGATGTAGTATAATAATACTTAACTATGTATATTCGTTCACTAAAAAGATATATTATAAATAAATAAAACACACCAATTACGGACTAATACCTTAGCAGTTGACGCATCGGAACTAAAAATCAGTCAATGAATTTGTAGGACCTGCTTTACTCTCTCTCTTCTCTCTCCATTCTACCCTGAGCTCCCATTTCCATGCTATTCCTCTATTACATGCCTCTCCCTACATGCTGCCCTACATTACATGACTTCTCCTTACGATATTCTCCGTTTCTCCCCCCCCCCGCGTTTCCCCCAGTTGTTCCTGCACCTAACCTTATCATTTAATCTAAATTCCGCTATCCTTAAGCTATTATTTTTCATTGTTTTAACTTTTAAATGTCTTCGACTAATCCATTTATTTCTGCATCCCTTGATGTCTAGTTACGAATTTTCTTAATAACCTTCTGCTCTTGCAACTCCCTCTTTCTCTTAACATTTCCCTCATTTTCCTTCCTTTCTCACCATTCTCCCTTCTGTCGCTTACCATCTTTCTCTAATCTTTCTTCTTCAAGCACTGCCTGTTTTCTAGTCTTACCCTTTTTTTACTTCTTCCCAACGCTACCTTGCTAAATGGCGTCGTACTAAGGAGAAAAATATAAATCTATGATCGTCGGAAGAGAAACGTAAAAATGATGTAAGATGTAGTAGCCAAATAGAGATACGTATTTATTTCATTTCTCATCTTACTTGAGACTTGACTTGAGAGTGTTGGTCAAATTGTTGCTTCTGTCGTCGTCTCCACCGTCTTCACCATCAGTATCCCCGTACATCAGCATCCGTTCTCACCCGCACTTCTACCCGCCTCTACTGTCTGCATTCCCTCCATTGCCACCACTGTCCCTTTTACCGTATTTGCTCGAATACATCCACTACTGCGGATAATAATAAGATTCTTTGATTAAGAGTTCGAGAAACATTAGCACGTTATTCGTTGCAATCATATTTTAAAACTGATAATTCCCTGTCACTTTCTTTGACAGCCTGTCATACGAAAACTGCAGGCGGGGTGTCGGAAATTGAAATATCTATTCATTTGCTATTTTTTTCAAAATTAAAAGAAAAATTTAGAAAAATAAAGAACATCCATCCATCGAAACTACTTTTTTTGAAAAAATTAAGATCATCTAACCATCAAGATCAGAATATGGCAAGATCAGAATACATAAATACAGAATCGCTATTCTTATCTTTGTGGTAATGTTGTCCATCCAACAGTCCGTTGAAATTGATTTCACACATATGAGAACACCTACTGATCCTCTGTCAGTTTCGCATTAATTTGGATTTATTTTTTATTGTAATTACGAACTTCAAATATTTGAATCGTCACCGACGTTTTGTTCTTCTTATTGAGTTGTGTGTAACTTACTCTGTTCTGACGAAGGCCACAACAATGGGCCCAAACGTCGACATATTTTTATTAAGAAAATGTGTGCAAGAATCAGTGCAATTTTAATTGTCAAAATTGCACTGCACATATGTAAATAATTTTATATTTTATACAAAGTCTGCTGAATAAAATGGTCAATATAAATATATAAAATTTACGGAATTTCCTATCTCTCCACCGTTCATGACAGAAAAGCTTATTCTGCCTCATCTCCCAACACTACCTCTTTTGCCACTTTTGCTATTTCCTATTTCTCCTCCGCCTCATCTGCCAGAAGTATCTTTTGTTATAACTGTTTACTGTCTCCTTTCTTATCCCAATTTCCTCTGCCTTGTATTCTTCTTCTGCCCCCACTATCTTCTTTTCACCTCCCATTATTGTTTCATCTGCTAGAGTGCTGCTTTTGCCACTATTGCCTCTATTATTTCTTATCTCCAAAATCTCTCTGCGCAGGAGAGCGTCTTCTGCCTCCATTGTCTCTTCCGTCATCCTCACGGACATCACCGTCCCACTGTGTACATCCGGGCCATCTCCAGTCTCAAGCATCGCCAACATCTCCACTTCCACATTGCCTCCCTGCTACAGAACCACCAACTCCATCTCCATTGTATCTGCGTCCACCGTCTCCGTTGCTACCAGTCGCCGCCTTCCCGCCCGCCGCCGTCTCGTACCACGCGGGCCGGGGACAGCGTCGCGCCGTGTACCGTTGGCGGCGGCGTGGGGCGCGAGTGCGCGGAGAAAGCCGGGCGCCGCGGAGCCCGTCAGTAGGCCACGAGCGTGCGCGCGGGCCGGTCGCTTCAGCGGAGTGGACGTGACGCGACGCGACGCGACGCGCAGCGGGAGGCGCGTGAGTGCGTGTGCGTGCGGCCAGCGGGGTGATGCGAAGCGGCGTTCGGTCGCCGGCGCGGGTCCCCGCAGTGAGTGACAGTGCTCTGTGACAGTTGCGACAGTCGTCTCGCGCCCGTGTGGGCGGCGCCCTCGGCCCTTCAGATTCGCCCCCTGCGTGCAGCATGACGGTGACCATTGATAGCAAATCTAACAGGAAAGGTTCTTGGGAGTCAAAGGTGAGTGACAGTCGCTCTTTATTTCTTGGTGTTCGTTAAGGGTGTGACGAATACACTAAAACATGTACTTCACTCATTTGGGAAGTTTTTGGGATGGACACTGCCAACATGAAATATTTCGTACTCAGTTCTATCAGTTGCCATTTCTTACAATTTTGTACATGCTACTTCACACACTATGTTAATAACTAATGTGCCTGTGAATGAGTGTGAGAGGGGTAGAAATATTATTACAATGTAATCTTGAAGGATAAATGGGCATAGTCAACATGACATGTTTAGACTAAGCTCCAGTAGCCTTTTTTAAATTTAATCTTTCTTTGAAATATTTCATAATTTTTATTAATTTAATGTAACAGTGAGTTAAAAATTAATGTAATATGTAGTAAACGTCAAGTAATGATAATGGACAAGTCGACGCAAAATGATCATTACTCAGTTCCATTGATCATCATTTGTTTTGTATTTTGGAGCATTATAAAAAAAGCGTAGAATTCCTTGCCATTTCCATCAGATGCATAAGAAATTAAATTTACATTTTACTGAGAACTATGTATATGAGAATATGGTATGATTGAAATTTAATACCGCACAAGTTAACAATTACATGAAATTTGATACAATCGTATATGTCAAGACATTGAAATGATTGTTGTTGAAATTTAATATAGCACATGAAACTTGATTATACTGATAACAATTACATGAAATTTGATTCATCTAATATTGATAATTGATAAATATTCTCCCAATTCAATTCACAGCTCCGTATCGTTCAAAATCCTCTAAATGTTATAGCTGTGTTTTCAATGCTCATTTCCGTATTGATCACTCACCTTTGAATAATTCAAATTAACTGATAGTTCGTCATTTGCTAAAATTACGTTCTTTCAGGTAATTCGTTAAACGCTAACAGGCCCGCACTTCGAACGATGATGTTCACGTTGTCGCCAAATGTGTTGACAATAAATAGCATCTTTATCATCAAACCATAAACCCAGCATCTCTGCTTTTCTCCGTTTCTTTGATGGGTATTGCGTGGGACACCCGTTCGCTGTGGTCAAGAGAGTGGGAGGTTTGATCCGGATCTTTAGTGGCGACTGGTCCATGGCCCCTTGTCGCCTTTCTAAGCTCTCAAGGAAAGGCCTCGAACCGACTGAGCGCTCGGCGTGGAGTAGTTGTTGGAGTGAGTGCACCAAGCGATGGATTTTAAAACTTTTTGTGTATGTGAGCGATGTTTTATAAACACTTGGTTTTAGTTCGTTTACGAGAGCTCAAAAGTTCAATGGTACCTTCAGATGACTTGATTGTTTCACGATGTAAGCAATGAATTTTGTAAGTGATGAGCATTCTGCTTTGTTAGAAGTAAACTACTGCTGTAAAGTACAGCTGTTCTACAGCACGTATTTTTTCAAGTGAAGGAATGTGTAATTATCGTAATAATTCAAAAACATAGTAAATTATTGTAAGAATTGTAACGTGGACCGTAACAATTTATTTTATTCTTCTAATATTTGGAAGAATCATTTCGGTAGAGTGAAGTTTGTCAAGACACGAAAGTTAATGTTGCATGTAGCTCATACACACTAAGGTATGATTTTGTTGTTCCCAGTTGTAGGCTCACTACTTACTGGTTTCTTGAATCGGGACACAAAAGTTAAATTGCAAACGACACTCATGATAAAAAATATTTTTATGGGAAATGTAATTCTGTATTGACAGTGTGCTAATTAGTTCTGATTTGTTAAAATACGTATCATATTGAAACATAAACTTACTCTTTTTTCACTAGGTTCGTATCTTATTAAAGAACTTTTCATACACTTTGTCGAATGACGATTCAGTTGGATAACTTACATTCTTGTAAATACAAAGCCTCATGTGCCTCACTGCGAAGCAGGTAGTCTTGGGGCTTAAACATGGTAAATAGCAAAGAAGATGCATCAGCATTCTCCCCTGACCTCATGCAGGTTCCGGATGAGAGAAAAAGAGGAAATGGTGTTGCCGTGAAGGTGCTCTGAATATGCAAATTTGAAGCAACATAATTGAACTTAAGTTAGACTACCTCAATAATAAGAAGTAAATTAAAATTTCACTGACGTACCGAGAAGAATTGAACATTAGTACATGATAATAATTGTGAAGGAACCAAACACTACAACAATGAAGTTGTTTTATAAGTAAAGTATTTATTTTTATTTATCGTAAAAAACAACTACGATGTGTAATGGAGAGTACAAGTAATTCATTCAATCTGTATTTTAACTGCGCCAGAATCTACGAAGTTCCTAATACCATAGATTCGAAAAAATATCTATGTGTTAGTCGCGTGCTAACTGTTAAAGATGCTTGGTTATCACAGTATCTTTTTGTGATTGCTATGAGTTGTCAACCTATCAGGAATCAAGTGTTTGTGGAGAATCAAATTTCATAGGAAATACGATAGTTCAATTTTAATTATCTTGTCAACGCAAAGTTTACATCGGAGTTTGTGAGAACAAAACTTTTGATTAGTTAGCATAACGAGTATCTGATAGATGCACATTGTGAATAAACGCGAGTACGTTAAATGGGATCGCGGTAGATTTGCGTCCTTCAAATGTCCGGAAAGGGTATTTAAATAACAGTAAACAAACAACTGTTAAATACAATATACATTGAACTCTTTTTCTTCATATCTAATGGAAGCATTTTGTTATTTACTTTCCACTTGCTTATTGACGAAAAATTGCGTTCTGTATTAGGAGATATAACTACTAGAATTATGTGAAATTACTTATTTTGATCTTATATTGTAAGGTACTTCAATATGAAGAACCGTTTTATTGGAATCAAGTTGGTTCATTTTTCTTTTACGTTTCTGTAAATCCACGATAATATATCCGAAATAAAAAATTGAGTTGCAAAGCATATTATTCACTAATACAAATTAAATAATTTACAAAATATGCGTGCCCTCCGGAAAAAAGCTGGAAACAATCTTCAATGGTCATCGGAGTCGCGATTAACTTGGCACCTTGTCTTTGCGATAAACCCATCCGTCAAATTCCAGCGAGACCCACTTTCTCTGCGACTCTTCCTCAACCAAACACATGACTCATCTTTAAAAAGAAGTACAAAAAGCCGTTGTTGAAAATGAGTTGAATCTCCTCTGAGAGTCAACGTTTGCTTGAGAAGACATGACTTGCAGTGAAACGCCTGGTAGATATCGCGTTCCTAAATGTTCAGATCTCAACCTTATTCTTTCTCTTAATGCCTATATGCGCAGGAGTGCTGTTGCAAAGGAATATGAGCATTTCATGTCTTTCTCCAATTACCTATCACATTGACCGGGAAATTGTAGTGGTAATTATGAAGAACACCCCGTAAGGACAATCGATGTTAAGCGAGAGGGCTGTATGAAAATACAGCAGTGAACTGAATCTCGATTTACCCCTTCAGTTCAATGAGTACACATACTTTTGATTTTGAAATACAGGAACAATGATTGAAATTTGATAACTGTATTTCTTATGCACAAATGGTGTTCGATGGA
>BOPP01000095.1:4595373-4614082 GCA_017312745.1 Gryllus bimaculatus | reverse complement strand
TTAACAACTTACAAAGTTCAATTCTGTGTGCAGACGATCTGATATATTACAAACGCCTCTAAAATATCATGGCGTGTGTGTTAGCAGAATCTCTAGGCGAAAGATCAATAAAGTGAATAGTCTAAAGACAGCTCCACACACTCGGCATTCGCCGAGCAACGAGCTACTGCTTGTCCATTCTCAAACAGCTGATGTGTTTGGTGAATGTTCTCACCCTTTAATGTGTCCTAAAGACCGACACGCGGAGGGTAGGCCGAATACAGAATGTTCGGCGATCGGCGAATCGCAAGCAACCCGTCCACACGACTCGGGAGTCGGCAAGCGGTTGCTCGGGATTCGCCGAATGCCGCGTGAGTGGAGCCCCCTTACCGGGAAAACCTTAAAAAACTAGTACTGAAGAGTTATACAGAAGCTAGTATCTTCAGGTGATGAAATTCAAATCAATTAAATACGTTTCCTATGTCCATGTCAATGGGCTTAACAGATCAGTGCTATTAGGGAAATTATAATCTTAACTTTCAAATTAAAGATTCTCTGACAATAAATTTAGGTCGTACTTAGTCGGTTACTACCACAAATGCGAAAACAGCGCATGTGAACATTTGGCTCTCCTATTCATACCAGTTTCATACATAACTTCATACTAGTTAGTAGCTTCCTACTAGCTTCCATTTCTCGATCAACGTGATAAATATCATTCTTATAATTTCATCTTAAGGACTTTGAAGAGTTTCATAGAGATTTTATTCATGCGACTATTTAAAATGTGTATTAATTTTATTATAGTGATAGGCGGATGCGCTCAACAAAACATTAATAGGGAGACAGGAACTGTCGTTATTAAAACAGGAATTATTTCTTCCATTCTGGAAAGGTACCTCATAGACTCGTGAATTGACACGGTATGGACATGAAACTTATATTAATTAACCTCTTTCGAGCTGAATAAACAACGTACAATTAAGTACGGACTTACGAACGATGTACGCGTAATGAAATACAAGTTATGGCTCGTGAGAAAGGCACAAAAAAGTGTTCATGATTGTGAGCATAGACATATAATTAGTCGAATTCAAATGTTGCAATTTCTGTTACATTGGTTACAATATAGATTTGTTAAAATACAGATCTATTAGTACTTTTATTGGCGGTATCAGCCGTGCAAAGAGAAATATTAATTGCCATACACCGTCATTTCATAAATACGATTGATATAACTTTTTTGTTTAATTAAGGCCACTTTTCAACTACTAAGGTCATATAGCGATCACTGTAAGTAACATGGGAGGTAATGGTAACGGAGACATCCATGTCCCGGGCGAAATTCGAACCCGCGACCTAGTCTATTATTCTATTTTTTTTGTCAAAAGTCTTTCGAGAGCTGAATTCCTCCTCCTAATGGCGTGTGTAGGCGCGAGTGGCCGGGACACTTTCCTCCTCGTGCGTGGCGCGCCGAGTGACGCGCGCAGTATTTGGCAAAAGGCGGTGCCCGGGGCGCGTGTTTTCCTCCGAGGCGCAGTGGAGCGGACGGAAGCTGCGTCTGCGCGAGGCGGAGGCTGGACGGAGACGGCGGACGGCGCGGCGCCGCACGCGAACACCGGACGCTGCCCGACGTCCGGTCGCGGCGCCCGACGACGCCGTCCGCGCCCTTCTACCTCGCCTTCCCCCACTTCGCTGTGTGATTTCGCCTCCGAGGGCCACCACCGCCTCCTCCACCGCCGCCTCCACCTCCGCCTCCACCCTGCCTCCATCCCAGCGTCCTCCATTGCTTCCTCCGCCGCCTACTCCACCGTCACCTCCCCCGTAGGTAGGCGCCGGATCTCACGTTCCAGCGGGAAAGAAATCCGCCACCGCCCGCTATAAAACGTGCACTAATGACCATAGCTTTTGCCGCGCTTGGAAATGTGAATTAATTAATCAACTGCCGTATTAGCTCCACTACCTCCGCTGCCTCTGCCGCCGCTTTCCACCATACCGCCTCTACCAATGTGTCACTGGCGCCTTCTTCAGAGCTGCGTTGTAAGTCGCAGCCCTCAAGGTCTTATTCTTGACTTTCTGATTTTATTTTACCCAAAAATTACTCTTGTATTGTTTTTGTGAAAGCATTATGCGTATCATTTCATTTCATTTCTTTTTATCAAAGAAAATATGCTTGTCATTTTTTTTTCCTTTTATATTTTTCCTTTTTTGTTGCTCATGAGTTCCATTTTTCATATTTATCCCTTTAAGTTTTAAAATTTCTCTAATAGTTATACAAGTATTTCCCTGTAACACGCACGTATTCTCTTATATATTCGTTTCTTTTCTTCAGTTCCCTCCTTACGACGCAACTTTCTCAGTCTTTTCTATTCTGTAAGGGTATTTTGCTTTATACCTGGCAAAATACTTCCCGAAAAATAGCTGTAATGACGACCAGCCATGCGCTATTGTTCTTTTACTTCTGGCTCTGATGACGCGTACTGTTCTTTAAATTGTTCGGGACGGAACTCTGGAAGTCAAGTGAATCCCCTGGTGCATCCGGAATAATGGCGTGCAGCGGAGGGGAAATTCCGCAGGTGAATGTGCAGACAGTGAAGCAAAAAGAAAACATTGGTCATTTAAACGAATTATACGGGGAACATTACGACTTAGTAGTAGATCCTGAAACAAACATTTTTAGTTAAGAGGATTGTTATGAATAGAAAGTAGAGTTCACGAAAGTACATCAAGGAAACATGTTGATTCCTGGACATGACAGTACGAAGACTGACAGAATACACAAATTATTTGGACCTTGATAAGCTAAAGTAAACCTTATATGAGATAGGCACAAAGATAAAAAAACATGATCAAAATCTCAAAATGAAACTTAAATCCATTGCCTCGACAAACGAAACATGCATATAGAATTCGTTTAAAATGTTGACAATTTCAATGTGCGAGATTGGAGTAATTAACATTCATACTTACATTTTTAAAGAACTTTGTTTTTCATTGGGGAATATGATTGTATATTAGTAATTGTAGATAGAAATATTCAGTAAATATTCTTTTTACTATGTATTTTCACTACATTTATATTTATTGGGTCTAACTATAAAACTAATTTGAGTCACATGGATTTTGAAGATTGTTAACTTTACATATTCCCTTAGAATAGTTATTTCATTATACTTATGGTATAGTGATTTACGAAAAATCATTCGTTTTAAGGATAACCACAAAAAAACTACATGAACAATGTAAAAGGGTGGAAAATGCTAAGCGTTCGTGGGCATGGCGTAAGGACGTTTCGCCCTTTTATTTTTGGCGGGAAGACAAACAATGTAACTCATCTACGTAAACAATTTGACTTTTTTGTAATGTTGTATTCGTATAATTTGCTTTTGGATCGTCACAATAATTTGCATTTATTCACTAACAAAGAGCAAGGCAGTCTTGAGCAACCGTGTCCGTACAGTGCGAGCAGAGCCGTACAAACCTACAGTGGTAGTGTATGGCGTACGATGTGAATCCATCAATCTAGGTCCTACAATCTCTCAACAGTTCTGATTTCACCGACGGTATCAACAGTGACGTGAATTCTGGGCAACTAAACACCTTAAAAGAAGAAGATATAAACCAAACCGCCGGTCTATCCCCGAACCAGCAACGAATCGAGGACAGTGAGGCGGCCAACAACCCAGCTCTATAAAGATTCAGCGCACAAAAACTCCCTATCAAACATTTAACCATTTCCACCTTGAACGTAACCAAATTACCCATAGTAGTAAAACTTACCTACACGGACCACACCATAATGTACTTTTCCTCACCTACATAAATTTAACTAGTGGTGCTAAAATATAACTTAATTTCACGCAAAATTACGCGAAAAGTACTAAAAATTCGAAAAATTGTACAAGAAAAAAGACTCTCTTTCATTTGGGCAAGGCCTCTTATTCCGAGAAAGAGAGAGAGGAATTCGGAGGGAAGGCAGTGCGTCAGCTCTTGGCGGGCGGCCATTGGTCGCGCCTTCTCCGGTCTTCGTGGACGCGCGTTCGCCGGCCCCGGCGTCGGGAGCGACGCACCGCCGAGTGTTGACTCGGCGCCGCCCCCACCGCCAGCTCCCCACCATCACCACCGCCATCGCCACAACCATCACCGCACAAGACAGCTCACCTTCCTCCCTCTCTCTCTCTCTCTCTCTCTATATATATATATATATATATATATATATATATATATATATATATATAAACTCCGACACCGTGAGACCGATCTCCATGAAAGTTAGCACATCTACGTGTTTTTTCGCCCAGAAGGTATACGAGCTGTTAATTTAATTGTAATTCCTCTAGATGGCGCTGCAGAACAAGATTGAGCTTCGTTTTAATTCAATTTCCATTCAAACTGCGAGGCCGAAAAGGTCAGAGAGAGAGAGAGAGAGAGAGAGAGAGAGAGAGAGAGAGAGAGAGAGAGAGAGAGACAGACAGACAGACAGACAAACAGAATGACAGAATGACAGACACAGAGACACAGTCACTGACTGAATAAGGGACAGAGAGCAACGGAGAGAGAAAGGGAGAGGGGAGGAGAAGGATGGTGATGAAGGGTAAAACAACGTCTATTGGTTTCCGCTAGTCTGTTGTAAATGAGAGAGCTTAAGCACTCGACGATGTTTGGGTATATTGTATAGCACGCGAGTCATTTCACGTGAGAAATAAACACTCCAACTTTTTCCTCATAAGATCGCCAATTCAGAATTTATTTTTAGTTTTGGTCTTAGAAGCACTAATTCCTGATTCCTCGCAGACTGTGTGTCTCCGAGACTTTGCACGCATTTCCAAGACTCGAAGTGCTGTTATATATTCGCTAAGTCTTTTAACGTTACTAGCGAACAGCGACTGCTTTACATTCCTGACTGCGCGGTGTAACAACGCCCAGATATTAATTCGTGGTTCACTAATGAATTGCATACCCTCTGAGAGCATGTGAAATTTTCAATTGCTCTTCTATCCACCTATGATTATCACCCCATGTAGATTTAGTCGTCCATTAAGGTGATATGATAGATCGTAAGTTGATGTATTATGTCTAGGGAATGACTAAAATTGGATGAGCTGTCTAAGATGAGTTTGCCGGCGTAATATTATACACAGATATCTAATTCTCCACCACATAACTCTCCTCTCTAACTAATAATATCAAACCACAGTTTAATATGCAAGTCAGGACCATCAGTCAATGTGATCTTGTTTGGAATCTCATTGAGAATTTACGGTGAAAATATTTACTCTCTTTACATTAATACATATTATTAAATAAAAGATCTTATGTAACGTTACTATTCACAATACCTTGTGGTATTGGTATTGGCACAGGTGATATCATAATTTCCTTTGAGACTCTCCTGCCACACGAAGTATGCAGAGAGAAGTCAGGAGGCGCCAGGAATGAGAGAAACGTTCCCTGAATATATAATTTCCGGAAGAGGCAAACTTCAAGAATTGCTTCCGATTTTACATCGCTGATGTCTTAATGAAAGTATGGTGTGAGCTAAAATGTGAAACCTGCGACGAATATCTTTCTTATTTTAATTTATTTACTGGTGATGATATTTAAAATGCGTATTTTATTGAGTAGGACGTCATAACTTGAGAAGTAAAAGATGATGATATTATGGACGTTACATGATATTGTATTTGAATATATTTGGATATTGGTAACATGGACATTATATTTTTCATTCTTTAATATAATTTTACTCTAGAGCAAATAGTGATTTCGGTGTTGTCATACGACTGATTCCTAAATATTATTTAAACTGTCAATCTCTGACAGAAATATGTTTATTTCTCTCTTTCTTACACTTCATTCTTAGCAGATACGATTCTTAGCAGATGCAGTATGGAAAAGAAAATCGCCTCCTTCTGATTGATTCTCTCTCTCTCTCTCTCTCTCTCTCTCTCTCTCTCTCTCTCTCTCTCTCTTATCATTCCACTCTTTCCTTTTATGGCCGCAATGGCGCCGGGGTGTGTAGTACATAATGCGTATACGAAATTAGTCTCACTTGAGTTACTGGACACAAAGGGAACCTGATTTAAGTGTGGTCTATTCAGATTTCCATTTGACATGCAGAAACCTCGAAATTGATGGAGTCACGCGCTTTCGAAGGTAAAACACCATTCAACGCTCTATCTTGTTTTGCATCTGAATTCCTAGTTAATTGGCAGGAAAGTGTGGAAATCTGAATTACAGCATTCACTCGAAACAATGCAGTTGGCAGTGCTACGAGGCGCAGCGCATCCTCTACTGTAATGGAGCCGTAGTGCTCGTTAGAAACTCAAATCAGCTACTTGATGTTGCCGCCTTTCTGTTCGTTTGCGAATACCTCAGAGGCGGTTGACTCTCTTCTCTTGCATGCACCTTGCATGCTTGCACTATGTGTTGCATGATTACCCTGCATTTCAACGTATTGTGTGCAAACGGCCTCGCAAGCCAGCATTAAAACTGTTGGTAACATAAAAACGCCATAAAAACAATTTTCTTTTTAAATATTGTGAAGACAGATATGCGATTTTTTACTCACACATATGAAATTTAATTTTAACTTTTCATATGATACTGGATTGCTAATTCTCTGTTTTCAATACATCGATGAAAATAGTGCATGTTATTACGAGGCGAAGAAATGTATTCATTAACGAAACTTATAATCCGGTTACACTTGTCCTTTAAAGTATACTCGAAACAGATTTTGCTATGTGATTTTCTATGTAATGAGCAACGAATGTGATGATTAATTGCCAGAAAATAAAGTTGTATAGAGACGAAGAATGGTTCGATATAATTATTAAATACACAGAAGAAAAATGAAATTCTCAGAATATATTAACTATAATAAAAATTATTACTATTGTTATTATTGTAATATTCATCATTATCATAAACATTTATGTCGGGCGGGAAGGCCTCAGACACTATTGGTGTTACATTATTATACTGTCATAAGGGATCAACAATTTTAACACATTTAAATTGAAAAATTAATTTATTCATAGCATACTGTGATTATCATAAAAGTAATATTTATAAAATAACATCTAGTCATCTTTTTTCTAAGGAGGCATGTGGTGATGATAGTATAATTATAATTTATTAATAATAAAATTAGTGACCCAACTACTTGTTTCATAGTTTTACTTTATGTAACGTGCAATTATAGTCTGTGTTAACTACAATCATCATATTTTTCTTGTTTACTGCTCTTCTGTTTTTTATTTATCAAACACTGAACCTCATAGAAACACAAGACACGTTGCCTTTGGGAAAAACGCGGGATACTTGGAGGGTGGAATTCCTCCCACGGGGCCCCGTGGGGGCAGAAACCTCCGCGACCGATCTGGGTTCACGGCCTCTGCGGGCAGGCGCTTGTCGATGGGCACAGAGCCCAACCCAAGGCGAGTCGCACGCCGTACGACTTCGGCCCGCGGCCACTCCTAGAAGCACCCGCTCACAATCACCGCCACCGCCCGGACAGTCGTGACTGGGAAGGCAGGAGGGGGGATGTGGGAGTGCGGAGGTTGGGTAGGGCAGGTCGGTGGGGGGTAGGACGGCCGGCCGGGTCGACAAAGGTGGGTGCACTGCGGGCGTGCGGGTGAGTCGTTGGGCTGGTGAACCGTTGAACTGATGAGTCGTTGGACGGGTGAGCCCTTTGGTGAGTGAGCCGTTGGATGAGTGAGCCTTTAAGTAGGTGAGCCGTCGGGCGTGGGAGCCGTTGGGCGGGGGAGCAGTTGGGTGTGGGAGCCTTCGGGCGGGTGAGCCGTAGGGTGGGTGAGCCGTTGGACGGGTGTGCGTTTGGGCGGGGAAGGTGTTGAACGGGCGTGTGGGTACGTGAGAGTGTAAGTAGAGGATTGGTTCATGAGTGTGTGGGTGAGCTTGAGTCGGCGAGCTGCTGGTCGGGCGCAGGAGGGAGATTTGACACGCGTGTGGGTATATAGAGCCGTTGAGACAATGGGCGGGTAAACAAAGGTGGGGGTGACAGGGGTTCAACGGTGAGCGGAGATGGGAGGATTTTAGTGAGATGAGGGATAGGGCTGACCTGGCGGGTCAGCGCACGAACTTTTGAATGTGTGAGCTGTGAGACCTTGCGTGGGGAAAGCGTTGGTGGGGTGGGCGAGCTGCAGTAGAGATTCTGGGCGAGGAAAAATGCTTCAGATGACAACACTTCATTCGGAACAGCATTTGGCATCTGAACGCGGGGGAATGTAAGTGGATGGGTGAGTGGCTGGGTAGAAGGGTGTGCTGAGGGTGTGCTGAATCCGTTCGGGTGAAGGGTTGAGGTGGATGGCGCTGCGCCGGGGCCAACGACCTCCGCCCATCCGATCGCGTTTGGACGCGAGCCGCCTTCGCAACGCGGCCGCACCGCGCCGTTTGCGCAACGCCAGGCCAGCTGGCACGCCGCGCCACAATGGAGGTGTGCTTGGGATACGTGATAACTCTGCCCGTTCCACCTTACCCGATCCGGAAAACACGAGCCCGGGCCAACACTCAACTAAAACCCAACGAGTAAATTTCTCTAGTACGAAACCCGACGACTCTTGTTTTTCGTGAGGAAATACTGAATACAGTTTGGTTGCAATGAATATCGGAATTTTTGTTTACTTTTTTACTTAACGTGTTTCATAATTGGGCATATATGTTTACTGTAAACCGTGTCATTTTTATGGGCTTATTAAGAGACACGCAGAGTGGTTGTCCATTATTCTGAAATTTTCGTAACGCTGTCTAAAATGCTATCCGCTTCAGAACAGCTAGCAACGCGTCTTCATCTAGACAAAGGCGTTGGACAGAATGCGAGCAACGGATGGTCCACGGGTTGGGATACGAGACGCGGTAACACCGGACGGGCTGTACGGGGGTATGTGGGTGACTTCAGAATATAACCAAACTCAAGACGCGCAAATACAGACGAGTAAAACTTGTTTCCCGAACGAGAATGGGTTTCTTCAGGATCTTCTTTGACCCGAAAGCAAAGTGTTCTTCTTCTTTCTTCTTCCCCCACCTCCTCCATCCTTTTATTTTCAAGTGTCCTGTTAATTGTTTCTGAAAATCTCAGATATATGTGTTAACAATTTTATTTCCCTTTGGAAATATGTTTACGGCTGTAGCCATAGCCACGTTATCGTGCAAACCAGTTTTCCCATAATGATTAAGAACGGTCATAGTTAAAATGAGAAATAAAAAAACTTTTATAACTTGCTGACAAAACTAGTAAAGAGACAGTGAATACTCTTTGCTTTCTATGTATCTCCGAATTCGTAAGTTTACTTTTTTATTCAATAACGTGTTTTATAATTGGTTCTATTTGCTTTATGTACAGCAGGTGTAGAGGGGTTACTCTAAGAAGGGACCAGTTTGACAGGTCGGGAAACAAATAAATGTCATGAAGAACGACGGCTTTGCTAGAGATAGTGATGAAAACCATTTACTAATGAGCTAATTAAACGAACGCATTGACGAATTGAGTACGTGGACATAACCTGCAGTTATGTTATCAGCAGCAGCCAAGACGTAGCTATCAGTGTCTTTATAAAAAAAACTTCTTTATAGTATCGGTGTCAGCTTTGCGGCGCGAATCGGACTGATCAAGAGCGACTTGCCGATGGATCCCAGCTTAAGGGACGCCTCAACGGTCGAATGCGAAAGTTTCGCTATCTGGGGCGTCCGAATCAGAACACTGGGCGGTCGATCGGTGCGTCTCCTCCCGCTCCGAGCCCCCTTGCGGCTCGCAGCGAAAAGAGAAACGGACCGTGAATTTTGGCGAACCGTAACCGATCGTACCCACCGGCCAATCAAGCGGCGGCGTGGCCGCTGAACGTGCGAGCGGTTGCAACTGGCGCCCTCAACGCCCAGCGCGCGCACGCGACCACGCCCACCCCACCACACGACCAACTTCCACAACACTCTGCACTCGCTGTGGGTGACGCGTGGCTGGGAGTTCTACAGGCAGAAATCTAGCTTGCAAGGACAATGCGAAGAGAATTCATGACTGCAAAAAAATATTGAGAAAGTACATTCTTCTTCTTCTTCTTCTTCTTCTTCTTCTTCTTCATTCTTTCTTCTTATTCTTCTCCTCCCCCTTTTCGTCATTTTATCCTCCGTGTTGTTCTTCATCTCCTCCTTTCCTTCTCATTCTTCTTCTTGTCGTTTTCTAATCCTTCTTCTTTTCTTCTTTGCTTTTCTTTCCTTTGACTTCTGCATTTTATTTCTTTTCTTTTTTCCTCCTTTCTTTTCTTTTTTCTCTCTTCTTTTATTATTTTTTCTCAATTTTTCTTCTTTTTCTGCTTTTTCATCTTTTTTATTTCTTCTCTTTCCTTTCCTTTTTCTTCATTTCCTCTTCCTTTTCTTTTCCTTCGTTTTCTTTTTTTAGTTCATTTCCTTCTTTTGCAGCTGCAGCAACCGCCGCTCCCCGCCGCCCAAGCGAACGTTCGCTCGCGCCCAGGCTCCTCTGCACACGCGCGCGTGCTGCCAATTGTTTTGCCGCTCGACGCGTTCGTAATTTAGGCACTCTCGATGAAATCTGAACCACAATTATTCCCGGTGTTTTGTGACCAAGGCATTTTCAAAGTTAGATACACACATTTTACGCTGACAAGATAAGTACGACAGAAGATAAATGTATGGATTGAGTGAAGGACATTGCGCGCTTTAAAAACGGGTAGTGTTCGATGATGGAAGAGAGGAAAATTGATATAATGGTGTCTATTAAAAACCTTTTTGCGTAGGTATTTTGCTCACCATGAATATCATAAGGAATTTCATAAGTAGTTGGAATTTGAAACAAGATACTTGAGACCAATGGTGAGCGATCTTGTAACCACATTACGAAGCGTCCACTACTAGATGATATAATATCAAATCGTTAAGTTTTTCGAAGCAACTCTCTCTCCCTGGGTGACATTCATTGGAGGAACATAAAAATATGTTATGGCCACGAGAAGTTTCTGTTTCGAAGTTGTGTCGTTTTACGTAAGAGTGATTCGTAAAATAAAAGTAGGAAAATATTTACTGATTTGAGAACGTCTTGTAATTTATCTTGACTTGGTAAATGTTGAGAAAGTTCACTACAAATAATGTAACCAACTGTAATACTGTACAGATCCTTCCCAATTAATAGCACGAATTTGAGTTGAATATATTTCTTGGTAATGAATCGTATGGGAAAGAAGTCCAGTATATTTTCCGAACTTAAGGATTAAGTACCGCATAGGGAAGAAATTTTTTCCCGTAGTTCGCGATCCGTTGATAAATGTATTTTTGTGGCATTCGCTCGTAATTGATCGGAGGGAACCACAGACGCCCCCGATCCGAGCAGCCGACCTCTAGAATTCTCTTCTGCTCATTAACATTTGTACACAATCTCGACAGGACTCAACAGGACTGTCACTTGACTCAACAGGACTGTGAATCCTCCGCGGTAAACTATGCGGTCTTCACCAGCTGCAAGGAAAGAAAATTGTCGCTAGCAAAATGTACTAAAATTAATAAATGTACATTTGAGCGCTATTCCCGTAAGATGAAAAACTATTTTTTCCGGTTTCGTACACATGCTTTAAAGATTCAGTTGCGAACATTCAAAAACATACGAGCCGCACCCACTAATCAATGAATTACGAAACAAAATGGTCTGCTTTTTTATCCACTTGCACATCCCAGATTGTGTAGAAATGTACTTTTAATTTATGTTTTATTGACGTAAATTATATCCATTTAACATACTCGTTCGTATATTAACCACTTTGAGCAAACATATGTCCAGAAGCTAGCGGTTACTATTTAACATCATCGCGGCAAATAGCCGGCAGTCGTGTCAGCGACACAGTCTCGTGTTTATGTGGCCTCCCGCATCTTTGCGTCATTCACGGCGCTTGTTGAGCGCGACTGCGGGAGGGTAGTCCAGGGCCGCTCGGCGGCGCGAAGACCTGGAAAAACGGCCATTAGCCGCCCGGGGAAGAATAAGCGACCGCTTTCCATTTTCTTTGGGGCTCCGAGGGCGGGCTTTCTCTCGGGCGCTCGCCCGCTGCAGCCGCCCGCCCGCACAGGGAGGGGGGAGGCGTTCTGGTCATTGGCAGTGCATGGGCAGAAGCGGTGATCTTCCCCCGCTGGATGTTGAGATCCGGCACCAACCTACACGTCAGCCAGCGGGGTTTTCCTCAACAGGTATCTCCCACCTCCCCAACAGGGACAAGCTCTAAATTCCCTCCTTGTCTTCCGACATGCAATGCCTGTAGATGTTTGTGTAAGTAATGGGTCTGGATATGAAGAGGAAGGAAATATGCTTTTCTCTTCTGTATTTCTGTTCTTTCCCTTTTATTTTTATTCTTCTTTCCCATCTTCATTCATCTTTTCCCTCTTGTTTCTTTTTTCTCTTTTTCTTTGCATATTCTTCTTCTTGCATAAGGATCTAGAAGCACTCTCTGTTTTGAGATCGAGATGTGCTCCATTCTCCATTTAGTCTCCCTATGCAATCCCGGGAAGTGCCTGTGTCTGTGAAAAGGATGTACCCACATTCTACGCACGGGAAGTGACTCCCGGTGAAAGAGATACGAATGTGAGCTGCAGGCATGTAATCAAAAAGTCTTGTCAATATACAAAGGAGAATTCAAAACGGGACATCAGTTTTCACTCGGTGATAAAGTTGATAACAACAGTTCTTATCTTAATGGTTGCTGAAAACGTTTGAAGCTAAATGACCGAGGAGACAAGTTGTCGGCTAGTTTGCTTGCAAATTGGCTTCCTTGTCAACGCTCTGTTAAAGGGCATTGAAATACCGTTTGACTTCGTATATGCCCTACCCAAACAATTTGTAGGCAACGTGGATCCAAATTTCTATGCATCCGATGGTGTGCGCTACCCATCTCATCAAGTCAGATCTTGGTGAAAAATGGAAGAGTGCCCAGATCCCTCCGCAATACAAATGAAATCATTTGTGTTGGCAGGCTTCGCACCACATGGGCACTTCGAGATCATTAGAAATTGTCATGGAAGTATTTCGGGAACTTTTGCGTTACACAGCGCTCACAGCGTCATTTTCAACTCTCTTAATATCTTATATTACGATCTTATCAAGATCTTCTCCAGCTAGGAAGTAACATATGACAGGCTCGCAAGTCTCGGAACTTCACCTTGTTACTCCTTTTATTGACCTTGGTTCTATTAATAATTTTTTATTTTCAAGTGACATCAAAAGGCATTTCACATCGAACATTTATTTCTCTTGAATTTCTTTAGAATGTGGTTTTGCAATAAATTTTGACGACGATGTAAAATGTAGCATGTCACATACTAAAATGGCAGTTTCAGCGTCCTCACTACTACCCTTCCGCGAATGTCTGTGCTCCCGCATCCGCCGCCTTCCGTGCATGGGAGAGGCCTGGTTTTGCGCTCTTGCCGTCTCTGCCGCCACCGCCGCCGCAAGCGGACTTGTAAGGAAAGTCTAGGCTTCGAGCCCGGCTGCCTGTCGCCGAGCGGTACTACTTTCATGTCGTTACACATCCGCGGGAGACGTCGGCTTGTTAGAGCGGTCGGCGCTCCAGTGCAGCTGCGGCTATGGCCGCGTTGCTCGCCACCTCCACTCGCCCTGCCGCCACAGCAGCATGCCAAACCACCTCCGGCGCCGCCTATGCCGCCATCAACTCCACAACGCTGTTATTGATCGATCGATCTATTAATTGATTAGTGTTTCCGGGCGCGTCATCAGCTAAAGTCATTTGTCCCGTAAGTGTTGAACATGCTTTATCGCGGGAGGTGGCGGTGGTCATCCGGCTCCTACCTACACGTCGGCTGGAGGAACTTTCCTCAACCAGGTATCTCCATCAGATGGGCACCGCCCCTGCCGGGATAGGCTCTATGCTCCCAACCGGTCTTCCGGCATGTGAGGTAGTATATGGCATGTACGTGTAATTGCAACTAAGTAGTGAGAATAGGGCAGGAAAGACGAAGGAAAGATCGCGTGTGGTTCGTTGCCCGTTTGTTGGGGTACTGCTTCGCAATTCACCTGGTGTTGAACGGAGGAACCACGGAAAACAACCGATCAGAGCAGCCGGCCACTAGAATTCTCCTCCAGACAGCGACGAAACTCGACCAAGCTACATAGCTCGTGTCGAAAATCCTGCTATCATCAACTCCACCGACGCTGCTCTTGTTCCCTCCACCACCGTTTTCACCACCCTCGCCGTGTGATATGCTACAACGCCGGCAACTGTCACCGCCAACAAAATTCGTTTATCACCAATTCCACATGAATAGCGAAGATTCGACTGGTTCCAAAATTAAAGTTTTTTTTACTGACCAGCTGTGCAATTGATTATCTCCAACATACCCCTGACAACATTTATATGTCAGAAATGGAAAGTTGGTACGTAGAGCTGTGTCTTATTCAGGGAAAGCCTACATATTTTTAATTTCTACCAAGTTTTTTAATACAAATGTAAATATATATTGTTTCGGCGATAATAAACGTTTCTGTAATTTCCTAATAATTTTTTAATAATTTTCGCACACCATTAACACTAAATTTAACATACCAAAAATCCCATTCCACTAACAAACTGAAACAAAAAATGATAAAAACACATCTTTGTGAACTTATTGTCGTAATTTTCGCCGTGATTTTGATTTTAAAATGTGTTTTCTTGGATTTTTTCGAGGATTGGATTGTAACATGGATTTTTGGAGCTAAGAGTACCAATTTGACACTTTTTGACACACTTCATCATTGCCACTCTGCATTAATCAAGAATGGAATGGAGTGTCGAAGTAATGTATTTCATATTCAATCCCAAATCTTTCTGTGGATGTGATATTTTCTACTCCCAAATTCAACCTGTATTTATCATTTGATTTTAAAATGTTTGAACTGAAAAATATTTCTGTTCCAACATAGTGAACAATTCAGTAGACAGTGACGTCATTTCTTCCTTGTCGGATTTATACTTTCTGCCTTCCTCCGTTGTCTCCTCATCTCTGCTCTGAACGCGCAGGAGCGGCCACTGGCATTCCTGGAGCCCAGCACTTGGGTAAATATGGCGATGCTATCGGGGGCTGGGTTTGTTTGCATTCAGTGAGGTAACGCTCGGCTGGCCGCAACGCTCGTGTAGTCGGTACATGATTGCGTAAAATCTTGTTCTTAAGCATTCCTGAATCAATGAGAATGTTTCAATAGCAGAAGTACTGCGGATTCGATTAATGAGCACCCACTAAAGAGAGAAAATGTGTTTATGTAATGCAATGAGTCTGTTGTGATCATATTAAATCGTCATATATTTGTATTAATTAGCGTGAAAGATCTTTGAGAGATATGTGTTATTGTGTGCTCATGTTGATAAAATCTTTCAGAAAAAATATTAAATATTTTCAGTTGAATTAATTCATCGCATGTACGTCACTGTTACAGCTGTTCTCACGCTCTTTTGTATAGTTCATTAATTTCAAGGGTAACATTTTCCCTTTCCAAATCTTGTTAATTGGCAGTTCAAACTTACTAAATGTACCTCCGTGTGTTAGAAGGAGCGAATCCGGTAGAGCATAAAGATATTTTTGAAAATAAGGATTGATTTTTGTACACTACTATCAAATAGTATAGTATTGTTGAGCTCAATGCCCTTCACCTCAATTTAATGGATGTAAAATTGTTTCGAGGAAGCTACTTAAGACGTTCGAAAAAAATCTATAATAATAGGACATAAATATCGGTCAAAAGTCTTGAAAAGTTTGATCGGTAAAATTCATTGATATTATATTCTCAAATAAACGTAAGTAAACAAACACGTAGAAAACTATTCAGCATGACTTAAATTGCATTAAATTTACTCATCTTGCACCATTGATCATTTGATGATTAAAGTCATTGTCTTCAAATTGTCATCAGAGACTAAGTGGCAAGCTTTAGTTTGATTTGATTTATTTAGTAAAAAACAATAAAAACTGTGTTACGTGTGAAATATAGCGTTGAAATGTATCGAAATTCACTGACAAGCTGATGTATATCACACTTTTAAAAACACCCGTGAGGTATACCGGGAAAGGATTTGGAATCTCAGACTAAAGAGCACCCTTCAACTCTTACCATTTGTTCCATCTTGGAATAGCTTTTGGTACCTGAAGATGTAAACTGTGTGTGACTGATGTTAATTGGGATTTTTGTAGGTATAGACAAAACGAAAACATTATTCTCTTAGCGTAAACAACACAAAGCAGATCTATACCCTCAATATATAATTATTTCAGATCTCCCCTCTCGTATCCTTGATCTTCCTTTCTCAAAGAACGTTCAATGTTCAACTTCCACGAGAGACCTCGTAGGAGGCCGTGGGATTCATGTAGGTAATACACCAGAATTTGATGATCTTGACTGAATATTGAAATGATATGCGGTATGAAATGATAACGTCGCGATTTTGCAACTGATGTTCGAGTGAGAATCATGGGAGCTGTTCTAGAAATAGGGGGAAAGGAAGATTCTCGAATCCCAACTAGATTTCCAACCTACTCTCTTCTTAGTCTGGTTCTCGGACTCTTGAACTGTTGCGGCCTCTCTGAAGGGCATACCTTCGAAAAGTCTTTTCAAAGATTCAGGGCTGAATTTTCTTTTTAGAGGAACTGGAAATGTCATTTCATCACATCCATCCCAGGATAGGCCGATGGGCGTTGGGATTGGAATCAGAATACAGTAGTTAAAGTCACATTGCCATTGTCGATAATTGTGATTGTTTAGATTCCAAAGTGTCATCAAAGAAGCGGCCGGCGTTGGCCGCGCGCACGCACTTCCTAGCGCGGGGTCCCGCACGCGAAATGCGTCCGCAGGGCTCGCCAATACGCGCACGCGTGCGTCCTTTGTTCTGTGGCGCACGCACGCTCGCACGTCCGCACGCGCGTCGCCGCCGGCAAAGCTTCTGCCAGGGGCAGCGCACCGTTACACGCGGCGACCGCCACCGACACTGCCTCAGCCCCCGCGACCCTCGGAAGGGAACAGTACCGGGAGAAGTACTGTTCAGGGCATCAACTGATGTCGCCGCGAGGTCCTAGGTTCGAGTCCTAAAGTGGCTGGATTTTCGGCGCTAGCTACATAGCTAAGGCGAATTCAGTCGCTATCTAGAGGAGAATTCTAGCGGCCTGTTATCTGATCGATAATTTTACTTGGTTTCCCCAATCAACACCAGGCGAATGCCGGAGCGGTGCCCTAACAAACGGACCATGCGCGAACTTCCTTCCTCTTCCTTGTTCACCCTCAATTTCACACTTAATTCTTCACCCTTAATTTCACACAAATGTGCTTGCACTCCACTACCACACTCTTAAATCACTACACCACCACACCCGCTGGGAGATCAGTTGGAATATTGTTCTGACTGGGACGGTGCCCCGCTGCTAGAAGATACCTAATTGGGATGAACCGCGCTAGCCGACTGCAGGTCGGCGCCGGATTTCACCAACTAAGGGGGGGAATGAAACCATTATCACCACCTTCAGAGGAAAAATGCATTATACTTACGGGACTAATGCCTTTAGCCGTTGACGCGCCAGGAATCACTAATCGATCAATCAAACAACCAAACAAACAAAAATCGAAGAATGCGCCTTGACGCTGACGCCCACGAGTCACAATTACCCCGGGAAGGTGTCGGCGAGATATACGAACAACGTACAAGTAGAAACGCGATGGAACCATGTTTCGTTGATTGCTAACGTTTATTGTTGCACTTGGGGCACTTTTCTCCTCTTTCTCTTCTTCTCCCTTCTGTCAGCTCCCATATCCCCTCTTCTTTCCTCTCGCCACTATCTATCGCCTTCCTCTTTTTCCGCCTTCTGACGTTCCTCTGTCCCTCACTCCACTCCTCATCTTCTCCCTCTCTTCCCTCTTTTACTTCCACTCTCCATATCTTTCCCTCCCTTCTGTCCCTCTCTCCATCCTCTCTTTTCCCCTTTCACAGTCCTCTACCCTGTCTAGATCTGACCCTCCCTCGGTCACAGTTGTCCTTTACCCGTATTTTCTTTCTTTTACTCTCCATCAATCTCTCTCTCTCTCTCTCTCTCTTTCACTTCGATGGCGATACAACCGTGACGTGCCCTTGTCGAATTTAAGGAGGAAAATAAGAAAAATAGGTAGCCTTACTAAATATTAAGGTGAGGTTCCTGTGCTGTAATTCCAAATGATTAAGGAATGAAAAAAGGAATATAATTAAATTTGGGTTGGCAAAGTACTACATTCATGGAGACACGTTAAATATAAATCTTCAAAACATATGTAGTCGCTAATGCGATTGATTCCAGGGTTCTTGGAAAGCTTCATGGTCTTAGACAGGGTCATCAAACTGCTATCTCCGTGGGGTGCGACGAGCGTATTCGCAAACAACGCAATTTAGCTCGCTGTTTCCGGCTTCTATATTCAATCCTTTAGTTTCAATGAATTATAGAAATGATACCTGAGAAAGCAGTCGTTCTTTCTCTTTCACCTCTCATTTTCTCAGATCATCAATCATTTTCTATATAATCAGAAAATTGATTCCTGGTTTTAGTTGTCGTCAGATCTATAGTGATAATTTATCCAACAATCTTATTTAAGTGATTGTTTAAAATTTATGTCACAGGTTTTATGTATTGGAATTTGGTGACATTTCAAAAAATTGTGCTCTTGGAACTATGTTGAACTATTTTGTTCACTGAAGGCCATACACTAGAATATATA